>CAJVGC010000073.1:0-62315 GCA_910822075.1 Senecio squalidus
GCGCACCAGTGGTGTTCATGGACTTAATGGACCGAGCGGTAGACCCTACCCGGATAAATTCGTGACCATGATCATTGAAGATATTATTATCTACTCGAGAACACCTGAAACTCATTTTTAGGACTCCCTCGAAAACAAAGGTTGTACGCCCAATTCTCCAAGTAAGCATTTCGACTCCGAGATGTACACTTTCTCAGTCGCGTGGTTAGCCAATGAGGGATTCATGTGGAACCGGCTAAGGTAGAAGAGATCGAGAAATGTCACCCGCGACGACAATAGGTAACGACACAATTTGGGTAATTGTGGATCGTTCGACTAAGTCCGCTCACTTCTCGCTGAAACGAGAAACCCCCCCCCCCCCCCCCCCCCTCAACGGAGAAGCTCGCACAAAGTTGCATCCATGAGATCTCCTCTCGTCACGGTACACCTCTCTCCACCATCTCTGACAGAGATAATCGTTCACGTCTCACTTATGGAGCCCGTCTCAGAAACCTCTTGGCGCGCAACTGGATCTTAGCGCAGCCTACCACCTTTAGACCTACCAACAGGGAGCGATTAAAGACGTCCCGCACTCGGCCGAAGAGCTACGCTGATAACCGAAGAAAACCCCTCAAGTTCCAGGGCAGCAATCGAGTCCTTCTCAAAGCGTCGCCAGGGAGAGGGGTAGCCCACTTCGAAAAGCGCGGAATGCTAAGCCCGAGATACGCCGGACCGTCTGACGTCATCAAGCACATTGATTCTGTAGCTTATCAACTCCGACTCCCGCCTGTTTTCTCCAACGCCCATAACGTGTTCCATGCCTCACACTTGAAAAGTGCCCATCCGATGAGACCATCGTTCGCCCCACCCGACGAGGTCAAGATCGACAGCAAGCTCAATTTTATCAAGGAACCGCTCGAAGTTGTAAACCGAAAGGTCCAGCAACTCAATCGAAGCCGTGTTCCTATCGTCAAAGTTCGCTAGAACTCCCGACGTGGTCACAATTTCACGTGGGAACGTGAAGACCAGATACGTCAAGAGTACTCTTTTTTTTTTTTCAAGGATACTTCCACCTGATGTGACGAGACAAATTTCGGGACGAAATTTCTTTCAACCCGGGGATGATGTGACAACCGTCCAAAAATCAGAAACTCGTTCGGTTATTCTATCGGCGAAATTCTCTAGTTATTCCTTAATCATGTTCACTCGTGTGACAATCGTCCCAAGTTCGGGAAAATCCTTCAGTTACTCCCTCGGTTCAAATCTTTTGTTACTCTTTTGGTGTTCGTATTGCTCTAATTTCGTAATTACTTCATCCGTATTTTATCGAATCAAGTGTCGGAATAACTCCCGGAATCAAAATTATAAGTCCTAATACCAATAAAATCACTTTATGAACTTTCCTAAGTTCATAACAATTCATACTTAAGAGCTCTCAATTAACAAAAAGGTCCAACGAAGCAATAACGCAAAAACGAAAAATCTTGAAGCTGAAAAATTGCCCGGTGCGCAGCACCTCATCAAGGGGTGCGCAGCACCTGGCTCCAGATTTTCAAAAAAAATTACAAGTTTAGTCTTTTTCTCGTTTTACACAATCACCACCCACTTTGGCCAATCATAAACGCCCCTTTTACTGCAAATGTGTTGTCCCAAGAGCAGATTTACAACACTCCACCTATTTTCCCTTTTAATTTTCATTTTCTTATTCATTTTAACAAAACTAAAAACACACACACACACTATTTTCTCTATTCCCTCTCTAAAAACTCAAGAACACCAGGAACATTCACCATTAAAAACCCACATTTAGACCACACAAATCGTTCCAAACCTTTAGAGAAGCAAGAGAGTGTTGTTATTTCAAAAAGGACCTCGGTTGTAAAGATTTTTGAAGACCAAATCCGACCAAAACTCAACATCCAAGCTATTCCTTCGGTAGATTACTTTCTTTTCACTTTTTATACATAAATAATCAATTGCATGTAAGATCTAACGGTTAAAAATGAGTTTTTATACAAATCTTTGACTTTTCATGGTCAAAAACGTTTTTAATCGAGAAACCCTTTAAATCCACGAATCTGTAAATAAGGATGTTTTAGAAACTGTTAAAATGAGGTTTTGGAAGATAATAACTAATTGCATGTGTAATCTAAACAACAAAAACGAGTATTTGTAAAGATTTATGTTATTTTTACACCAAAAAACGATTTCTATATAAATGATAATTAGATCTATGATTTTGTGATTAAAAAGTTGTCTAGAATCTGTGAAAACACTATTTTATAAAGTACCTACTGGTTGCATGTCGAAATCCTTAAGTCACAAAACGTTTTTAGCAAGAAAAACACAAAACGGGAAACGGACAGCAGCTAGGTGCGCCGCACCTGTGCCCAGGTGCGCAGCACCGAGCTGCTGTTCACCCGAAAATCGTCGTTTTTACTCGTTTTAAGTTTACGTTTGCATTCTGGACTTTTACCCTAATTACTGTGGACTGATATAAATAAAATTAATAACATTGGTGAATTACTTTGGACTCTTTGGACCATTTCGAACTATATTATATGTATTATTGTGTTTTAGGTGATTTGTGAACGGAAGTGGCGGTATAATTTTTGGACATGAAATTTGGGCGCGGAAGCGCTGCCCAAATTTCCCTAGAAATTATAAAGCCACTTCAGTAAGAAAAAGCACTTAAGATGTAATAATCAAAAACAATAAACTTTCGGACTAAACACAACGTTAATCGCTTCGGACCAAATTTTCGAAACAATATCGGACTTAACCTTTTATTTACAAACAAAAGTTACACAATATCTTCTACACATACCACACTTAATAAGAAGTTAACTTTTGAATTATATTGGCAATCCTTAGGCATTCCGTGATTCCCGGTTCCGTTTCCACCGACTCCGAGTTCCATTCTCTTCGCAAACCGTGAGTTACATCCCCACTATGTTTTACTTTTAATACTTTTCAACATTATTTGGGGGAAGCATAAGATCATGTTTTGTAACTTATAAACAACTTGCAATACTTAAACTTTGGTTTATCAAACTTTGACATTGAAACGTCTACTTAATCGCTTATGCGTAAAACATTTCTTTCTCTATTTATACTATTGTTTCATCTCTTTAATTCAACTATTTATGGAATCTCGTTCTAAACTTTGAATCTATGAAGCATTTAACTTAAATCTTACAAACTATCATGCGTATTTGTGTTAATGCCTTAGCAGGATAACTAAACTAGGATGCTTGTTAGTAACCAATCCTTGATGGATATATAAGCCCGTAAGATCTCTTGAATGTTTTTAGAATCCTTAATTAAAATGCCCGTTTTTAGATCTCTCTCTCTCTTATACACTATTAGCATTAGCCGTTAGTCATATGGGTATCGATACTTAGGAGGGGTCACTCCTTACTCAGGGTTAGCGTCCCAAGTACATATTACTACCTCACTCATTGAATTACTTACTTAAATATTTTTGGGCTGCCATCTCGACCATACAATCGGTTTAGTGTATACTTACTACTTATATTATGCCAAGTGATTGAAATACAAGGTACCTTTAGTTAAGTTATAACACATATCCCATACGCATATACTTTATTTTAGCGCCTGATCCCGCTTTTACATTATTTTAGCGACTGTGTCCGCTTAAACATTATTTTAGCGATTGAGTCCGCTTAAACATTATTTTTAGCGCCTGGTTTCCGCTATCACTACTATGCGAGTTTATTTATTTATTTATTTAATTACTTTACTCGCTTGCTTATAAACTTTTTACCATCTATTCCTATTTTTGGAAACTCTCTATTTTAGTAACTTTCTCTTTTTGGTAACTTACTATTTTTGCAAATCCTATCAAACTCTAAACTGTAACTCACTCACTACGTTTCGTAGTTGACACTTTATCTTATGTTTCAGGAAATTAATGTAAGCATTCGGAATGCATGGCAAGGAGGGTCGATATGGTCACGTGAGGCGCTTATTGGGAAAGACCTTCATATTTTGGGAATTTTTGTTTAAAACTTGTATTTGTATTTTAAGTTAAATCGTGAACTACTTGGTTGTTTTTGAAATGTTGTATCTTGAATCATTTAAATTTCTAATGGAAATGACTCAAATCGTTTATATTTGCTTATGACCGTGTAATGATATTCCAGCTCTCACATCCCGTGTTTCCGCTTTAGCGGGGTGTGACAGTATATACTAAATATTCACCAGTGTATATACTAATTCACAAAAAACACATCTGAACCATATATACTATACACTAGTGTATACATTATATTCACTAATGTATAGTTATACACTAGTGTATTTATACACTACAGTAGTGTATTTATACACTAGTGTATACACTATATTCACTAATGTATAGTTATACACTAGTGTATTTATACAATATACACTAGTGTATACAGTATATTCACTAATGTATAAGATGTATTCTCTATTGAATACATGGTATTCTCTGGTGTATATTGTATATTCACTTGTGTATATTGCGTATTCACTGGTGTATATTGTATATTCACTTGTGTATATATATATTGTATATTCACTTTTGTATATTGCGTATTCACAATTAAAAGGAAATTAATATAAAGATTCGTATACATTACTGAATATAGTGTATACACTAGTGTATAGTGTATATGGTTTAGATGTGTTTTTGGTGAATTAGTATATACACTGGTGAATATTTAGTATATACACTAGTGTATATACCGAAACTCACAAAAAAAAAAAAAAAAAAAAAAGTCGTTAAAACTATATCAAGTGGGTGCTCGTTGGAAAGATAATTAAATGTTTGTTTTAATGGTGTATTTAGTTTTTCCTAAAACCTAGTTATACTCTAGATATGTTAATTTAAAGTTAATTAGTATTTTAAAGTGGGTTTTAATTGATTTCCAATTTGGGCCTCAATTTTGACTTAATTACAAAATTGCCACCTTGAGTTTAATTTTTGATCTAAATGATCTAATGGTGATTAAATGGTTCCTAATGGTTCCTAAATAATTGATGGTTCCTAAATGAACCCACCTCTCTCTATATATATATATATATATATTTTTTTTTTTTTTTTTTTTTTCTGTTTGTATACCCTATATTATGGAGTAACACCATTTGGGAGAGGATATATGGTTATTTCTATTTCTTTGTCGTGACCTTTAATAGCATTAAAATCTACATTAGCTTAAAAACATAGTTTCACTTTAATATGAGGTTATTAGTCTCTACTACAATATTGTTTAAGAAATTGATACAATTAAGAGTAATTAAAGGAAACCATGAAAAAGAAAAGTTAATTGAAAGTCAAATTGGCGTGTAACATGGAAGAATATCAACAAAATTGATTGTGAAGTTAAGCTATTTAAGTTCGTTAAAGATAATCAGTAACAAATACTATTGCCAAATATAATGAAAAGAAAAGCAAAGCAAATATTATCTTAATTTTATATTATCTTATTTTAATATATAATAAAAGAGAGATCTAAAATATCAAATGTCAAAGTTGAACCATTAGATTAATTTAAAGGTTTCATTTAGTCCATTAGATCAATTTGAGGATATTATCATATACTAATTTCATTTAACTATTTTACTTTTAAAAATTTAGGCCTTACATTTAATAATATTCAAATAAAATGTATTAACTTTTTACTTTAAATAACCTAACATGTAAAATGAATTAATTAATTTAAAGCTTTCATTTAGGCCACACGTAAAATGAATTAATTAATATAAAGCTTTCATTTAGACCATTAGATCAATTTGATGATATTATCATATATTAATTTAATTTTAACCCTTTTATTTTTTAAAATTTAACCCTTATATTTAATAATATTAAAATAAAATGAATTAACTCTTTACTTTAAATAACTTAACACGTAAAATGAATTAACTCTTTACTTTAAATAACTTAACACGGTTACTTTAAATTAATATCTAAAAAAATACGTAACATATATCTTTTAAGTATTTGACTTTTATTTTTCTTGTAAATATACGTAACGTATATTGACTGTTTTTTGTTATCGTGACATTGTTAAAATGCAACATGTAATGTATGTTTATTTGTCTTTAATTTGTTTTTCTTTAACTTCGAGCTCATCTTGACAACATGCACGAATTGCCTTACAAAAATCGTTAATATGTATATGATATTTTTGAAGTAATATAATAATCTCATCTTCTACTCCATAATTATTATTTCTTAAAAACAAATGACATAAAGTTCCAGATAAATTCGCTTATGTATAAGCGAAACAACGTAACATTTGTTAATATAATTCATTATGTTTAATGACTAATAAGTTTCTATTAATATTTCATATATGTTATATTTTTTGTTTAACATTATATTTTTTTTGATATAGTTCTCCACGTATTAATTTTTTTAGAGTTTTTATGAATTTTATAACATATGAATATTAACAAGGTTTTACTTGCCTAGGCGTTGCGACGGGTTTAAAATTATATAATTTTATTGGCGGTTTAAAGTTTATAATAAAATCTAATTATTTTGTTTTTTACTTTAGATGTCATTCTTTTTTCTTTTAAAAATAAAAATATTACACTTATAGTTGCTATTTTTTCTACAATAATAAAAAATAATAATAACTAGGTGACTCTCGTGCATTGCACGAGGTCGGGTTGTACTGCTGAAAATTGTTGTTTGCTGGTTGTGGTAAGTCGAAGGTAGTCCGGTGATGGTAAAGATAACTCGACCTTTGTTACTTATCGTTTCAGAGGAATCGACCGAAGCAATCACCTCTATCGGAATGCCAAGGCGATTGGTTCAGTTGACTCGTTAGAAACGAAACGTAATAGAGGCTGACTTTTTTTTACCATGAGCAGAATGGGTTCGAGTTGCTCCTGCATCTGGAATGATTGTTGGAAGGAGGATCAGCAGCCACCGAACCTGGCCGGTGGAATATTGGAGGCCCGACATATGGATGAAAAGCTTTTTCATCAAGATGTCGGGCCTCTGGTATTCCGTCAATTTAATGCAAACCACGAACAAAAAATTAACAATCAAAATTTAAATTGATATCTTTAATATATAATAAAAGAGGGGCCTTAAATGCCAAATGGCGAATTTAGGTCCATTGGATGAGTTAATATCTTCGATTTCAGCCGTTAGATCAGATTGATGATGTCATCAAAGACTATTTTCATTTACACCCTCTTACAATACATAATTACATTCTGTCTTTTATTACATCTCTACTGAAATAAAAAACATATTCTAAATTACTTATAAAATTGCTTAATTTGGAATATGACCTATCTTATTATTATTCTAAAATCTCCTAATACAAAATATTAAAACATGTGCATAAATGCAAACGGGTATATGTTATTATAACTATAAACATGTGTATAAACGAAAATGTATATATGTTTATATGTGTAACATTGTCTTCTTATGTTAACTTATAATCTATATAATTATACGATTTAATTTTTATCTTTTTCCGCATATATAAATTTAAAGGTGAAGCTGAAAACACGTATATATAAACAAACGAAACGACAATTTTTTGAATATACAACTCATATTATCATAAATTGTTAATGACACACAACTTTCTCTTGGTTTCTATATATGATATTTGTATTTTTCTCGATTGGATTACCCGCGTATTCGCGGGAAATAAACTAGTAAAGATTAAAAAGAAACTTAAATTACATTTTTGAATTCAAGCTAGTGCTTTTCTATATAATTTACGCACCACAAAAGCATTATTAAAGTAAACGATCAAAAACTATAGTAAAGGCATTGTCGGTAATATAGAATAACTAGGCGTATTCCCGCGCGTTGCGCGGTGACAATTTCTAAAGAGATTTGTCACGAACAATGATCAGAATCGGGAGTTCGAACAATATGAATCTGAAACTGAATTAGAACAATATTGATGTGACCACTCAAATAGCTAAGGGATTGACTACAAAAGTCAAACTTTTCAAATACATATGTAAAAATAAAAAGACAGTCCTACGTACAGTATTAGATATTAGATTAGATACATATATAATTCAGCAAACTGCTGCATATTTTCAAGTAAGGTATAGAAAGAATATAACATGTTGTATCACTTGTCTAATCAACAACATGCACATGGACCCTATACCTGCAACAACGAAAACAGACATTACAAAAGGCAATAATTGGGTAGGTTAATACCATAGTCCCTACATAAAACAACTCAAAAAACCAACCTTATCATAGGGTACTTGCAAAAGTCATTGAAAAGATCACAAAAAAACAAACCATCGTTTACAACTAACTCTTTGTTGCACTCTCCACAACTCTTGTAGCACCAACCGGATTGAGTATATAGACGATCAACTGTTGCCAAAACAGAGAAAACATGACGACCAACTGTTGCCAAAATAGTGAAAACATGGTCAGTTACACATTTATAATAATATATAAAAGGTTTCCATCGTTGTACATAAAAAACATGGTAGAAATTATTGTATATTAACTGTTTTCGTGGCGTACCCTTTTTCCGGCTTTTCAAATTTTCAAACAAATTAGAAATTACCTCATCATCAGTTATAACCATCTCCAACCCAAGTAAGACATCACCGAATTTCGTATTTACTGCCTCCCACATTCTACAAATACTTACATGAACAACCCAATCTTCTCTAGTTGGGTCAAGGGCGTCAATCTTGGAGTGAGACATGTTTTTCGAAAGAGACATAATTGTACGTGGTTATGTGGTTTGTTGATGCAAAAGAACTTATATAGAAAAACACAAAACCACCATTATCCCTTACATTATGATAATTAAAACACAGGGCAACCAAAGAGTCAGGCGTTTCAAATGTGTTATTAACTTAGGGTAAATGAACAGTTTAAATATCATTATACCTCACATTATGGTAATTAAAACACAGGACAACCAAAGAGTCAGGAGTTTCGTGTTATTAACTTAGGGTAACTAAACAGTCTAAAAAATCATTATATCTCACATTATGGTAATTAAAACACAGGGCAACCAAAGAGTCAGGAATATCATTATACCTAACATTATGGTAATTAAAACACAGGGCAACTAAAGAGTCAGAAGTTTCAAATTTGTTATTAACTTAGGGTAACTGAACAGTTTACGTATCATTATACCTCTCATTATGGTAATTAAAACACAGGGCAACTAAAGAGTCATGAGTTTCAAATGCATACCATTCCACTATTTGGAATATCTCAAACATTAGCTATCCGACGACTCTCTATTATAAGTAACCGGCACCAGTGAGGAGGGAATTGTTGTTGATTCTTTGTAGGTGAACTTCGGTTGGTGTGAAAGTAAACACATTCAATGGAAACTTCTCATGACCACCTTCAAGTTTACGAACCGATGTTGCAATGTTGAAACGGATGCGGTATTGATTCGAGACAACTTTATATCCCATTTGACCTTCAATCACTCTGAACCTCGAGATTTGATATACCTGGCCCTCTTCGCGAAGAGGCTTAAACTTTCGTATATGATTTCTAGTGATGAAACCTTGTATCGAACCGCCCTTTTTGGTAAAAAAAAAAAAAAAAAAAACATGTAAGAAACTAATTTAACATGGTAGAAATTATTGTATCAAACAAATTAGAAATTACCTCATCATCAGCCATAACCATCTCCAACCCAAGTAAGACATCACCAAGTTTCGTATTTATTGCCTCCCACATTCTACAAAGTCGTACATGAACAACCCAATCTTCTCTAGTGGGGTCAAGGGCGCCAATCTTGGAGTGAGACATGTTTTTCGAAAGAGACATGATTGTACGTTGTTACGGGGCTTGTTGATGCAAATGTAACTTTTCGAACTAACTTATATAGAAAAATAAAAAACCACCAACCTTTGGAATACCTCAATAATTAGTATGTCATTAATCACATTATGGTAATTAAAACATAGGGCAACCAAATAGTCAGGAGTTTCAAATGCATAAGTATGCCATTAATCACATTATGGTAATTAAAACATAGGGCAACCAAAGAGTCAGGAGTTTCAAATGCATAAGTATGCCATTAATCATATTATGGTAATTAAAACATAGGGCAACCAAAGAGTCAGAAGTTTCAAATGTATTATGGTAATTAAAAAATAGGGCAACCAAAGAGTCAGAAGTTTCAAATGCATAAGTATGCCATTAATCACATTATGGTAATTAAAACATAGGGTAAACAAAGAGTCAGGAGTTTCAAATGCATACGATTCCACTATTTGGAAATTCTCGAATATTAGCCATCCGACGATCCTCCATTATAAGTAAATATAGATTTGATTTCATCCTGTAAAACCTAAAAGGCTAAAACCTTATTTCTACATAAAACATGATAAAATAACAATCAACATAAAAAGAAACTTGCATAAACAACATTACTGAATTCAAACCTATGTTTTTCTTCAGTAACAAAAGCATCATTAAAGTGCACGATCAACCGCTACATAACACGATAAAAAACGATAACATAGGTATTAGCTATAATAAATCCTAATTTGATCACAAATTCAATTCCTCTATCAATTAAACCTAAAACCTAAATTCTGCACAATTACATACACAACACCACAAAACAAAAAACAAATCGCAATCGAAAACGATAACCGAATATCCAAAACTAATAATCACGAAAGAAAAAAACCTTGAGTTGTTGAAGATACAAAACAGAGGAAGTATGAGCTTGGAATCCATAACTGAGCTTAAAACCTCGATCTAGTAAACTAACAGTTCCGTCTTCACATCCAACAGCGATTTTACCTCTGCCGCTAGAACAACACTCGATTTTTCCGGCGACTTCGTCCGGTACCAGGCATTTTCCGGTGTATTTTTCTTCGAAGAATTCGAATTTCCTTCATTGATACATGTTTTGATTAAGATTAAATCGGTGTTGTGTGCATTTAGGAATCTATAGATACAGGATATAGATACATATATATGTATGCGATCGATGAATTGATCAGTGTGGAAATTATAATTAGATTAAGAATAAAATCAACACCACACGTCATCTTCCAAATAAAAAAAAAAACAAACAGCCCAAACAAATCAGGATAAGCCCAGTAAAATGTCGGTCCAATAAAAAACCGGGTAAACAGTCCAATAAGCCAAAAGCCCAAAAAGTGGCACAGTTAGCAAGACATCCACGGGATTTTAATTAGAGATTAATTACAAATTGAAGTTGGATAAAACTCACACCAAAGGTGGGAGGTACCAAGTTCGAATCATGTTGGAAATATTTATCGGCTCATAGAGCCTTTAGCCAAAAAAAAAATTTTTAAATAAAAATCATAATAGTAATTTATGACATATAATATTAAAATTTTATTTTTATTCAGACATTTCATCGAACATTTATGATCATCACACAAACTTAATCATAAAATCAAGGAAAGTTCAAAACCCTGATGAAGGAGGTGATTGAGGATCACAATAATATTTCTTAATTAAGAACGTAAGAATTTACAAAGTGACAGAAGGCAAGCGGGCAACAAGCTGCGCCGCTACCCCTTTTTGGATTGCAAAGCCAATACGTTTAAAAACTACATCAAAACGTCTAGGAGTCATAACATTGCTATGCATAACCCGTTGAAATCGACTGAGTAGCTCTACCGCCTCCGGTGCAAGGAAACCAAAGGTATCAAAAGCAAAGGGAATAAACACGTGCTGATTTTCAATGCATGCTTTCTCGTGTTTTGTCACTTTGCCTGAAGCGGCCTTCAAAGTAGCCTCACCCGCTGTAAAACCGCTACTGCGTAACCCCACGAGAGGAGAAACCCCGGTCAGATCCACACACGCATGTTTCCCTCCAACCCATCCAAAAACCAAAACGTCGGCCGGTCTAAGTGTAGATCTTCCATCCGACGGGTCTGTTAAAAAGTTTACAGGTGCTTCTTTCTTGGCGGAGATCCCGGCACGTCTACATATGTCAAAGAGGACGTCTCTAACCATATCGTGTCGGTATTTGAATCCCGGGAGCTCTTTACAATGAACCGCGTGTTCCCCAAAGGAATCCAAACATGCCTTGCGACAAACAGGGCATATCGCATCAACCGGGAATAATGGAATCATAAGACGATACTTAAGAATAGTGCGATATTCCACCGGTGACATATGTTGACCAAGCCCGTCTATGGGAATAGCTAGTAGAAAATCCTGAGCATGTGGTGCGCGTAGACACTCAAAAACCGCTTTCTGCCTCATAGTCATGTCAAAGTGAACTTCCATATTCTTGACCAAATCGCTAAAAAGGACATTCGCCAGTGTTTGTTGGGGTTTACGGGGGACGGTGTCCTTATTAGTGAACCCACTAAAATCAAAGCTTGGAAGCGTTTCACGAAGACGAGCCGAAGCAGAAACATAATCATCATCCATACCACCTATGCCACTGTCACGTAATATGTGGTCTTGTAGCACCCAAGATTGGGCCCTCGAGGCTACAAAAGCATATGAGGAAACCAGTTTTGCCGAGTACAAACCCAAACCACCAAATCGAATCGGTAAAGACGCAAGTCGCCACTGTAAGTCTCCAAAGAATGGTCCACCACAAACCACTATATTCTCGATTGACCCACGCAAACCCTTGTCAAAAAACAAGGCCGCCTCTTCCATGTGTTCAGGTTGACAAGTCCTTAAACCGAAAAAGAGTTTGGCAATACCCATACATGATCGAAGCAAAAGAAGCTCACTCTGCGGGTCATGTAACCGTGGAAGAATACTCATTAAATCAACAGCATTCGCAGCTCTTCTCATAGCCAACCCACTAATAAAATTTGTGTCTCTACTAACAGCCCCCCCAAGAAGCTTTACACCCGATGATGGCCTCCGAATATCGACAGGAAATAAACCATCACGAAGCTTCATACCGTTACATGAGGGCCAAAATAACTCTGTTTTTTTAATATTGAGTTCAAGACCCAAACCTGGACCACTCACCTTTATAATGTCTAACACTTTGGCAACCTCTTCTGAATCTCCAATAACGGTTCCATCATCAAGATACCAAGCATGAAGAAGAAGCTTGCAGTTATCTTTGATCTTATGTAAAAGAGGGTGCAATACAAGAGCAAAAAGAAGAGGTCCTAACGGGTCGCCTTGTTGCACCCCAGTGGCAGACCAGATATGTGTGTCTCCTATATACAATCTCGATGCCTGCCCATATAAAAAATCTACCCACAAAGAAATAGAGGGACACTTCACCCTAACCTCGTGGAGTAATGCCGATCTATCCACAAGGTTAAATGCATTCGAGAAATCCACAGTAAGCATTGCAAGAGACCCATCATGATGATATTCACTCAGCACCCTATTGACGCTATGTCAAACAGCCTCAGCGCCACCCGACACTCCAACCCCAAATTGAAAATCACTAAGGTACTTTGACATTTCTTTACCCACACCTTTCATAGCAACCTTGGAAACCAAACGTCTCCATATAGTGCCTACTGCAATAGGTCGAATCCCGTTGTCTGGTTTAAGGAGCGGCGTTAGAGGAGCCGATGCAACAAACTCTGCCAAGATAGGCGGACACCTCCCCGCTAACCACAAATTAACGACCGAGGTGATGACCTTTAAGAGATCTGTGGCAGTAGCAGACCCCTCTCCACATAATGCATCCAAGATATGTTGTGCCCTCAAACCATCTCTACCGCATGAAGTACCTTTAGGAAACGATTTAATGCAATTGAAGACACTATCAATCTCTGCTACAAGGGGAGGCTCAGAAAATGCGATGTTAGGCATAGATGGGGTTGGCTTGTAAGGATGCTTAGCCTCCAAAGCTTTAATGGTATCATCACAATATGGAGCAACCCCGGAGGATGATAACACTTTTACTGCGGCTGTAAAGTGCCCATCCGCAACCTTACGAAGACACTGCTTGACATTGGTATTACCCGTTCCCCTCGTCTCTAGAAACTCACCTCCACCTTGGCCAAAGGGCCCAAAAGCAAAACCATCTAATATACTTTTAACCAACGTTGTAATCCCATCATCTTTCCCCCACGTAGCCAGTGATTTAAGTATAAAACTTTGTTGCAATGATTTTCTATTCCCAGACCTGCGTTCTTGTCTATTCTTGGGCCTATACACCTGCAGCGTACATATTGGAAAAAGTAACAATTTGACCCAAGCATCAATAGAACCGGGTTGGGCAACCACCTTGCAAAGAACTGTTTTCAATGCTTGAGAAAAAGCTAGACGACAACCATGAGGGATACACTTGACAGTAGTAATAGGCACCATAAAAACACGATCCAAAAGTTGAGCATCCAAAACCAACCCCTGAGTTATTTCTGTTACGGGCTTCTTATAAGACGGCTTTGAAATTCCAACAATGTATCTGTACATGTCATCGGACCCTTTAGAAAAACGAATAATACCATCCGGGTGATGACAAGCGCGACTCACAGCATGTAAAACCATACACTTCGCACACAACCATTGCTTTAATGATTTTAAAGTGTTCTCGACTGCCATATATAGTCCATGGTTCGTAGAAATGGCCTCACGTAAGACACCTTTACGTTCATCGGAGGAAAGGTGTAGCCTCTTGATATGAGATATCATACGAGGAAACCCTTTATTGCCCACTTCACCATCCGGGCAACAATGAAATGCTCGGAACGGACACGGCCAAACCCCGTCCGAAGAGGTAGAGGTGAGTGTCATGCAAGTAGAATAAATAGAATACGTGAATGAGTTTGTAGAGAGGGTGATAGTGTGTTTTATGTATGTTATTTTGGTTGAGACATTTTCACAAACACTTGGCGGGTAGAAAAGGGTTTAATTGGATATAAATTTTATTAATATAGATATAAATATTAGTAGATAATAATTTTATTAATATAGATATAAATATTTTAAATTAAAGGCAATACCTTATCATCATAACAACAACATTATTGATTAGATATCAAATTAATAGTACAAAATATAGAGATACTCTTCAATAATACGAATGTAATTATTATAGAGTGTTGCACAGTAAATGATTTATTAAGTGGGAGATTAACATGTATACATAACTATGGGTGAAAGAAACGAGTAATTAAATTATAATTTAATCATCTCATTAAATTGGCGTCAACATGAATCTATAAATACTCGTGATTTTGTTATCATTCCTTGCAACTCATCACTACATCATTAAGCAAACACGATGGTTCCTTATAAGTTTTTTGTTGTTGCATTTTTTGGCTTTTTGATTTGCACCGCTGATATTGCTACTTCTCAAACTTCCTCTGATGATACTCTACTCGTTCGTGAAGCCCCTATACGTGCTACTGGAGATGGAGCTTTAGTTGCACTTGCTATTGCTTCTGAATCCTTGGATTATATTCAACGAGTTACTCAAATGTTTCAAAGTATCACTAATGCGGGCGGGTCTAGTATAGGAGGGTCTTGAAATGTGTATGTAACTTTCTTACTTGCGATAGAGAAAATACGTTTAAGGAAACATGCATTTTGTGGCTTCATGTCCACGATGTATGTTTTATATTTACATATGTGTGTATTATCTATCGTATATAAAATAATGAGGGCATGGATGGATGCCTTCTTCTCTTGTCATATCAACCTACAAATATTGGTAAAATTGGTGTGCTTTTTTATTTAGCCTGCAAAATATGATGTTTTACTCATTTTGACTTTTACCTTTTTTTTTTGACCTTTTTGGAAACTTGAAAGCAAATTGAGGGAAAGACTTTGTTTATGGAGAAGATAATTTATCAAGAAAAATGTTGGGTTTTGTTGGAGATATAAAAGTGAACAAAAGAGGAAAAAAAACAAACAAGAGTCAAACTTTTGTAATTTTGACTTTTTGTAAGGTTTCGAAACAAGGGTTGGTTGGTTATGCAGATCCAGGTTATTTATCTGATCCTCGTAAAGCTAGGTCTCAAACTGGATATGTATTATGAATGAAGGTACTGCAATTTCATGGCGTTCTCAGAAGCAGACACTTGTTGCAACATCCTCAAATCATGCTGAAGTCATTTCACTACATGAAGCTAGTAGAGAATGTGTATGGTTAAGATCGATAACAGAACTCATCATGGGTTCTAGCGGACTAGAGAAGGACAAAACTCCTACTCTGATTTACGGAGATAATGTAGCTTGCATCGCACAGATGAAAGAAGGATATATCAAGAGTGACCGAACTAAACATATTCCTCCAAGATTCTTCTCATACGCACAAGACCTTATAAAATACAATAAGATTGAAATGAAATATGTTCAATCTAGCAACTATTCAACAGATCTTTTCACAAAGGCCCTTCCTACTTCAACTTTCAGAAAACATGTCTATGACATTAGAATGAGACGCTTGCGAAGCATGTGACGGTTGACAGATATCAACATGAGGGGGAGTCAACTATACGTTGCACTCTTTTTCCCTTTAGCTAAAGTTTTTTCCCACTGGGTTTTCTTTAGCAAAGGTTGTTAATGAGGCAGTACATCAAAGTTGAATTATGTTGAAAATTGGCATCCAAATGGGAGTGTTGTGAATCATTAATCTTTACTATATGGATGCATACATTTTCAACCCTATGTATTATACACAACAACCAACTTGTCTCCTACAATTACCCTATTATGCAAATTCAATAGTGATTGTAGTAGTATAAATATCCATCTAATGTAAAGATGAAAGATGCACCATATACACTTACCTAAGTGATATATTAATTCTCCCATCTTGTTCTCTTACTCTAAAGTTCTTAATATAGTTGTTAATCACGATATAATATTAGTTAATTTATAACACTTTAATTATTATTATATAGAAAAATATTGTCTCTCTAACCATCACCTCCGCTCTCCATACCCATCAACCCTCGCACACCTCCGACCGCCATCACCACCGCCACTTTCCACCACCATGGCTCTTTTATTTTCAAAACCCGAATGCCTTCAACTTTTGGTGCAAAGGATTCAAACCCGTTATTGATTTCTGACAAAAAGTTCAAACCTTTGGACAAACTTCTTTGTTTTTGGTTTATGAGTGATTTGGTTTTTCAACAAATTGGTTTTGGGTTTATTTGGGTTTGCGAAAGATGGATTCCCCCACCATTGTTTCCGGCGATAAATGTTTACGCCATCTTTTCCGGAAAAAATAATATACCAAAATATGAAAAACATGGAACTCAAACTTAATCATAAAATAATTGTTACCTTTTGTTTTATTAATTGGATATAATAATTGGAGTAGTTTGTATTGTGAAGTATCATAAAAATCAATAATGGTGAAGTTGGATTGGGGAAGAAATAAAGAGAATAAAGATAAATTAGTTTGGGTTTGAAAAGTCAAAGAGGATGACTGGTTATCTAAATGTTACCCATTAATGAACTTGATTTAACGAAAAACCCCACTTTAAATAATTAAATTGAAGAAAAAAAAACTTCGGTATCTCAAATGAAAACTTGTTGTATTTTTTTAGATAATTTTTATGCAATTTTCCCCGTTACAAAATATATATATATATATATATATATATATAGAGTTGGTTTCATTTAAGAACCATGTAATTATTTAGGAACCACCAAGGTGGCAATTTTGTAATTAAACTAAAGGTGGCAATTTTGTAATTAAGTCAAAATTGAGAGCCAAATTGGAAATCAATTAAAACCACTTTAAAATCCTAATTAACTTTAAATTAACATATCTAGAGTATAACTAGGTTTTAGGAAAAACTAAATACACCATTAGAACAAACATTTAATTATCTTTCCAACGAGCACCCACTTGATATACTTTTGACGACTTTTTTTTTTTTTTTTTTTTTACAGTGAGTTTCGGTATATACACTAGTGTATATACTAAATATTCACCAGTGTATATACTAATTCACAAAAAACACATCTGAACCATATATACTATACACTAGTGTATACACTATATTCACTAATGTATAGTTATACACTAGTGTATTTATACACTACAGTAGTGTATTTATACACTAGTGTATACACTATATTCACTAATGTATAGTTATACACTAGTGTATTTATACAATATACACTAGTGTATACACTATATTCACTAATGTATAAGATGTATTCTCTATTGAATACATGATATTCACTGGTGTATATTGTATATTCACTTGTGTATATTGCGTATTCACTGGTGTATATTGTATATTCACTTGTGTATATATATATTGTATATTCACTTTTGTATATTGCGTATTCACAATTAAAAGGAAATTAATATAAAGATTCGTATACATTAGTGAATATAGTGTATACACTAGTGTATAGTGTATATGGTTTAGATGTGTTTTTGGTGAATTAGTATATACACTAGTGAATATTTAGTATATACACTAGTGTATATACCGAAACTCACTAAAAAA
Source organism: Senecio squalidus (assembly GCA_910822075.1). NCBI lineage: Eukaryota > Viridiplantae > Streptophyta > Magnoliopsida > Asterales > Asteraceae > Senecio > Senecio squalidus. Next base: position 18,361 of record CAJVGC010000073.1, read on the forward strand.
AAAAAAAAAAAAAAGTCGTCAAAAGTATATCAAGTGGGTGCTCGTTGGAAAGATAATTAAATGCTTGTTTTAATGGTGTATTTAGTTTTTCCTAAAACCTAGTTATACTCTAGATATGTTAATTTAATGTTAATTACTATTTTAAAGTGGGTTTTAATTGATTTCCAATTTGGGCCTCAATTTTGACTTAATTACAAAATTGCCACCTTGAGTTTAATTTTTGATCTAAATAATCTAATGGTGATTAAATGGTTCCTAATGGTTCCTAAATAATTGATGGTTCCTAAATGAACCCACCTCTATATAGATATATATATATATATATATATATATATATATATATATATATATATATATATATATATATATATATATATATATATATATATATATATATAGATTGGGGTTCAATAGGGATCTCTATTTTGCTAGAGATCCAAGGATCACCCTCCCAGCCTCAAGATTATCTAAAATTTGTGGCTGAGATTAAAAGTTGGGTTTAAATGATTTGTAAGGAAAAAACACGGAGGGGCAAAAAAGTCTTTATGACCTTTTTCTCTCTTTTTCAGTCCACGCGCTTCTCCTCTTTTAGCAGTTTTCTAATTTGAATCACAATTTCACCTACTCATTTTTAACCTAATTTTTCGAATTGAAAATCGTCAATTGAACTCTAATTCGTCAATTGAAAAACGAGATAAAGCTCTTCTTATCATCAAATTCTTCCGATTAAACATGTCATTCATAGGTAATTTTTTGATTTCTTTTATCAACTGTTTTATACATTTTTTTTTTTTTTGGTTTATTCAGTCACATGTGATTTTGTTTGTTTTTTGTTGTTCTTTAGTAGGTCCTACTCGTAGAAGTGAACGTATATCCAAAAAAATTGGGTTGAGTAAATTTAAAAACACACCCAGTACTCCTGTTGTTATTGAAGATGTTGTTAATGGTAATGTATCCAGTTTTTGTGTATATATTATTTTTATATGATGTTTTTGTTTTATTTTTTCATGAATCTGTATACGTAGTTACATTTGTTTGTTCTATGTTTTTATTTTGCAGCTGAAGCACAATCACCTGTGACTGGAGCAGAAACACCTGTGACTGGAGCCCAATCACCTGTGATTGAAGAACAATCCCATACTCCTGTTGTTTTTGAAGATGTTGTTAATGGTAATTTATCCAGTTTTTGTGTATATATTATTTTTATATGATGTTTTTGTTTTATTTTTTCAAGTATCTGTATATGTAGTTACATGTGTTTGTTCTATGTTTTTATTTTGCAGCTGAAGCACAATCACCTGTTTTTGAAGAACAATCACCTGTGATTGGAGCACAAGCACATGTGTTTGAAGAACAATCAACTGTTTTTGAAGAACAATCACCTGTGATTGGAGCACAAGCACATGTGTTTGAAGGTCCATCTTATGTTTATGACACTACTGTTAGTGAATGCGAGAAAGAGAAGACAACGCAGGGTATGTCTAAGAAGTACACAAGAAGTAAGATTCTTGAAGAAATTAGAACTTCATCATTTTGTCGTTCTACAAGGAGTTCTGGTATTAACTCTGATGATTTATCAAGAGGGAAAGAGGTTGTTTGTAAAAGGAAATCAGTTTCTGTTGGTGGTGTTGATGATTCTGTTTTGGTAAAGGTTGCTAAACCGAAGAAATTTTTAGCTATTAGAACTCGCATGTCCCCACATAGTTTATTCATTGCATTGAATAATTTAAGTTTAGAACAGAAGCTTTGTTTAAAAGAAATGGGTTTTGGTGGTTTATACAAGATGCCATGTGATGGGCTTCCTGCACATATTGGTCATTTTGTTGTCGATAATTTTAATCCAAGTAGTATGACTTTGAAGATGAAGAATGGCGTAATTAATATAACTGAGGGAGCTGTTCATGAAATTCTTGGTATTCCTTGTGGTGGTTTGAACATTTGTGATTTAAATGAACTTCCTATGGAGGATCGACCTTTAATTAATCAATGGTTTTCTCAGTTTCTTTCTGGCAATAAAGTTCGTGCAACTGATATTTGCAAAGCTATTGTCAATTCTTCTGAAGCGGGAATTCTGTTTAAACTTAATTTTCTGGTCTTGTTTTCAAATACAATGGTTGGATGCCCTAGTTCCGGTTCCTGTGACGTTAAAGTTTTGAAGTTTTTTGACGAATCTGTTGATATTTCTTCTTTAAATTGGTGTCGTTATATTTTAGATTCTTTGGCTCATAGTAAAACTGGATGGCAGAAATATGGGAATGGTTTATATGGTGGTCCACTTACTTTTCTTGTTGTAAGTTCTTTTCTTTTCTTTATCATTCTTATTATCTATTGTTTTATTGTTATGTTACTTAATAAATTTTTGGTTTTTATATATAGCTTTTGTATTTTGATTATGTGAAATTCCACTTGTATGACATACCTCGTGGGAGACCTGCAATTCAATCCTGGAGTATGGATAAAATGAAGGCTAGGCAAGATCTTGAAATGAAAGAAGGAGGTTTTGGGATTTGGGATTTGCAACCTGATTTTAATCAGTTGATCATGAACGAAGATTTTGCTGTTGATGTTAGTTTTTTTACTTCTTCTTTTATAAACATTCCCTGAAATGATTAATCACCGGTGATTTTATTAAAATTAAGTCACTAAAATGATTAAACTGGTGTTTATTATATAGTAATCACCGGTGATTTTATTATATAATAACATTCTATAGTTAATCACCGATGATTTTATTAAAATTAAGTTACTAAAATGATTAAACTGATGATTTTCTGTGTTTTTTGTTATTTTGATTTTTTTTGCTTTTTTTTTTAGGATATGGTGCGTAAACTGCAGTCGAAATTTTCCGTTTTGTTGGATGATAAAGATGATATAATGTCATATCTACAAGAAGCTGTCCACAAATTTCCTCTTCATCCAAAAATATTGGATTTTAAAGAGTTGTTTAAGTCTGTTTTTGTTTGTGATGATGATGATATTGAAGATGCAGTTTAAGGAGGTGTTTAACCATTAGTTGTTCTTTGTTAAGTAGTTTGTTTGTTTTTAAGTATCTTTTTTATGTAGCTGATTTATGTTATTTGGATACTTTTTAGAATTCCTGGACAAGTTATGACCAATCTTTCAATATATTATATGTATGTGCTTTTTTATGTAGATCAACTCTTTTTTTTGTGTATGTTTAAACATGTTTGGTAATCATATACTAAGGCATTAAACTAATAGTAATCACAGGTGATTACTATAAAAAGAACAGAAATCTTCAAACACATTAAAATTGAAACACAAACAAACATATATTAAAATTCAACAAACACAAACAAACAGAAATCACATTTCCTCTTTATCTGTCTGAGATAAGAGGTTTACATACCAACAAACACATTAAAATTCAACACAAACAAACATAAGACAAACAAACAAACATATTGGCTTCATACGAGACAATCTTTTCAGCTTAGAGGTCGTATTTTTCCACATTGAACACCAATTTAAGACCGGAGTTTGTTTGTTGCAAGGTTTTAGTGAAGAGCAACATAGTCCCACATCGCAACCCATGTCTTTTTCTCCATTTTTTCCATTCACCATTGATAGTCACATGACTGGTTGGAACATTCCTTCGTGGGTCGGGGTATGTTTGCATTGCGAATAACCTATTGGTATCATTGGTGAAAACAATGTCGCAATATTCATATTCAGTAAGGTTATGTTCCCTTACAAAGTATGCTGGTATTGTCTGCAAAAAATGACATAGTTATTGTTTTTTATATACAAAATATATATTAAAGGTAAACCATGATATTATGAATATATATTGCTTACCACTCTTCCCCTTGTGACTTTGGTGCGATCAAGTTTAATGGCAAAGCAATCATCTGGCATTTTTTTGGTTTTTTGTTTAGTGTACTCCTTTCTATTCCATATGCATCCTTTATATAGGCAATATGATGCTTAATAAAACCTCTTACTTTTTTCAATGTCTTCAATGCATTGAATGGTCATTCAATTTCTTTTCTGTGTTCTGCTTTTTGAATTGTAATGAGTATAAGCTAGGACTAGTCTTCAAATGCATTGAATGGTCATTTCTTTTTTCTCTTTTTCTGCATTTTTGCATTGAGTTGTAAATCAATATTTTGTGTGGTTATGCATTTCTGTCACATTTACCAAAACAAGAATATATTCTTTTCACATTTACCAAGTATATATTCTCCAACCACTTGCAATAAAAGCCAAAATACAAAATTCATTAAACAAAATTATATGTAAAAACTATAGAAACACCATTCTAAGGCACATTATTAATTAAATCACCGGTGATTACTAAACATTTGGAGACATTTTACATCAACATTCTTAAGGCACATTATTAATAACAATCACCGGTGATTATAAACATTTGGGTGACATTTTTACATGTATATACTAAGGCACCAAATGTACTAAGGCAGTAATTGACAAATTAAGGTATTAAGGCACTAAATCACAGGTGATTTTCCTTTATACTTTGTTGACTACCAAATTTAAAAACCTTAAATGTATTAAGGTATTAAAGCACTAAATCACAGGTGATTTTCCTTAGGCTACATGTAGATATTGTTTTGGTTAAATGTTTTCAAAACTTACATGGTTAAAAATTATAGACAAAAACATATATTTTAATAAAATATAGACAGCTTATACGCATTGTTCTTTTCCGTACTCAGACTTCCAGACTTCCAGAGCGTAGAATTTACTATCTCTGGCACAGTTTCTTCTTGTTCGGAATCTGCAATTAAGATAAGATTATGACATATACCAGAGTACATACGCGAAAAGCACGTCACATATTGTTTTGCAAAATATCTAAAAGTTTTAGAATAACATTACGAGCTTCCAGTTGATATATTTTGTAAAAATATTTGTTAAAAAAAAAATCAAAGAATAAGAAAATCATCAAACCTCTTTGATAAATTCCAAGGCATCATTTTTAAGAATCTGTTGTAATGTAATATATGCTATCCTTGACACGTCCTCTTCCGCCATCTTAATCTTCTGAAAAGTATTCGGAGACGTAATATTCAAGCAATCATATGATACAGTTGATCTGAACCTTGGTATATGGACACAACCTTCATTTTTACTTGTATACACTGGGTATTTTTTTCCCCTCTTTTGTGCATCTTCGTTTAGAAGAGATTTCCACATTACATGGTGATTTGAACCTAAAAAGAATGAAGATATTTGCTTTATTAGTGTTTGTTACTGTTGTTTTCTAAACACACGTAGGTGCTTAACCATACCGTTCTGGTTTGGATGATTCATCCTGATGATAGCACTAGAGCTTTCAGCTTTGGGGCTCACTAGAACTGAAAGGGGGTTCTGTAGTTTGCCAGGTGTGAGTTGCTTAACCATACCGTTCGGGTTTGGATGATTCATCACGAGGATACCACTAGAACTTTCAGCTTTGGGGCTCACTAGAACAGAAAGGGGGTTCTGTAGTTTCCCAGATGTGAGTTGCTTATAGGTACTTTGAAATGCTTGGTCAATCACCAAAATGTTTTTTGGTATTACAGCCCTTGCACAATTCGCTGGTTGATCAAATGGGTCCTCGATCTGTAATCACCGATAGTAATAAAATTAGATCAACATATTGTATTTGACAGAGAAAAGTGTCTGCATGTCAACCCAACCCGACCCCTATAGAACTAGTTCCCTCTGAACCCATCTTGACCTGTTACTCAATCCGCCCATCCACATAAATAAGAGATAGAAGACGTACAAATAGAGCATATTTGGGAGGATAACCGATTTCTTCCCATTTTCCATTTTTTGTACTAATTTTTTGATGCTGACCCCTCACACTTATGCCGCAGAACTGAAAAACAACAAACAAACAGAGATTATAGCGATTTTTAAGAACACATAAACAAATTATAAGAAACTTACCTTTTCAAGAAATGAAATAAAAAGATCAGACAACGAGCTTGTGTTAGGTATTCTCGACATATTAGATTTAAACTTGTCTATGTTGCTACTACAAATGTTTTCGATATTTTTCTCAGCAATAGCTCTCACACCTGTTTCACAAATTGTTGCCGTATTAGTTTTTCACAAAATTCATTTCATTTTCCAAACACATAAAAAACAAATACCTGTAAGATCATCAGCCATGTTCCCCGGGTAAACTTCACTAAGAGGGGGTAGAAGGTCACAAGTCTGAAAGAAACGAGATTATAAAACCAATACACGAAAACAAAAAATTGGAGACAGAATCGTAAACATATATGTGATAAACAGTAGAAATGGTAAGAATCACCTGAAAATGGAATATAACGAGTAAGGTAAGGGAAAACGAATTCAAAGTTCCGGTTTTAGGATCATTGATACTCTGCGTTTTTGCCCATTCTTTGACCTACATATTATCATTAATAATAAGCATATGATAATATGAAAACGTTCTTTTATATAATCACTTTATAGTCAGTAGAAACATACAATTAAGACTAAATCACGGAAACGTCCATCAATTTCGTTTATCCAATACAACATTCTTGCCTTCATTTGACTGCTTAAGTTGTTGAGAGAGATGTCACATGAAATTTTGTACTTGTCGCTAACACATTTCACGATTGGCACTTTGGCATGGGAAATATAAGTAATCGCATTGAATCCGCCTGTCAATAGAGTCACAGGTGATTAAACCAACATTTTGAGGCTACATGTATAAATCGTTCATATAATCCCATGTGTCATTTTGGTAGTTTTATTTGGCTTTTATATCTAAGATATTTCTTAAATAAACAAAATAATATGATTCTTTTTTTTTTTTTCATTTTTATAAACAAAATCACAGGTGATTACTAAATGTTTAATCATTTTAGTGATTTTAATTTTATTTGATATTATATAATAGAATAATATAAGTCATACCTATTTTTTCTAGAGCGTTTGTAACTTCTTCAAGTACATTTTTGTGGTATTTTTTTCCCGCGTAAGAAATGGAGATATCTAAATCTCCCCATCTCGTGAAGAGGTTAGACGCAAACGAACCAAATGGCTCAACTGTGGCACCTAATTTTAAACAATCGAAATTCAGAAGTTAGATAAAACGACTAAAGCTCGAAATGAACCAAATGGCTCAACTGCATTATCATTATTTTCAAACGTTTTGAAGAATTTACCTTTAAAAACTTCCAGACTTTCAACTATGGCTCGAATATCACTCATAACATGGCATCGTTTTGTGCAATCATCCACTGTAGGATTGACTAGTTGAAGAACATCCCTCAGGGTAGTTTCCAATGAATAGTTGGAGTTCATATCTGACCGGTTTCTAATATTTAGTTTTGAGTTTCAAATATGAGCCCTAAAATTGGAGAGAAGGGGATATGTAAGGGGTTTTATATAAAGGCATATTAATTCCTCCGTTTCAAACATTTTAATCTTTTATAAAATTCTGTAACATTCTATAGTTAATGATCTGTTATTATATAGTAATCACCGGTGATTTTATTAAAATTAAGTCACTAAAATGATTGAAATGGGTAGTGTCTTAAAATTCACTTCGGCAACTCTCGACCCCTTTAATAATCTGGAATTTTTACGGCTTAATGTAAGTGATTATTAGCTTATTACTTTTTATTTAGTCATAATAAACAGTTACGACTTCATTGAAGACTACTCCTTTTTATAGCCAAAATTACCACTTACTTTCTTCAATGCATTTCAATTTTTCTCTGTTTGTGCATCTGAATTGTAATGAGTACAAGCTAGAAGTAGTCTTCAATGCATTGAATTGAAGACTACTAAGTCACAGGTGATTACTAAGTCACATTTTATCATATCCACACATACACAAATAAAGTAAAAATTACTAAAATAAGAACATCAAAATATTTAAAATATATCATATCCACATCGAGACAAATAAAATGTAAATCAGAAAACCCAACCCATTTGAATAAACATCCTAGTCTTCCGTTCTACCGTGTAACATAGCCTTTTGGAGAATTTCATTCTTTTTAACAGCTGGTAGCTTGTTAAAATCATCAGCATGCTTTTGGATTTCAGATCTGAGTATATTAGTATCTGACAAAAGCAACTTTGTTGCAAATTTCCTTCTAAGTGCATCAAGCTGGGGCCTCTGCTTTGCTTCAATATTGGCGATGCCACATTTCCATTTCTTTATTTCTTGCCCCATGTAATATTCCATATGTAGCATTGCAAATACTCAGCAATCTATGTTATTCTCTGTTGTTCTCCATCTCATCTCTGCTCTTTCAATTTCACAGCCATTCATCTTGATAAGGCTTTTGTGGTTTATCGTATCAAGATATTGTGTAAAGAGTGTTTTCTGTAAAACAAGAAAAGAAAAAAAAAACAATATAAAACTTAAATTAAAAACCTAAAAATTTACATGATATAAAGAAAAGGAAAAAATATATATAGTAATATCTAATGTTATCCTATAGAATCACAGGTGATTATTAAACATTGTGGTGATTCTATATTGTTTACATTAAGAACTGTTTAAATAATAAAAAAAAAACAATACAATCACAGGTGATATTTTTACTTACAATTTTTGAAGGGATTGTGCCATATCTATCCATTTCACCATTCTTGCTATTGTCAATTAGTAGAATCTTTGGATGCTTTAAGTTGAAAACAATAAGAAAAAAATGTTTTGACATATTAATGGGGAAGAATACCTGTCAAAAATAATTCAAATATTATATTAAAAATGAAAAAATAAAGAATTATTCATAAATAATAAAAAAAATATATGTACCAAGTCGATGTCCTTTAACGACAGAAGCTTCTTATCATTGTTCATATTTCGTTTCAATGTTTCAATGAACTCTTCAATTTTTTGTTCTTCCGTAAGGTGCGTGTCAGGTAAAACTGTTGGGTCCTGGACAACAACAAAGATGAATTTAAAACAAATTACTTTAAAAACATGATGATATAAAACTAAATAACTTTTAATAAGATGAATTTTAAAAATTCAAATTAAAAACTTACAAAAGGGATTGTCTTAAAGAAATACCGACGTAATGATACGTCACTTTTACGTTTTTCTTCATCATTTAGCATATTAGCCCAACAATCAACCACAACAACATCAATCCATTGCCCAACAGTTAACGTTTCTATTTGCATATACATTGCCTGACTTTGATCATCTTCAGAATTAAAAACCATTGCGCTGAAAGAAATAAAATATATGTTATTCAAAAAGTAATATCAAATCACATCTAATAAATAAACATAAAAATAAATAAAAAACAATTATAACTTTTTTTACTTACATACTATCCGCAGTCATAGAAAAAAGCGCATCAGAAATTTTCCTCTCTAAGGCTGTAAGTCTTTCTCCGACATCCGTCTTACGATTATGATATGGTGATTTTTCATAATGAGCTAGATGAGTGATACGTTTTTTTCTGGTTGAAAAGGGGTAATGAATGAAGGATCATCGTTTTCCACAACTTTTTTTCCCCTTTATGAACCGTTTTTTGTAACTCATCTGCATTTGGCTCACCTTCTTCAACTTTTTGTTCCTTTTCCTTCACATCAACCCTTTTTTGTAATTCTGCGGCATTTGGCTCACCCGTTCTTGACCCACCTGCTTCAACTTTCTGTCGTTTTTCATTCACATCAACAGATTTTTTACCATCTTCTTTTTCAGCTTCCTTTCTCTTCATACCAACAGAAACTTGCAATACCTCTTTTTCTTTCGGGTTTAAAGTTGTTGTATCAACAGGAGACTGTTTTACTTCCAATTTTTCTATTTCAGCTTCCTTTCTCTTCATACCAACAGAAACTTGCAACACCTCTTTTTCTTTCGGGTTTAAAGTTGTTGTATCAACAGGAGACTGTTTTACTTCCAATTTTTCTACACCAATGTCTTGTTTAATGGTAGTTATTGTTTCTACGCCAATGTCTTGAGTCATACCAATAGAGAAACTAGGATAAGATGGTTTTACGATATCAACTTTTCCTGAACAAGTTGTTTGACCAAAAACAAATTAGATAAAATGTTTTTTCTTTTTTCTTTTTTTCCAATCACAGGTGATTTAGTTAAAAGTTTTTTAAGATAAAACTTATTAATAAAATTAGAGGTGATAAAATGTACCTTTTTGCAAGTCTTTCTCCACCTTTTCAACTTCAGCTGAATTTTCACGATCAACATTCAGTGATTTAGAAGAATCCTTTACCTTTTCACCAACAGCTAATAAAATAAAAAAGATTAAGATAAAAGTGTTTTAAGAGAAAAACTTTTTATAAATAAAGTCATTGGTGATTACTCTTTGCTTCTCCTTTTTTTTGTTTTTCATCAACTTGACGGTTAATTGTCTGTTGGACACCTGGCTCGTTCAGTAACTGGGTATCGATATTTGCCCATACAACATCTCCATCTTTTGAAAATCCAGCAACAGCTAAACAATATAATAAAATAAAAAAGATTTTAGATAAATGTGTTTTAAGAGAAAAATTTTATAAATGAAATCACAGGTGATTTACTCTTTGGTTTTGTATTCTCTTTATATTCTTCAACTTTACGGTCGACTTCGTTCACAAATTGGGTATCTATTGAAGAATCTATTTTCAAGTCTTTGTTCGTCACTTCAAGTTCAACTGGTTTTTCAGCATCAACATTCAACGAGACCTTTTCACCATCAACAGCTAAACAATATAATAAAAAAAAAAAGATTTTAGATAAATGTGTTTTAAGAGAAAAATTTTATAAATGAAATCACAGGTGATTTACTCTTAGGTTTTGTTTTCTCTTTATGTTCTTCAATTGTACGGTCGACTTCCTTCACAAATTGGGTATTTATTGAAGAATCTATTTTCAAGTCTTTGTCCGCCTCTTTAACTTCAACTGTTTTTTCAGCATCAACATTCAACGAGACCTTTTCACCATCGACAGCTAAACAATATAATAAAATAAAAAAGATTTAGATAAATGTGTTTTAAGAGAAAAAATTTATAAATGAAATCACAGGTGATTTACTCTTAGGTTTTGTATTCTTTTTATGTTCTTCAATTGTACGGTCGACTTTCTTCACAAATTGGGTATTTATTGAAGAATCGATTTTCAAGCCTTTGTCCGCCTCTTCAACTTCAATTGGTTTTTCAGCCTCAACATTCTTTTCATCAACAGCTAAACAATATAATAAAATAAAAAAGATTTAAATAAAAGTTTTTTAATTTATTTTTTTCTCCAGAAAAACACAGGTGATTCACATTAATGAATTTAATAAAATGTACCTATTTTCAAGTCTTTGTCCGCCTCTTCAACTTTATCTGGTTCTTCAGCATCAACATTCAGTGATTCAAAAGAATCCTTTACGTTTTCACCATCGTCAACAATATTAAGATGATCATAATTTGTACACTCGAGTGTATATTCAATATTCTGAGATGATGATAAATCAACTGCAACTTTTTTATTCTTCACATATTTATTTTGTTGAACTTCTTCACTGAGATTACTTGGACCACAACCGCCAACGACAATAGATTGAAATTTGGCTTTTTGAAGATTTATATCTTCGTTGTGTGGGTACATTTTTGAAGCTTCCTCTAAAAGAGATGTTATGTCGTCTTTTATTTCTTTTAGAAATGATAACTTTCTCTCTACTTTTCCAACAAAATACTGCAAAAAATATTGTAAATAGTTATAATACAGATTTGTACAAATTACACTATTTCTGTTCAGTAATGGAGTAACTACTCACACAATTTAATCAGTTCTTAAGCCCAAAATAATAACATCATTCAAATAACACTTATTCTGTTCAATAATGGAGTAACTACTCACACAATCACAGGTGATTTTCATATAAAATTACCTCAGAAGCAAATTCCTCGTTTTTTAAAGCTTCTCCAAATGGAGGTTCCACGTCTCCTCTTCCAAAACCGCCTTGAAGGATTTCTGCGTCTTGTCTATCACTCATTTTTTGTGAATCCCAACCGAGAATAGCAGTACGTGTTCGTGCAACATTTAATTTGCTACACTTTATTGAATCCAAGTACAAAAGCTGTTTTTATACAAATACATGAAAAACATATGTTAAATATATACTCATTTGTCAAGAGAAAAAAATACATGAAAAGCATGTAATTGAAGCTCAATCACCTGTGACTGAATTAAAATTTCATAATTTTGACACTACTTCTAATGAGTTATTGTAAAAATAAACTTACAGTGAGGAATGATAGAGGTCCAACAAAAAAACTGTTCACAACTTTTGTCCAATCCTTTTTGCATTCTCGCAAAGCATTCATTACCAAGCTGCACCAGTTTATGTTTTTGATATCTACACCCTCTGTTATGTAGTCCAGAATTTTCAGCAAACATGAACCTGAGGGATGGCATTGAACCATCGTGTTCATGAACAAAACTAAGAAGTTTAACTTAAAAGTTATTCCTCCTTCTCGAGAATGTGTAATTGTAGCTAACACTTCTCGTGGCCTTATCTTCGCCCCAACCACAAACTGTTTGTGCCATTCAACAATATACGGATCTTCTTTTGAAACAGCCTCCAACTCCTCCAATTCCCTTCCTCCATTGGGAATACCAAGCATGTCGTGTATTAACTCAGATGTAATGTTAATGACATGACTCCCAACAGTTAATGTCATTTTTGATTGGTTGAAGTTACTTGCTACGTACATTCCTAGTTTTCCCGGTATGCTATCTAAAGTCATGGCGATTAAGTCCCCAAACCCCATATCAACTAAATCTGACTTTTGATCTGTACTTAAATCCTTGATTGCAGTATACAGGGACTTAGGTGACATTCTAGTCCTAAGTGATTGAAACTTAAAGCTTAAAGTCTTAACCGGTTGGGACACTTTTTGACTAACTTTTTCTTTTTCTAACAACTGTTCTTCATTTACAGTTTCTAATTTCAGCTTTGCAATTTTCTTGCCTAATTCTTGACTCTCTTCTTTTATGTCTTGAGAAATCGCTTTGCACCACGGTAGATCTTCTTCTTCCTTGGTTTCTTTTTCACATCCTCGCTGTCTTGTTTTTTTCTTTTTTTTAGAACCTTCTTGACATGAGATGTTTTTTCCTTTCCGAGGTAGCTGGCCAGTGTTTGATCATCTCGTAATTGACCTACGTTACACAAATAAAAAAATTAGTTAAGCTATATGTAATTAATGAACATACATTTATCAAATTTTTGTCATGTGTTAAGCTATATGTAAAACAAGTAATACCTGAACTTGTCCCTTAGTTTTTCAGAAGATTATCTTCTTCATTTGATGATTCATCTTCTTTGTTGTCTAAATAAGAATAATAAATAACAATAGTTATAACTACTTTAATTGTTTCATATAAACAAACAAATTTTTAAACAGACTAATGTTACATTACTAAACATTACTAAACATTTGTTAATTTAAAAACTATATAGTCACAGGTGATTACTAAACATTTTTGGTTACATTTTACATGAACATACTAAGGAACTAAATTAATAAATTCACAGGTGATTACTAAACATTTTTAGTGACATTTTACATCATTCTTATAACACTATTTTTGGTCAATAATGGTGTAACTACTCTCACAATCACAGGTGATTTCATATAAACAAACAATTTTTCTAAAACAGAAATATACCTGAATCACTTTTATGTTTTCTAGAAGTATACGTTCTTCCACAATGTTTATCCACTGATGAACAAACAACTGTAAATAAAAAAAAAATTATAAGTAGTGATTAAATATAATTTTACAAAAAAAATAAAATAATAAATAAATAAATATCATATTACCTTTAACTATGTCATTAACATAATTTTCCTCCGTTGGTTCACCAGTTATATCTGAAATGTATAATTTATATAACATAAAATAAATTTAAAGAAAAAAAAAAAAAAAAAAAAAACGATTATAAACAAAACCTAAAACCCTTACTTGTCGATTTTTTGTCTTTCCGAACTGTGTTTCCATCAAAAACAACAATGGCATTATTATTGTTTGATTTTGGCGATGATTTATCGGTTGACTCCATTGAAATTTCAAAGGAATTCGAAAACGTAAAACAAGGGTTTGTGGGAGGGAAAGGGTTTGTTTGTTTTTGGTAAGAAAGTTTAAATGTCAGAGTGGCACAAACCGTAAATTATGAAGGAAGGAAAGAAATAAACCGTCAATTTTTTTTTTTTTTTTTTTTTTTTTGCAAATAAGACCCTCAAGTTTTTTTTCTTAAGAATTTGAGCAATTTATTTTTATTTGGTTATGATTGAAATTTTGATAATGTCTAGGTAGTGAAAATCACATGTGATTTTCATGTGATTTGAACATCAAGTATTAAAAAGGCAATATCACATATGATTTAATTTAGCCCACAAATAGTCATTTGTTAAACAACAAAATATGTTAAAATATCATACGATAATTTTATGTATCATGTGTAGTTGCTACAACCATTCTAAGCTACATTATAAATAAAATTACCATTCTAAGCTACATTATTAATAAAATCACCGGTGATTTCTACTTGTACCCAAGTCACAGATAACATAGAAGTTGGGGCATTTAGTACTTAAACTTGAACGTAAGTTGATAATATTTGTATAGCCTGATTATGACAAAAATAAAATTTGTGTTCACACTTCAAGTAACAAAAAAAAATTGGATGTGTGTAAATACAATAACTCAAAACATGGTTTAAATAAACTTTTGCTAGTCATAAATCATATAGCATACATACTAATGAGATGCATTAAACAAAATTATAGAATCACCGGTGATTTCTACTTGTACCCAAGTCACAGATAACATACATAACGGTCACTTTATTAAAAACTAAAGATAGACGGGAAGAGCAGATAACATGACACAACAACAACACAATTACAAACTACCATGACTTCAAAACTAAGAGAACATTATTTTGCCAATTTCAATGTTTAAGCTTGGTTGATCTCTTTAACTTTGAAAATCAAATAGTCAGTAGTAGAAAGTGGCTGAATGAACTTCGTGAATTGACAGACAGAACCATAATTAAGACCATGTTTCCTCATGAATTTCTTCCATTCTCCGATCATCACCATATGGTTGGTAGGTCCAGGCGTCCTTTTGTCAAGATAGTTGGTCAACTTGAAATACACACCATCTAGTTCATCTTCTGGGAAGAAGACATAGCACTCATCAAAACGCAAGATGTTGTTATCCCTAACAAATTTTGCTGGTATGGTCTGCAAAAGGTAATATCATTATGACAGTTACATTAGCAAAGTTTTCTAACAAGGTTATGCATAAGTTTGTTGCTATTGAATCTGTTCTTTGTAAGCGTAATAACAAAGCTGTCTTCGCTGCTAGTATCGCTTGTTAGGTCTATCTCCACCGGCTGGGGTTCGGGGTCAGGGTATTTAAGTCTAAGGGTGCTTGGGCATGGGATATCACTATCACTGCGAGACATTGTTTTGAAAGTTAGTTTGTAAAACTGTAAATTGTGTTTTGGTATACAACTTCATTGAAGACTAATCCTTTTTATAGGAAAAATTAGTTCTTACTTTTTCAACTTTTCTTCAATGTCATTGAAATGTCATTCAATTTTTCTCTGTTTGTGCATTTTAATTGTAATGAGTACAAGCTAGAAGTAGTCTTCAATGCATTTAATTGTCATTTATTTTCTCTCTGTGTTTCTGCATTTGATTTTACATGAATCTGTATTTTTTGCATTGAATTGTAAAGTAATATTTGATGGATGTATGGATTAATGGTTGTATAAATTTGTATATGTTTTTTAATGCTTTTTTTGCTTTTGTGCTTCTTCTTTGGTTTCACATTTACCAAAACTAGATTATATTCTCCACCCACTTTCAATAAAAGCCAAAATACATAATGTATAAAACAAAATTATATGTAAAAATTATATAATCACAGGTGATTTTCCTTTATAATTTGTTATTTATGGATATGTAAACAAACCGAAAATACACCAAACCGAAAATATTCTCACACAAAATATTTTGTCATCCAATAATATAAAATCAAAGGTCATTTCAAATAATATTCAATTAGTAAAGTAACATATTTTGTCAGGTACCGACATTCGAAGTTTCATAATCCGATTCTTCATCACGCAATACATAATCAACTTCATTTGCAGCGGCATTTGATGTAGTAGTTTTCTGTCTCTTTCTTTGGTTTGACAAAGTATCATAAGTATCATAATCTGATTCTTCTTCACTTACATCTTTATATGCTTGTCTCGCAACTTTTTTTCCTCTAGTATGTCTTTGTGCAGTTGGTTGGACATTCTGCTGTTGAAGTTGTTCTTTTCCGGATTGGTTTGCAGCATTGATTTCTGTTGTTGTTGTTCCAGTATTTAGAAGCTGTTGAAGTTGTTGTTGTTGTTGATGAGTTGGATGTGGAAGTTTCTGTAGATTTTCAAGCTCTATTTCAAATCCTTTACATCTTCTAAAGTCGTGAGTATTAACAATTAATCCACAAGCTCCACACGTTCGATATGGTCTTTCATTTGCCTTTTGTGCTCTTTCACCGTACCCTTCCATCCTTGAGTTACTTCCGCTTCCTTTGTTTTTTATACCTTTTTGATTATGGATCAAAACTTGGTCTGGTTTTTTGACTCCAAGAATATCTTCCATCATTTCGGTTTTGTTCTTTTCTGGGACATCTTTTTCAACTTCAATCTTGAGATTTTTTAGCTTTTCAACAAAGTAAGCTAGCTTTTCTTCATCATTTCGTAAAACAGCTATGCAACTTTCTACACTGCGGCATGCTTCATTCGCTAGTTTCTGGCATTTTTCGGTTAAATTACCTTCATATCTATGCGTTTTGTTCCTAACACTAGGTGGAATTAAGTCTCTTTTCCAACGTCATGTTATATACTTTTCTGGTATTTCGTCTATGCCACATGATTGTAAAACACAGAATATATGTCTACAGAGTATTCCACAACGTACAAAGTGATTACAGGTACAAACGTAAGTTTCATCCGCTATGTTATGTTTGACCTGTAATATAAAATCTATTATGATCACAGGTGATTACTATAAAATAACATCAACATACTAAGATTAGTATAAAATAAAAGTTGATGTTTAGTAATCACATACTAAGGCACTAAACTAATAAAATCACAGGTGATTACTATCAAATAAGATCAACATACTAAGATTTACTATAAAATAAAAGGTTATGTTTAGTAATTACATACCTTAAATGTTGCTTCTTTTTTAACTTGAAGTTGAATTTCCGTTGCGCCTATCTCAGAAAACGGGTCAACATCCTTTCGTTCCTGGTTTTTTCCTTTTCCTTTTGTTTTAGCTCTGTAATTCTGTTGTTTGTCTTTTGTTCTTTCTCTAATCATCATAATCTCACAACCTTCTTCTGTAGTGATTGAAATTTGTGAGCACAACCAAATAGAATCATCAATTTCTTCTTGTACCAAAAAAAATATTTCCTTGGTGTAAACATTTCTTGCATGTTCCTCGATTGGCCATCTTGTTATCAATTTTGGTGTTTTGCTCAATGTTTGATGATCTAAAATTTCTTGTTCATGTCTCTGCTTCTCCATTGCAGATTCAAAGAGATTCATAAAATTGATGAGTGTTGATCCATAACTTGTGAAGTGATTAAAGAAGGAATTCTCACTTTCTGATCGTGATGTTGTTCTCATTAAACCGCACATTTCATATTCAATGAAGTAAGCGGGAATCCAAGTTGATCTTATCTCAAACAATTTTGCCAGCCAAACGTTGTCTTCTAGATTAAATTCTTGCAATAAAGAAATCCATTTTTGTTCAAAAACTTCAGGTTTATGATATCTGTTCCATATCAGTTGATGGAGTCTCGGTCTGAAATTAGTGTGGTCGATTATGTTTCTATCAATCTGTAGTAAATAAAATAAGTTATTGAACATATCAGTTTTATATATGAATAAAAACAAGAATAAAGTTCTAAAATCACCGGTGATTAATAAATATATGGTTACATTTTACATCTCCATACTAAGCCACCAAATGTACTAAGGCACTAATTCACAAATTAAGGTATTACGGCACTAAATCACAGGTGATTTTTATTTATACTTTGTTAACTACAAAATTTTTAAGAACCTTAAATGTATTAAGGTATTAAGGCACTAAATCACATGTGATTTACCTTTATAATTTGTTGAATATAAAATTTAATAAAATTCTAATAACATGTAAACACAAAAATAAATTTTTTTTTTGTACCTTAATTGTGAATTTTGTGACGATATGCCACATGCAAAGTCGATGCTTTGTTTCTGGAAAAACAGTTGCAATTGCTCTTTTCATTGCAGGATCTTGATCGGTTAATATTATTCTTGGTTGCTTCTTGAAGGCGTCTAAGAATGCCTTTAGCAGCCAAATGTATGTTTCTGTAGTTTCATTTCTCAGCATACCAGCACCAATTGTAACACACTTTTTGTGATTATCGATCGCAGTGAATGGAACAAATATCATACTGTACCTATAAATCATTAAAATCACATGTGATTATCAAATTTACAATTTCTTAAAAAAAAAAAAAAGATCTAAGTTATAATATACCTGTTTGTACAATAAGTTGCGTCAAAAGAAATTATATCACCAAATTCTTTGTAGTTTGCTTTTGCTGTTTCATCTGCCCAAAAGAAACATTCTAACTCGCTGTTTTTTATATCACAGGAGAAGCTGAAGTCTTTCACATATTCTTCTCTGTTTGTGAGTTTGGTGACAAGCATTTGAGCATCACTTTCTCCAATAAAAACATTCAAATCTCTTTTGAAGTTTTTGAAATCAGTTTTCGTCCCACTCACATGTGAATAACCCCCTTTTGTATTACAATATAAATTGTAAGAAACTGTTGCCCCATAATTTGAGTCTGCCATTTGTTTCATAAACATCAATTCTGGCATACCTAATTTTCTATTTTCCTTAGAAAGATGCCTATACTCTATAGGGTTCAACGGGTGGTTGTGTTCTTCAACAAAGAGGTGCAGCTTATATGTGGTAGTACAATCTACAAGTTTAATCATGATATGAGCATTGCATCCTGTTACCTGGAAAGTCGATTTTCTTTTAAGCTTCCCACTATTTGCTGGATCCAACGTGTTGATATTTATACTTGGAGGATCACCATGTTTGTTGCAACGAATATACTTGGTCTTAATCATTCCACTTTTTGTTTTTTTTGATGATGATAATTTTATATCAAATCCCGACTTTATTGCATACTCTTTATAAATTCTGAAACTCTCTTCAAATGATCCATAAATTTTTCCCCTAATTGGTTTGTCGTCATCTTTAACATAAGGTAACCAATATCGAGAACCACCAGGAGTCTCTATGTTGTTGTTATCATTTGAATATGCTGTTGGAGTGCTGTGAACCTGTAAAGTCAAAGGTAATTTACATCAACATACTAATCCATATTATTAACAAAATCACCGGTGATTATTAATCATTTGGTGGCATTTTACATGAACAATCTAAGGCACATTATTAATAAAATCACCGGTGATTTCTACTTGTACCCAAGTCACTGAAGAACCTAAACAACTTTTAGTTGGTTCAACTGTTAACAACAACGTTAAACCTTTTTATAAACCATGTGTAGTTGCTACAACTGATTAAAATATTGCTCAAACACCCATCAAATGTTTTTTTGTTCAAAGAAGTACAACAACAGTCACTTTATTAAACAAAATTATATGTAATCACCGGTGATTACTAAACATATATGTTTAAACATTCTAAACTAAATTTACATCCACAAACTAAACAAAATTATATGTAATCACCGGTGATTACATATATTTTTAAACATACTAAACTAAATTAATACATGTTTAGTAATCACATACTAAGGCATTAAACTAATAAAATCACACGTGATTACTTACTTTCCAGTATCTGGTTATTGATGTTGTTTTCATTGTCATTATTTTCCAAATTATTGTTGGTTGTTGAATCCCCTCTTTCTTCAATAGTTTCTTCTGAAATTAGCGTCATTATCTGCAATTAAAAAAAAAAATCAGATCTAAGAATCGATTGTTAAAATATCCTTCAATCGATTGTTAAAAAAAAAATCGGATCTAAGAATCGATTGTCAAACCTTCAATTGATTGTTAAAATTCGGATTACAATTGATTGTTAAAATTCGGTTTTAAAAATTGATCGAGATTCAATGACGGTATACTTTTTGTTTCTTTGTTCTTAAGCGCGTGGAGTTAAAAAAAATAAAAAGGTAAAAAGACTAAAATGCCCCTCCGTGTGTTTGATGAATTAATGAATTTGTGTGGCTATAAATGTGATCCATGGATCTCTAGCAAAAAAAGGATCTCAATTGAACCCTCCCCTATATATATATATATATATATATATATATATATATATATATATATATATATATATATATATATATATATATATATATATATATATATATATATATATATATATATATATATAACAGTTTTAAAGAATTATCACCAAAAAATTTGTAATTATTTATATTTTAACTCTTTATAAGTTTTTTTTTAACCTATTTTCTTAATATGTATTCCTAATATTGGCGGAAACGAACGGGCGAAACCTTTTCGTTATATTTGATGGTAAAGGTGTTTAATTTTATTTTATTTATTTATTTTCGTCTTTTTTAAACATCAATGTCATTTACAAAAGGCCAAATTGCATAAAAATCACTTAAAAATAGAGCGAGTTTTTATTTGAGATATTGAAGTTTTTTTTTCAGTTTAATCATCTAAAGTGGGTTTTTTTGTCAAATCGGGGATTTTATTGGTTATCCGATGACTTCACTTTCTTATTTGCGGGTTTCCTTTTTTTTCCTTTCTCAAATTTCCACGTGTCAATGTACGATTGGTCTGTTATAATTTTATAATAAAAAACTACTTTTTATTTATATTTTACATTATAATAGTGACATTCAAATTATTTATTTGATACCATCTTCACAAACTACAATCATCACCTTCACAAACATCACCATCACCTTCAAAAATAATTTATTTTCTTTAATTATTATTATAGAGAAAAAAATTGTCTCCCTAACCATCACCTCCGCTCACCATCCCATCAACTCTCGCACACCTCCGACCACCATCACCACCCCCACTTCCAACTAACATGGCTCTTTTATTTTCAAAACCCGAATGCCTTCAACTTTTGATGAAAAGGATTCAAACCCGTTATTAATTTTTGGCAAAAAGTTCAAATCTTTGGAAAAACTTCTTCTTTTTTTTAGGTTTATGAGTGATTTGGTTTTTTAACAAATTGGTTTTGGGTTTATTTGGGTTTGCGAAAGATGGAGTCCCACGCCATTTTCTGGCGAAAAATATCTACGCCATTTTTCTGGCGAAAAATGTCTACGCCATTTTTTCCCGTAAAACTAATATACCGAAATATGAAAAACATGGAACTCAAACCTAATCATAAAATAATTGTTACCTATTGTTTTATAATTGGATATAATAATTGAAGTAGTTTGTATTGTGAAGTATCATAAAAATCAATAATGGTGAAGTTGAATTGGGGAAGAAAATAAAGAGAATAAAGATAAATTAGATGGGGTTTGAAAGTCAAATAGGGTGACCGGTTATCTACAGGTGACCCATTAATGAACTTGATTTGAGGGGAAAAAAACTCTTTAGATGATTAAATTGGAAAAGAAAACTTCAGTAAACTCGTTGTCTTTTTAGGTGTCTTTTATGCAATTCTTCCTTTACAAAAAAGAAAAAAGAAAAAAAAAAAAAAGAGAAAATCACAAAAATAATCACCTCGGAATTCAAAAATACCAAAATAATCATCTGATTCGCGCCATTTTTCTCGCGCCATTTTTTTCGTCGCGAGATTGAAAATAATATAAATGATTGGTCATAAATTGACCACGTCCTCGCGACTTTTTTGGTCCTCGCGACATTTTTCTCGCGCCAATTTATGACCAATCATTTATATTATTTTTCAATCTCGCGACAAAAATGGCGCGAATCAGATGATTATTTTGGTATTTTTGAATTCTCAAGTGATTATTTTTGTGATTTTCTCAAAAAAAAAAGTTTTGATACTAACAATTATAAAAAATTATCACCAAAAATTTGGGTGTACCGTAGGGTTAAGATAAAGAAAGACCATGAAAAAATTTGAGACCAAAAGACCCAATCATAACCCTCTATTTTAAAAACCCAATTAAAATATATTTTTGTTTAAAAATTAAATATCTCAAAAACCGTACATGTATTAACCGAATAAATTACACCACTGTAACGAGCATTAACTTACCTTTCTATAGAGTACCCACTCGATATACTTTTGACGAAATTTATTTTCGGATTTTTTTACGGGTTTTGAAATTTTATATTATAAATCACTGTTTTATCATATATGATAACAGTAGTTTGACATATTATTTTTTTGTTTTTCTTTTTGGTTGTAGTTGAAAGTACGTAATATAACAAATCTATGTTTTGAAATTCGTATTTAGTGTTCAAATCACATGTGATATTGCTTTACGAATTTCAACATTTGGCCATAAACGAAAAAATAAAAAGTCGTCAAAATTCGAACTTTTTTCCGGGTCCATATAGGTTATACATTGTTATGACATTGTTGTGTATTAAAATTCATATTTAGAGTTAAAATCATGTGTGTTATTGTCTTTTGAGTTTTTGAAATTTTACATACATAATATCACATATGATATGTATTCATATCACATATGATTTAGAGTAATATCACATATGATATGTATTCATATCACATATGTTATTGTCTTTTGAGTTTTTGAAATTTTACATACATAATATCACATATGATATGTATTCATATCACATATGATTTACAGTAATATCATATATGATATAGTATCACATATGATATGTATTCATATCACATATGTTATTGTCTTTTGAGTTTTTGAAATTTTACATACATAATATCACATATGATATGTATTCATATCACATATGATATACAGTAATATCACATATGATATGTATTCATATCACATATGTTATTGTCTTTTGAGTTTTGGAAATTTTACATATATAATATCACATATGATATGTATTCATATCGCATATGATTTACACTAATATCATATATGATATAGTATCACATATGATATGTATTCATATCACATATGTTATTGTCTTTTGAGTTTTTGAAATTTTACATACATAATATCACATATGATATAGTATTATCATATGTGATTTTAGTATATCATATTTTATTTCAATAACTAGAAAAAATAAATCTAGTTAAAATACGATTTTTTTTTTCTAAATTTAGGTAGTTTATACATTTTATAGTAATTCTTTTTTATACAATTTTACGTAATGATGTAAATATCATATTTGATATTATCGTTATAATTTCAATACCCATAAAAAAAAAAGTCGTCGAAAGTATATAACACCACTGCTCTAATTAAAGATAAAGACGAGGCGATCGCAACGGTGTATTTTGTTTCGTCTAACGATCAACGGTTTGTGAGATAAATCAATTTAAAAAAATAAAATAAAAATGGGTTTTGGTTTTAATTTTAACTATTAGATTAAAATGGGATCAAGGGCCAAGATGAGGTCATTTGGTCTTAATAAAATTATAGGTCTTAATTGATCATTTCTCGTGTACCGTAATCAATAAAGAGGTGATCTCATAAAATGCATAAGTGTGTTTTTGGTAACGTACAAAAACATGAAACATGTAATAATTTTTTGAAACAAACTATATAAATCCTAAAAAGACTCATAGTTAATAATTTGAGATACAAGTAAACAAAAAAAAAAACTATTAAAATATATAAATTAAACCATATATTATAAATGGATATAGGTCGGGTTAAACAAGTTTTTGACCTAAAACCGAACCTAAAACGAAAATATGTTCTTAAACCATAGAATATGTTCGTTTCGGTTCCTCCAACGAAATCTTTTGTTCGGGTTATATTTTTTTCCTTCTAACTTCTTTTTTTTTTCTTGTGTTACGCTATTAAATAAAATTAATTGTGTTTTCATTTTTTTTTTTTTTAATTTTAGGTTTTAGATGTTATTTTTAGATTACATCATTAAATAAAATAGTTACATATTCATTCGATTAATCGTTAATTTTATATTTTAGCTTTTAAAGTCACACTATTAAATAAAGTATTTATATTTTTATTTATTTTATTTTTGTTTTTATGTCACTTGTGAAATCTTATTTTAGTATTACCAAAGTACATATTTAAACGTTCAGTCAATGATTATATACATTATTGTTATTATATGCCTATGTGTATATAATATAGTGATATATGATTTTGGTAGTAGACATCATGGTTATTTTTAATTTGTTCCATTTTCTATTATTTTTTTCTTTTTAAGTTTTTTTTAACCCTTTAAAATTTAATATTATATCAATTAAAATGTAAGCTTTTAAATTTTTTATAGAGACATAAAGAAAAACTAGTTAGAAATAAATATGGTACATAAAATACATTTAATAAAAGGTGATGAAATCTTTGTGTAAGCAGGAAAGGGAAAAAAGTTGACAGGTAGTAATGAATGAACGATGTAACAAAAATGAGGAATGAGATCTTTGTACCAAGGAAAAGTACATGAAACAAAATCTTCATTAATTCTCATTCTTGTCTTTTGTTACTTCCTTCATTTGTAATAACTCACACACTACAACATTCATTTTGATTGTACAATCTTAATATTATCTTTATCATCAAAAGTATTATATTTTATATTTTATATAGTTTATATCAAATTTTGAGGGTTGAACTAAAAATGTTTGAAGCAAGAGGAACCAATCAAAAGCCTTTATTTTTTCAAAATTTATTTTCCTTTTTTTCTTTTAAATTTGTCAAACTGTTAGATGTATAAAATAAATAAATTAAACTATAACAAACATTATTTTTTTCTTTTTTATAAGTAATCATTTGGTATCCTTTTGACCGAAGAAAACTTTTTTTTCATAATTTTGAATTATGATGATTTTAAAATTTTATATTATAGAATCATATTTAAATCAAATATGAATTCAGAAGTATCACATTTAATTTCTTTTGTTTTTGTTTATGTTTCTAATTAAATAACATATAATATAAAGTTTCTAAATTTTGAGATCACATTTGATGTTAAAATTACGCAAGATATTATATTACAAGTTTATCTAAAAACAAAAAAAACAAAAAAGTTTTCACAATTAAAATTTTACTGAGTCTGTATGAAATCATTAAATATTTTTGTGTTTTGAAATTTATATCAAAAATGAAATTGTTGTATTTTTTATAGGTCTATTTTAATTATATATCATAAAATGTTTATAAAGCTTAAAATTCATATCTAGAGTTAAAATCTAACGAGATATTGCCTTGTTAGTTAAAAAATTGTCAAAAAGCAAAAAATAAAATGAAAAAACATAAACCGCCAAAATTCATTTTTTTCCCTTAGTTCTACATAATATATACATTTTTAAAACATTTGAAGGCAATTATATTTTTTAATATATTTTCTCAATACCCTTAAAATCATATATAATTTTATCGTTTCAATTTGAATATAAAAAAGACGTTGAAAATATTCAATATTACTCCTCTAGAGAAAAGTTCATTTAGAACACGGGGAGTGATAACAAAGTTGTGGGTTTTTTTTTTTGTTGACGTGGCGTTTCACAACTTGAGTTGTGGATTTTTTGGTGAAGTGACAAGTTGAGTTGTGGGAGATATGAGACTCCAAGTTTTTTTTTTTGTTTTTTTAACATTTATATAGAATAAATATAACATTTTATTAATAAAAATAATTAAAATAAAATACAAACACATACAATAAAAATAAATTTCAATACAATAATTAAAAAAAATATAAATAAAAATGTTATTATGATATAAATCAAAATTGAAAACAAGTTTCAATTGTGAATAAAAATTGAAAACAAGTTACAATTGTTAATAAAAAAAACTTTGGGATAAAAATATAAATAAATGAAAAATAAAGCCAAAAAGTTAAATATTTAGTTATTTTCTCCACCAAATCCGCTATTCCACCATTTATAATCTTAAAATACTTTTTGAAGAAATCAAAACAAAATCAAGACTTATTTAAAATTTACACTAAGCTAAAAGTATATATAGATATATAAAATCATAGGAATTATATTAGAAAAAGAAAACAAAGAAAAAAAAACCCATAACACTGCATTGTGTGGCTAACGAAACCCGAAAACCAACCTCACAACGATGGATGGTGGAATGATAACGAGATGACTACCTCGTTGTGATGGACAACGACGTTCGGAACGAGCTCCACCACGAGCCATTACCTATGCTCTTTTTCTAAGGTATAAAAAACTCAATCTTCACCATCTATTTAATTTCAATCTAATGGCTTAAATTAAAATCAAAACCTACTTTCAATCTCTTTTTTGTAGAATTAATTTATCTCGTAAACCGTTAGTCGTTAAACGAAACAAATTACGTTGTTGCGACCGTCTTGTTCTCCTCTTTGATTAGATCAATGGTCATATATACTTTCGACGACTTTTATTTATTGAGGTTTAAGTGGGTATTTAAATTGTAAAGTTAATATCACATGTGATATTAACATGTAAAGTTAAATTTTTAAATCAAAAAATGTTATATAATGTATAATTTATCTAGACCAAAAAAAAGAAGAAAATTTTGACAACTTTTTCTTTTCCCGTTTTTGGACAAATATTTAAACTCGTAATGCTATATCATATGTGATTTTAACATCAAATCTGGATTTAAAGACCTAAAATCATTATATGATGTATAATTTAATTAAACGGATAAAAAGTTCATAAAATCACATGTGATAGCACTAATAACACATGTGATATCAATGTAAATAATATGTAATTTAATAATATACCTAATATTTCAAAACTAATAAGTCAATAACTCACATGATTTGAACTTTAAATGTGAATTTTAAAACAAAAAAATATTGTATGAGGTATAATCTATATGAACACGGAAAAAAAATCAAATTTTGACGAATTTTTATTTTTTCGGTTTTTGTCAAATGGTGATATGCGTAAGGTAATATCACATGTAATTTGAACACTAAATGTGAATTTCAAAAGATAGATGGTTATATGATTTATATTTAACTAGATAAAAGAAAAACACAAAAAATTCAAGTCAAACTACTATTATCACATGTAATAAAAGTGTGACTTAATAATATAAACTTTCCAAAACCCGTAAAAAACCACAAATTTTTTTTTTGGCAAAAGAATATTAAGTGGATGCTATATAAAAAGAGGAGATACTGTTTGTTTTAATCATTTAATTTATTCGTTTAATATATTTATGATTTTTAAGATAATTTAAATAAAAAAAAATTAAAATAGATTTTAAATAGACTGTTGTAATTTGTTCTTTTGTGTTCAAATTGTTTTATATTATTATATGAACTCAACCTTCCTCCTCTAATTAAGTAAGGGAATACATATTATAACAATTAATGGTTTATGAGGTTTAAGTTAAATTATAATATAAGAATATATTTTAATTCAAATCTAAACCATATAATTATATAAGATCGAGGGTCAACAAGATTTTGATTAACGATCATTTACCCAAATTTTGATTATGACTAAAAACTAGTGACTTGTTTTGTAAAAAGTTATTACATTTATTTATTTGTGTACATTAATAAAATAATTTTTTTGTTAAATTTAGCCCACATGATTTTAACAAATTAAAACATGCGTAAAAAATTTATATCCAAAAATACAAACTTCGCTATATAAGATATCACTTGACAAATTGTAACCATTAGATGAAAATTCAATTTTAATTTGAACCATTAGATTATTTTGATGATGTTATCATTAATAATTTCATTTAAAACCTTTTCATTAATAATTTCATTTAAAGCCTTTTACTTTAAATGATTTAACCCTTATTTTAAAAGTAATAATTAAATAAAACTAATTAACCATTCTATTTTAAATAGTCTAACACTTGTATTTTAAATTAATTATAAAAAAATACAGAATATATTTTTTCTTCAAACACATACATATTTTTAATATGAAAAGACACTAAAATTATTTTATTGTTTTACGAGTGTTTTGAAAATAAACGGAAAACATATCATACAAAAAAAATTTCTGTTTTTTTCGTCCTTTTTACCTAATCTTTTTAGTTTTTCTTTTATAAAATAAAAAAAAATTTATTTTATTATTTTACGAGTGTTTTGCATATAAACGGAAAACATAATATATAAAAAAAATCTTCTGTTTTCTTTTTCGTCCTATTTACGCAATATTTCTAGTTTTTTTTTATATATTACGCAATATTTTTCGTCCTATTATTTTTGTCCTATTTTCTTTTTCGTCCCATTTTACACTTCTAAAAACCAATTTGTTTTTAACTAACAACCAATCGACATGTCCGATACCAATGAGTGTCAGTAACCAACAAGACGTCGGTTTTCACATTGAAACTAGTCTAATATACTTTCGTGTAACATAAAAGTGTACGATATATTTCTTTTAACATTTATGAAATTAACACTATTTCTATTTCTTTAAGGCAAATATATTATATTATTATAATAAAGATATTACATTACAAAAGCAAATCCTAAAACTGAACTTACATCCTCTTGATCCATATAAGGCTATGCGGAGTGGTGAGTGATGATGTGGAGTGATAGAGGTTTTTTTAGGAGAGATAGTGTGATTTGTAGGAAAGAGAGTGTGATTTTAGGAAAGAGGGTGTGATGATGTGAAGTGATAGAAAATGGGTGGAGTGGTGAGTGATGATGTGTAGTGATAGAGATTATTTTGTAATCATTACTTTTTATTATTTTTTTTATATAAATGAAATTTAAAAAGTTGTATTTATATTAAAAATAAAAAAATACTACAATTTATTTAAAAAAAAAAACATACTACAATTTATTAAAAAAACATACTACAATAAAAAAAAATACTACATATCCGAAAAATATTTTGCGATAAGCCTTTGCTTTTCGCTCTCCACTATTCTTCGATAAGGTTCCTCGAGATGACTAATGTCCTTCATGATCGTCTTTAATGCTTTTGCTCGCATTTTTTCGTCGATTTTTTCATTAAATTGGTTGGGGTTTAGAAATTGGTTGGGGTTAGGAAATTGGTTAGGGTTTGCACCAAAAAAATTGTTGAACCAATTTGGGTTGGGGTTTTGATTGTTGTTGGGATCCATTGGAAGTAAGATGATTGTTGAAAGAGATGAAGTAAGATGATTGTTGAAAGAGATGAAGTAGGATGATTGTTGTATGTATTTTTGATTGGTTTTGGGGGATTATATAGATTTTTTTTTACCGTTGCAAACACTCACCACGCTCGTGATGCAGAACACGCTCCGGCCTATAACGCCCCTATAACGCCCGTCCCGGAGCGGTGACGGGCGTTATAGGGGCGTTATAACTCCCCTTTTTTCCCACTCCGTGTAGTCTAACAAGGACCAAAACCATGAATCACTAGTCCTACCGATAAACTATAAAACAACAAACTATACCGGACAAGACCCGTCGTCCCTCGAACCACAAACCCATATCCACGACCCATGAACCATACGAAACGATAGTCACAAAACCCGACACTCGAACCATTAATCGATCTTGAACTTTATGACATAAACCAAGAAAAGTTGAGAATAAGCAATATGTGAATGACACGCGACTAATCATAAACCCACCAAACACATAAGTACCTAAAAGGTCAAATTATTCATAGCATACATCTCAACGACTTCAAGAATACACTTGACCGCATAAACACAATCTCGAACTCTATTGAAGTCGAAAGTGATGTGATTTAGATATGTTTATGTTGGTATTTGAATAGTTTTAACAAATGTGTGTCCGTAAATGTGTGAGACTACGGGAGCGCACACATCGACATTTAGACACGACTACAAGTTTAATATATATTTATTAAATATTACTTAATGGTTAAGTGTAAATATTTATTAAATGGAGGGTTTATTATGTAAATAAGGAGGTTTCCTTATTGTAATCTAACTCTAACTCTTAGATTTGAAAACCTATAAATAGAAGATAAACCCTAAACCCTAATGGATGACAAAACAATAAAAGTCGACTAATGGTTTTTTAAAACCTTAGAGCCGATCGTTTTATTTTTTAAAATAAAAAAGGGTTTTTGTTTTTCTTTTTGGTTTTTGTAATAAAGAGCTGTTGCTAGACAATTGTTGTACAAAGCAATTAAACGTGTACTAGCATACTAGTCTGTTGCTAAAAGAAGGTGTCGCGTACGTAACCGTAGACTAGATCTTATACTTAGATCTACGACTTTCGCTTGCTTCTAATTCAAGGTAATTCTTTATCCGATTTATTATTTACTATGTGATCCTAAATTCCGCTGCCATGTATTGTTTGACAATATGACTCTAGTTGTATACCTATAGTGGTATCAGAGCAAAACATAGTAATTTTATTTTGGATAATCTGTAAACATCAAAACTTGTGGGGGATCGAGGTATGGGATTAAACGAACGTTAAAACGTAATCTGTAAACGTTTTATATTATAAAAAAAAAGTGTTTTTTTTGTTTTTTTTGTTTAAACGTTGATTAAGTCTAAAACTTAAAACGCAAATTTTGATGTTTAAATTAATTATGTGCCGTATTTATTTTTTATAAATTATGTTTATTAAGTTACATGCATAACTTTGTAAACATAATTAGATATTATGATATTATAAAAAGTAAATTGCATATATTGACACATATTATTAATTGGTTAATTGTATATGTGTGACACCTTAATAAGAACTATATGCTTAAAAGGTCTATTTGTGGTTTATTTGATATTGAGAATTTTGAATATACAAACCGCCTACGCAATCCATATTTGATTTTTGTGAACGGATGTATGTGGTCCGTTTCCGTTGAAACGGGGGTAAAAGGGTTTGTCTATTTAAAATGACCATAAAGACCATTTGCATGTTTAGGATACCCATTTGATGCGTAGAATAATTCTTAATGTATATTGTTAATATTGTTGTCAAATGTTTTTTGAAAGAAACAAAATTAAATTAATATGACTAAAGAATTATTACAACGAGTTATTAATTTATTTTGGCAAATTTTATACGTTCTAAAACGCATTGGTTGGGTTTATATACCGTAATTTGGTCCAAGCGACGGAACATATAAATTTACAAAATATCTTAAAAACCATCGATTTAATAAGCGTGTGATTAGTAATTCATAACTAGATTGTACATGCTCAGTGTATTATTACCCAACTAGGCTCACCTACATAAAGGACGATGTCTAGGAAAGTTTGCGGAGTATTCTACTCCTAATGAGGTCAAGTTTTAAGAGATGCTTCGTCGTCCCCTACCCTCACTTGCTTACCTGGTCGACCCGTTGTAGAGCTACCGAAAGGGTTTTTTAATGATGACCGTGTTACAATTAGTTGTATGAATTAGGTAATCATAGAAACACGTTTAAAAACCAGTAAAATAAAAACATTTTGTTTTTAATTAAATTACGTTACGAAATTGTTGCATGGCAATTGCGTACGTAGATTTTTAACACCCATGGAATTTAAGTCAATTGCTATCCGTATTGCCTAGACAACTTGTACTTGCTCGTCACTCTACGTGAGACGTAGGTGAAGTGTATCCAAGGCGGATTACCACTCATAGTGAGACTGTGGTGGACTATTTGCAGTCTTCAGTCGGATGACTTAAATCGGGTTATGCAGTGAGACTGTAAACGCCGATAGCAATAAGATGCGACGAAACATGATTAATGTCACGATCACCATTTTGATGCTCGGATCGAATTATGACATTAAGTCCCATTTTCTAGGAGTTGCACCGGTAAATGCAATTACGGATCGTCACTTACGTTTTGAGTATTATTTAGTTCCTAGCAGATCAACTGATGGAACGGTAATATGTCAATTGGGTCCTAGTCTTAACGGAAAGTAAACCATGGGTTTTACGTTTTTGTTAAGAAACCTTATGTCGAAAGTACCAATGAGAACTTTCTTCTGTTTTGTAGAAATGGCACAAAATCCCGATTTAAGCGGTATTATGTCAGAAATCAAAAGAATGTTCAAAAGTGAAATACTTACTGAACCAAGTTTTAATGATTGGTTTCATCGGCTGAGAATCGTTCTATGAGCGATGAAGTAATTACCAGTCATTAATAAACCGATATCTCTTGAGCCGAAGAATGCTTATGATGAGATAACTCGGGCAACTTATCAAGCAGCGATAAGTAGCCGGATATAATGATTGTTAAGCTTCACATTATGTATGAGAAACAAGTCGGTCTTGAATTGAACGACTTGATTCAAGAATTACATTAGTGAAAACATGTTGTTGGAACGTCAGTATGGACTCACGTTGTCATCATAACAAGCTAAGTTAATCATTTAATAAGGATGAATTACCCTATCATCAAGCTATTGTTGTTCTAAATTGCCTTTCACAAGGTATTGGTGAATTTACACCTAACAACAATATGCATGGTATGGCTAAAATTCTCAAGAACTTCATATGATGCTCGTAGAGTTTGAGAAATTTCTTCCTAATCGGTTACCGACCAGATCCTAGCGGTCAGTGGTGGTATGGTTCAGATAAGAAAATACAACCGCAAGCTAAGGGCAAAGCTAAACAAGATGGAACGAATAAACAAGCAATTGTTTATATTCACAAGCCTAAGCTAACCCCTCTAGGGAAAAGAGAACATCCTACTAAGGATGATGGTTGAAATCACTGTTAAGTGATTAGGCATTGAAAGAGTAATTGTCCTACTCTAGCCGAGGTGCAAGATAAGAAGAGAGTCGGCAACGCCGGATCTTCGGGTATCTTCACTTATAGAATTACGTTTTTTCTCTAAAAACAACTACCTGAGTATCTGACATTAGTTGTAGTACTCATATTTGTGATTCCTTACAAGGATTTAGAGCAAAGAAGAAACTGAAGAATGGATCTCTATAACTATACGTAGGCTATGTCAAACGTGTAGTTATGAAAGCCATTAGAAGTTAAGACTTACATTTACCCTAGGGCATAATAATTGTATTAGACAATTGTTATTATGCACTTACTTATGTTAGGGGGAATGTTTCAGTTTATGTTTTACAGAATAATGAATATGGTATTTCTGTTTCGAACATAATGTTATTATATTAATATGATTGATATTAATGACATATATGAAATAGATTTGCATGCTCATTCTTCTTTATATTATAATTCTATATCTATTATTAGCACTAAATGCGTTAAGTCCAACTTGGACTCAACCTATCTATGACATTGTTGTATTGCGCACATATACAAGTATTGCATTAAAAGGCTTCACAGCTTTTAAAGTCAAATGATATTTTATGTGATAAATGCGAATCTTGTATGTGTTGGGCAAAATGACAAGAAAACCTTTTCCGTATGAGACGAAAAGGGCAACTGATCTTTTAGGAATCATACATACTGATGTATGTGATCCCTTTAGACATGTGTCAAAGAAAGGTGCTAACTATTTCGTTACATTTATGGATAATTTCAACAGTTATGGTTATGTTTAACTTGCTTAAACATAAACATAAGGTGGTTGAAACATTCAAAGTGTTTCAAAACGAAAGTAGAAAATCAACTCGGCAAAACCATCAAGATCCTTTGATTGGATTGTGGTGGTGAGTACTTAAGCCTAAAGATTAAGGATCATATCAAAGCATGTGGAATTGTCCAATTGCTTACTCCTTCCTATACTCCACAACACAATGGTGTATCGGAGAGGAGAAATCGAACCTTGCTTGGCAGGGTATGATCAATGATGAACCTTAATATTCTGCCATTATCTTTTGGGATTATGCTCTAGAGTCTGCTTTATGCATTCTCAATATGATTCCAACAAACTGTTCAAGTTGCATGATATTTCGAATTTTTTGAAACACGACTTATCGGACAAGGAAACAGTGGGAGGGTTGTAGAACTTGACAAGGTTCAAGAGGGAGATACATCACCTTCTACTCACACTGGTGATCAACAATTCGGGGGGAATAGAGTTGAGCCTCAGGTTATGCCTCAATCTAGTCCGACTCAAGTTGTGATTGAGCCACAAGTTCAGTCTCAACAACAAATTGTTGATGCTCCAATTCGTAGGTCCGAAAGGACTATACGTACACCTTCTAGGTTGAAATTAAACGTTAATCTAGAGGATAGTGACGTATAAGGGGATCTTAATGAACCTCGAAACTTGAAAGTTATTATCAGGTTCAGACGCTGAGAAATGACTTCAAGCTGCGAATTTGGAGATTCAATCCATGAATGGAAGTTTGGAATTTGGTAGATAAAACTCCAAATGCCAAGACTATCGATTGCAGATGTTTCTTTTTAAGGATAAAGAACATACATGGATGGGAAAATACACATCTATAAAGCTCGTCTCGTGGCAAAAGGATTTACTCAATTCTATGGTATAGATTATGAGGAAACCTTTTCCCCAATGGCAGACATAAAGAGCTATTAGAATTCTCTTAGCCATAGCGACGTTCTATGACTATGAGATATGGCAAATGGATGTCAAGACAGCCTTTCTAAATGGTTATATAGACGATGACGTCTATATGAATCAACAGAAGGTTTTATTGATCCATTACATTCCAACAAGTATGCAAGCTAAAGAAGTTCATTTATGGACTTAAGAAAGCATCAAGAAGTTGGAATAAAAGATTTGATGAAGAAATCAAAAGGTTGATTTTGTTCAGAATTTCGATAAGCCATGTGTGTATCAAAAATTCAGTGGGAGTAATGTTACTTTCTTAGTCTTATATGTAGATGACATATAGCTAATGGGAAACAGTGTTCCAATACTTGAAGATGTTAAATCTCATATTGGAAAATGTTTTGCCATGAAAGACTTAGGAGAAGTAATATTGATTTGGGAATCAAGATCTTGAGAGATAGATCTAAGCGGTTAATTGAGTTAAGTCAAAAAGCTTACATTGATGATATACTTAAGCAGTTAGTATAGAAAATTCCAAACTTGGAAATTTATCAATGAAATATAGACTTAATCTCAAACATCAAGGATAGTGCTCTTACACCTCAAGAAGTGGAGCGCATACAAAGAATAACTTATGCTTAGGCAAAAGGATATATTTTGTATGTGATGAGATGCACAAGGCCTGATGTGGCTTTTGCACAGAACATTGTTAACAAGATTTAACAGAATCCAGGCGAAAGACACTGGATTGCTGTAAAGAACATACTAAAGTACCTTAGGGATACTAAAGATATGGTTCTTGTTATGTATGGTGGAAATCCTGAGGCTAATATTGGATATTGTGATGCTGGATTTCAGAAATAACCATCTCTGCAACAGAATCTGAGTATATTGCATCTTCCAGAGATGCAAATGGAAGTTGTTTGGATCTGGAAATTTGTTTCTGGACTTGGTATTGTTCCCACAGCCAAGACTCCTTTGGATAGATATTGCAACAAAACTGGTGCAATGATCATAGCCAATGAACTCGAGGGTTCAAAAGGGAGCTAAACACTTTCAGAAGAAAATTCACTATATTCATGAAAGAGTCGAACATGGTGAAATTCAAGTACTCAAAGTTCACACAGATGACAACTTAGCTAATCCTTTCACCAAGGCTTTGGTAAATACGAACCTAACTCACTTGGTTGAGGGTATAGGACTTCGTTTATCTAGTTGTTTCATGTAATCTGTGATTGATATAGTATTTGGACATATGGATGTAATAAACAATTTTATTAAGAATGAATAATATTGAGGATATGTGATTTCATTTCTTATATAATTGTTATCCATTTTTTCATGTTTTAATCCTTGATTTATATTTAAATATAATTTTTAAATGTTAATTCTAAATATCCATTGTCGATTAATCATATGGGAATATGATTAAATTAAGACAATGTCTGAGTAGTCAGCTTGGCTCACTAACCCGGATAGTGTACATTGAGATGAACACGAGAGTATCCCACATGAATTAGTACTTATGGATCCTTGTCATTCAGTATAATTCATAAGGTTTAATGTCCTTTGACTTGAGATGCAAGTTGGGAATCATGTACGTAGTGCATTATTTGATTCTAGTCAAACGCACTCCTGAATAAGGGTGTTATAAAGGCTATTTTTGGTAATGTTGCGAAATACGATGACTACCAATTGTAGTCAAGATAGGATTTGTTCCTTCAGTGAAAACTGAAGTTAGATACTAACTGGGCCACTCATGAATACTTAAGATGTATGTTCGGCCGAACCCAAATAAATCCAGATGTGTCTCGATAGTATTTGGTAATCTTTAAGTGATTCGCGAAATGAGAAACAGTAGTTAAAATGGAATGATTTTGATCCATCAAAAGATTTTAACTAAGTATCTGTAACAAAAGGATATGAACCGAATATAGACTCACAGTGAGTTTTGGAGAAACTTACTCGTGCATTTATGGGAGCATTGATATGTTGCTAGACATTAATCAATGTTATCATGTTTGTTTGAAAATTATTCAAAAGTGGGAGCTGTTGGTATTTGAATAGTTTTAACAAATGTGTGTCCGTAAATGTGTGAGACTACGGGAGCGCACACATCGACATTTAGACACGACTACAAGTTTAATATATATTTATTAAATATTACTTAATGGTTAAGTGTAAATATTTATTAAATGGAGGGTTTATTATGTAAATAAGGAGGTTTCCTTATTGTAATATAACTCTAACTCTTAGATTTGAAAACCTATAAATAAAAGATAAACCCTAAACCCTAATGATGACAAAACAATAAAAGTCGACTAATGGTTTTTTAAAACCTTAGAGCCGATCGTTTTATCATACTATCTTATAAAGCATTTGGGTATTTTTTTCTAAAATTGAAATTTAAGAAAGAAATTACTCTTTTGCCCTTATCACCCATATTAATTACATAAATCCCTTGATTTATTTGATTAACTTGATTTAATATTGTTTCCATATTAACTTAACTTATAAAATGGACAATTAAATTAACTTATAACTACTAAACAAATCAATTTCCCACCAATATATTTTCCTAATTAATAATAAAATTTAAAAAATTAAAAATACAAAACCAAAAATATCCTTATACTCCCTGATTTGTAATTTTTGATTATTGTAGAATTTGCTATAATTACACTTAATTCGTTGAAAATTGGTGAATTGACAACATGAATAATATGTTTTCAGAATTTTCATTGTTAGTTAGTTAGAATAATTTTTAATCATGATTTTATAATATTTCTAGAATCTATAATTTGTTATTCCACATTGAAGTTTGACAAAATAATATTTAAGTAAGCTGTATAATTATTTTACCACATTTCTATTTTTTTCAATTTCCCAATATAATTTTGTCAAATTAACTATACTATGCTATGTAGAATTAAATTCTATACTACGTAGAATTAACTTGCTTTTTTTTCATACCAATATAATTTTGTCAAATTAACTTATAACTACTAAAAAAGTCAATTTCCCACCAATATACTTTCCTAATTAGTAATAAAATTTAAAAAATTGAAAATACAAAACCATTTCACTATTATAACTTTCCCTCCACATTTTATACTATATAATGTGTTGAAAATACAAAACCTTTTTACTATTATAAATTTCCCTCCACATTTTATACTATATAAATAGAGTTTTTACATTTACTTTTTTTCATACCAATTTTTTTATATAATTGTACAATGAAACCTACTGGCAACACTATCAATAATCCAATAATCATCGAAGATGACAAGGTTGATCGCAATGCCAACAAACAAAAAAGAGAACAAGACTTGAAAAACTGGAATTGAGACGATGTTATTGTCATCGAAGATGACAAAGTTGATGATGAAGACGTTGCTCGAGATGTTGTTGTAGATGAGGCTACTACGAAGGTTGTTGCTCAAGACGTTGCTCATGAAAAGGTTGTGATCTTTTAAATTTAATGTCCTTCATTTGCTAATGTTACATACATATTATTTTTGCTCAATACTAAATATGTCTAAACTATTATCGATATAGGATCCATTCGACTTTGTGGATATTTTTGGTGAAGATGTTGGACATGTTGTTTCTCAACAACTTTTTGATGTCAATGTAGAGGTTGTAAACTTTTGTTTCTTTTTATTTGTTTTTTTTTCTAATTATTTGTCTTTACCCTTTTCTTTTGACCTAATATCTTTTTAAAATATTATCCAATATAGGATCCATTTGACTTTGAAACACTTTTTGGATTTGCCATTCCTGCTGATCTGGAAGATGACGCTGACGATGTTGTTTCAACTGAGAGCATTAAGCGCAAGAAAAGTAACGAGATTAAAGTGTTGAACCGACATAGAGTTTACAACCTTATAGATGAAGTTACCGACGAAGACGAAGCTGTCAATGAAGATTCAACACATCTTTTTTGTGACAACCGTCCAAATTTCAGGTGATTCTCAATTACTAACTCGGTTCGAAACTTTAGTTCTCTTTCATCGTGTTCATAATGTTCGGGTTCATTCTATTGTACTTTTAAATTGTCGGAACAAATGTCGGAATCAAAATATAAATCCTAACACCAAATAATCAATACAAGAACTTGACTAAGTTCACAACGGTAACCAAAAAGATTCTAGTCCTTAACTAATTATAACGGAAAACTTAAAACGTCAAAAGCTGGATTTTTCAATTCAGCCGGCGGCTGAATATATTCAGCCGGCGGCTGAAACCAGCCGACGGCTGATTATAGCCAGCCGACGGCTGAAACCTGCTGCCCAGCTGGCTGATGACTCATTTCTGCATGCGTTTTGATTGGACCAACGATTTTTGGCTCGGGACTGGGCAACCATAACTGCCATTTGTGAACCCCTAGGCCAGAAAACAACATCACTTTACATTTGCATTCATTTTGTTTGAATCAAAACACAAAACACACACATACTCTCTCTATTTTCTCTCAAGAACACATAACCAAAACAGAAACTAAACATCATTTTCAGTCCATTTTCGTCCATAAAAATCAACCATCTAATCCATACAAATCGTTCTAGGAGTAAAGGGTGATAAAGGAAAAGGTTTAAATCGGGTTTCCAAGTCGTTTTGAAGCTAAAACTCATCCAAGCCATCACTTTACTTTCTCCTTCGGTAAAACACTTTCTTTTTACTATTTTTATACATATCTTGGCTTGCATGTATGATCTAACACATAAAAACAAGTTTTTATAAAGTTTTATAACCATTTTATTACAAAAACGGGTTTAAACAAAAAGGTGACTTAGATCTATATATTTGTGGCTAAAAATCCAAAAGAAACTGATATTTGAGCATATATATAAGTAATCTTGATGAATATTCAGTTGCATGTCGAAATCTAGCTCAAAAACGCTTAAAAACGCAAAAATGGCAAAACTGTAAATCTGTCTCGGCAATTCAGCCGCGGGCTGAAATAATTCAGCCGCCGGCTGAATTTAGCCGCCGGCTGAAATAATTCAGCCGCCGCCAGAATGGTCCTGTTCACTGTTTTGTCGTTTTAAAGGTCGTAAACGTGTTTTTAAGCTGAAATAAATTATCACAGATTATATACATGTTAATAAGCTACTGTTTTGACATATTATATTGTTGGAAAAGCTTTTTGGATTTGAAACGTATGTATTGTTGGTTTAAACGTTGTATTGAGCATTTTAAAGCGGGAAAGTGTTTTGAAAATGGACATAATTTTTATGACGCGGAAGCGCTGCCCAATTTTCACCGTAAATAACATTTCAAATTCAGAAACTTAATAACTTCGAGACTTACACACATTAACTTGGAACTTTGACACTTTTGGTACATAATTGGACATTTCGGACTATAAAACGTACATGAACATACAAACCTTATAAACTTTTCGTAATAAACTTTTTTGGGACAGAATCTAAGTATTATAGATTGAGACTTAAAAATGTTAAATTGAAACTTAACCTAACTCAATTAAAACTTATACAACTTTCCGGTGTTCTAGGTCATTTGTGATTCCCGACGCGTTCCGCTCTCTTTGTGCTAGTTCATATCTCGTACCTTCGCAAACCGTGAGTTACATCCCCACTTATTTACTGTTTTCAATTATCTTTTGGGGGAAACAAGAGATCTAAATGTACTTTTATGAACTCTATTGAACATTTTGACAAACTTATGCTTATTTAGTTTTATGGCCGATTGGCCTATGATAAACTAATGGTTCGCCACCTTTATTCGGCTCTTGATTCAAACTATGTTAAACTCATTTAATGCCATTCTCGGCACTCACATGTACTTTGATTGATCGTATAACTACCATGACTCTTGAGGAATATAGCTACTCTAAGTGACAACTACTAGTTTTAAAATAAATTCAGTGCCTAATTTTCACCACACACTATTAGCTTTGTTAAGCCGTTTAGTAATTATGGGTATCGATACTTAGGAAATAACCGTTCCTTACTTAAGTGGCGACTTAAGTACATATTACTCGATCAGAAATGACTCCCCGTAGTAGTCGGGGTAAGAGGCATCACGGTTGGTTAATCGGTTTAGTGTGAACACTTAAGTTATTATGCCAAGTAGTCGTTATACATGTAATCAATCATAGTTTACTTTTATGCGCGTATAGAGTTATACGACTTCCGCATCTATCTTTCAACAACTGTTTTGGGTCGAACTATTCTCTAAGTAATGAATCTACTTTTAGAAACTTGTAAGTATTGATATACTTAGCTCAAACCTTTTTAGTCGAGGACTAGAAAACTGTAACTCACTCACTACTTTATTGTAGTTGACACTTTATCTCTTGTTTCAGGAAATCAAGTGTAAGTCACGGAATGCATTACTTGGATGGGTCATGATACGTCACGTGAAGTCATGAATCGGGAGAAGACCTATTTTGGACATGTTATCTGGGAATTTTATCAAACATGTTATTTTGTTATGTCGTAATGTACTTTTCAATACTTGGTTATCTTGAAACTGTACACTCTTAATTATCGTTTAATGACTTGAAACCGTATGTTTTTATTATAACTCGTGTAATGATATCTTTGCTCTTCACACTTCCGTGTTTCCGCTTTAGCGGGGTGTGACAGACTTGGTATCAGAGCACTGGTTATAGCGAAAACGGTTTTGAGAATTTTTCAAAAATCTTTGAAACCAAACTATAACCAAGGCTTTTCAGAAAAATCATTTCACGAGCTTTCAAACTTTAGTAGATTAATTCCGCAATCGCATGGTTTGCTTTTAACTAGGCGTAACTTGATCAACTATGCCTAGTTCAAAATAAATTCTGCGAGAACGGAAAGTAATTGCTATTGTCAAACGGTTTTCGAGTCGAAAAATTCCCGGTCTTATTCCTTCCCGATTCTCACGTGACTGACCCATACATGCATTCTCGTTTACATTTTTCCTTAATTCCTGTACTCACGTAACATATTATTCGCAGATCCGACATGTCTCAGTCGTCCTGTTCACGATCTCAGTCACGACCCCTCCCGCGAGCCGTATCCCCATCGAACGAGCTTTCCGAGGGCCACACGGCGTCCGATAGTCAGCGTCATCAGACGACTGACCCGACAGAGGATACGCCAACGACGATCAGTAGCAGTCACGGATCCAGCCCGAGATCTGTGCTTCCACCCCCTCCACCAGCGCCTGTCACCGAACCACCGCAGCCCCAAGGGCTTCGCGCTAGGTTGACCGCGCGCCAGCAGCCGAGCCTGTTTCGACCCGCACCTCCTCAGTCATTTGTGGAACCCTACGACCCCGCCCTGCGCACTCCAGTAATGGAACGCTATGCGTGGGAACGTCAGTTCCTTGAGGAGCAGCGACGTGCTCAGGAGGCCGGAATTTCCCGACCTATGATGCCACCTACTCTCCAGCCACCCCCACCGGCCGCATTCTTGCACCTACACCGTGAGGTTCGGGCACTCGCAGAGGAGAACCAGCAACAGGGACTCCTCATCCGCGAAGTCACTGATGCGGCGCACCACTTGTCTGAGCAAGCGATGCGAATCATCGCATCGACTCGAGCCACGGCACGTACTGTGCAGCAACTCGTAGGGGCGTGTCTGGTAATGGGAACCTTGATCGCGGTCATAATGGCCAAGATGTTCCTAGAGAGGCGTCATTAGTCATATTTTTCCTTTTGTATTGTACTGTAGGCCGAGTTGTAATTTTCCAGTGTACACAACTCAAAACTTTACCTATTTTATTTCCATATGTATTGTACTTGTATTCCATTCTCATTTTAAACCTTGTATTCGACACTATATTACTAATGAATGGAAATTCTACCTTATCATCTATTTGTGCTATTGTCGTGTGAATCTTTAGTTATCATTGGATTGTACCTCTTGCGTGTGAATCTTGTTGTGTGAATCTCTTGAATCTCTTGAATCCTTGTCGTGCGTGTGCTATCTGTTCCGTTATTTTACTCTTGCGTGATTGTCATCCTTGTTCATTGGATTACCTACTCATCGTACCTTATTCGTGCGTCTAAACTAGTTTCTTTTCTCTGATGTAGAATTATGCCTCTCGACAGAAGCGACGCTGACCGAATAGCCGAACAGGTCGCTGCTCAGCTGAACGCAGCGATGCCCGACTTGATTGCCCAGGTAATTGCCGGGATCAACGACGGAATCTTCGGGGGTGAAAACCCCAACATCATTCACTCGGAGAACAATCAAGACCATAACCTCCCTCCCTTCCTAGCCACAGTAAAGCAAGAGGAAGGTGAAGGCTCCAGAAGCCATAACCTCCTTTCTCCTCCAGCTTCCGTCACACGAAGGGAGAGTAAGAAGCGGAAGTCTAGTTACCAACCAATAAGGAACAACCGCAACAAGAAGCCCGCTACCAGACCCAGAGGTTACGCTGGACTACACCCCAAGTGCGACAAATGCAACTTCCACCATAATGGAAATTGCCCG
This sequence comes from Senecio squalidus, assembly GCA_910822075.1. Lineage (NCBI taxonomy): Eukaryota > Viridiplantae > Streptophyta > Magnoliopsida > Asterales > Asteraceae > Senecio > Senecio squalidus. Next base: position 61,305 of record CAJVGC010000073.1, read on the forward strand.
ATGTGCCACAAGTGCCAGAAGGTGGGGCACTTCTTCAAATACTGCTCGGAGAGAACATTCGAACAAGGCAAGAAGCCGGTGTGCTTCGAATGTGGAAGCGAAAAACACCTCCGTAATACTTGTCCCATACTGCAGACAACCAGAACCTTTAGGGCTCTCACCATCACTGCCAAGGAGGCAAGGCAGGATTCGGATCCCACAGGTAAACTCTTCCGTAAACAACCCAACCGTCAGGATACTGTTCAATTCAGGAACTTAAAAGAAGCTTTGTTTCCTTAGAATTTAGACCCCTCATTAACTTAGGATCTAAGATTCTTAAGGATAGCTTCACCGTAGAGTATGCCAACGGTCAGGAATTTGAGGCTAAGGATGTAATCGTAGGATGTTCCATTTGCCTAGCTGATAAAACGTTTCCCATTGATTTAATTCCGATAGAGCTAAAGAGCTTTGACATCATAGTCGGAATGGACTGGTTATCTCGGTTCCGGGCCGAGATCGTCTGTTTCGACAAACTCATTCGAATCCCTCTATCAGACGGCGAAACCCTTGTCGTGCAGGGCGACAAACCGGGTCAACGACTCCGCATCGTCTCCAGCATTAAAATGCACAAGTACCTCAAAAAGGATTTTGACACATTCCTAGCACATGTCATCGAGCGTAAGCCTAAGGAAAAACGAATACAAGATATCCCCGTAGTCAAGGATCATCCAGAAGTCTTTCCTGAGGATCTACCTGGGTTACCCCCACATCGACAAGTGGAATTCCGAATAGACCTAATTCCTGGCGCATCACCGGTCGCTAAGACACCATATCGTCTAGCCCCACCGGAAATGCAAGAGCTGTCGAAACAGCTACAGGAACTCTTGGATCATGGTCTTATTCGTCCGCTCGTCCCCCTGGGGAGCCCCAATCCTCTTCGTCAAAAAGAAAGACGGATCCTTCCGAATGTGCATCAATTACCGAGAGCTGAACAAACTGACCGTCAAGAACCGATACCCACTTCCGAGGATC
>CAJVGC010000074.1:0-58350 GCA_910822075.1 Senecio squalidus
CTAGAAATGGTAATTTATTGTATGGTTTTTAGAAAATTAGGGTTTTAAAGTACCTATGGGTTTTTAGAATTAGGGTTTTGATTTTAAAAGGGTATTTTTTGTTTGATTGAGTTTTTTATGGATGAAATGGCTTCTAATATCCTTCTTCAGACATTCTTAATGCTATTTTGACCTACGGGATTATGAAACATGAATATCACCCACCTAAACCGTGATTCTAACTCGTACCGGACTATATATAGGTTTTATAAGGAAATGAGGTTTTAATGGGTATAACGTGGTTTGGATTGTTGATTTAGGTAATTATGAAGTATATTAGGGTGGTATGGGAGTTTGGACTAGAAATGGTAATTTATTGTATGGTTTTAGAAAATTAGGGTTTTAAAGTACCTATGGGTTTTAGAATTAGGGTTTTGATTTTAAAAGGGTATTTTTTGTTTGATTGAGTTTTTTATGGATGAAATGGCTTCTAATATCCTTCTTCAGACATTCTTAATGCTATTTTTACCTACGGGATTATGAAACATGAATATCACCGACCTAAACCGTGATTCTAACTCGTACCGTATGAAATATAGGTTTCATGAGGAAATGAGGGTTTTAATGGGTATAACGTGGTTTGGATTGTTGATTTAGGCAACTATGAAGTATATTAGGGTGGTATGGGAGTTTGGACTAGAAATGGTAATTTATTGTATGGTTTTTAGAAAATTAGGGTTTTAAAGTACCTATGGGTTTTTAGAATTAGGGTTTTGATTTTCAAATGGTATTTTTTGTTTGATTGAGTTTTTTATGGATGAAATGGCTTCTAATATCCTTCTTCAGACATTCTTCATGCTATTTTGACCTACGGGATTATGAAACATGAATATCAACCACCTACACCGTGATTCTAACTCGTACCGTATGAAATACATGTTTAGGAAATGAGGGTTTTAATGGGTAAAATGTGGTTTGGATTGTTGATTTAGGTAAGATTTAAATTGAAAAGTACAAAGTCATAGTTACAACCAAGATTCAAAGTTAAACCATAATACATAATAAAATGTTTTTAAATAAAAATTCCCAAAATAAGGTATTCTTCCCGAGTTACACTTCACATAAAGGACTTGACCCGCCTGAACAATGCACTTCATAACTTACGCTTAATTCCTGAAACATGAGATAAAGTGTCAACTACGAAAACGTAGAGAGTGAGTTACAGTTTATAAGTTGACAAAGGTTTCAATTAAAAGTTCGACAAGTATATATATATTTAGGCGCAAAGTTTTCAAAGAAGTAAGCGAATGAGCGGTCGCATAAGTTAGTTTATATACTGTCGTAATAGTTCAATCAAGAATTTAGAGTTCGTAAGAATTCGAGACAAGTTCAAGATTCATAAAAGTTCAAGATAAGTTCAAAATAAGTTCAAGTGCTTAAAATTCAAGAATAGTTCGAAATTCAAGATAAGTTCAAGTTCAAATAAGCTCAAGTTCAAATAAGTTCAAATCGCATAGCAAGCGGTAAAAAGTGTAGTCATTACCTCAGTGGTGGATTAATCCACATGTGTAAGACAGAAAGTAAGCATATGCGTAAATAATAAATACCTATGATCCTCGAGTTGTACCAACCACTAAGCCTAATATAACGTAAGATTTAGTTTTTTCACACTAATCCGATTCTGGTCAAGTTCCAGTCTAGAGTTCGAGTTCGCGAGAACTTAGCAATATGTACCCAGGTTGCTACCCTAAATTAAGGAGTGACCGCTCCTAAGTATCGATACCCATATTTTCTAACGGCTATTTTTAATAGTGTGTAGAGTCCAGTTCCAAGAAAAGTTGCGGGGCATTTAGTTCGTTCCGTCCTAAAAATTGTTTGTTTGTACTTACGAAGCTTATATTCTCACCTAGGGTTTTACTCCAAAATACAACCAAGCTATCATTGTCTAATCAATTATCCAAAGGGGCAAACCTGTTTAGTCTAAAGTAAGCCAATCCGAATAAGAGATATTGTCTACGCATATTAGTTGCAAGGTTCCAAAATAGTCAAATAGTTCTCAAGTTCCAAAAGTTCAAAGAGTTCAAAAGTTTCCAAAAATAGAAAGGTAGCTCAATAGTTCAAAGGTTTCCAAAAAAAGAAAGGTAGCTCAATAGTTCAAAGGTTTCCAAAACTAGGAAAGTAGCTCAATAGTTCAAAAGTTTCCAAAAAATAGAAAGGTCGCTCCATAGTTCAAAAGTTTCCAAAAATAGAATACAATATATAGTACATAGATTCAAGCACGTAAAACAGTTTCACATAAAGATATTGTTCACAAAAGAGTTTGATCTCATGTTTCCCCCAAAAGAGTACTTAAAATGTAGGAGCAAGGAGGGGTGTAACTCACAGTTTGCGAATAAAAAGAGCTCGGGAATCGGTCGGAGCGGAAGTCGGAAATCACGGGTCGCCTAATAATACCTAGATAGTCCAATTATTATTATCTTATTACGTTCTTAATAATATAATAATATAGATAAAATTTTATTAAACTTTAAGTGTCAAGGTTAAGTTTAATCAAAATAGTCTCAAAACGGTGATAGTTACGTTTTTTGTCCAAAAGTCCAATTTTAACGTTTATTATTGTTAGGTCATAAGTGTTTTTGCTCGCTGAAGTGGTTTACATTTTTCTAAGGAAATTTGGGCAGCTCTTCCGCACCCAAATTTTATATCCCAAAATGTACCTACCAATTCCGCTCACAAAAATACATACAACACTATATAATATCCAAACAAGTCCATTTAAGTTCCAAAAGTTCATTCAAGACACCAATGTATTTTATTTTTCAAACTCAGTCCCCACGTGTAATTTACGAAAAGTCAGCAAGTCAACCATGTCCAAAACGTCGAAATAAGGCAAAACGGGGAAACTGGTCAGGCCTGTGCGCCGTTGTGACCTTTAGGACGGCGCACAGAACCAGAAACTCACCCCGTTGCGTCGTCCTGGTCATAGGGACGGCGCAAATGTCGGGTTTTTGGGATTTTTCGATCAAAACGGTTATTTTAGCCACGGATTTCAACATGCATTCGGTCTAAACTTAATAAAATGTCATTCTAACAGTTTCTAAGACGTTTTTATCGATAAAAACATAGATCTAAGTAACATTTTGATTAAAAACGTTTTTGACCATAAAAAGTCATAGATTTGAATAAAAACTTATTTTAAACCGATAGATCTTACATGCAAGTTGTTAGTTACATAAAAACAGTAAGTAAAAAGAAATCTACCGGTGGAAATCGTTTGGATGATGATTTGGTGATGTTTGAGCTCCGAAAATCTTTACAAAAATGGTCCTTAGCCGAAATCTTTTGGTTCCTTTTGCTTCCTTTGGTGTTTCAAGCGTTTTTGATGGATTAAAATTGGTATTTGGTGGTAAAATATTCTGGAAATGAGGAAGTTTTTGGAGGAAGGTTGAGAGGATTTGGTGTATGTGTGTGTTTTTGTTTTTTAAAAATGAATAATGAAAAGGAAAATAGAGATAGTAATAATGAAGTGTGTTGGGACTGCAACATGGGCAGTAATTATGGTCAAAAATCGAGTTTGGTTGGTTGAAAAATTGTTGGAATCGAGACATGCAAAAAATTCAAATTTATTACAAAATTCGTCCTACAGGACGGCGCACATGGCCTCTGTGCGTCGTCCAGGACCATTTTTGTAATAGATTTTGTGTTTTTGCTGTTTTTGTATAATTGTTTCGTTGGACCTTTTCGTTAACTAAAGTTTTAAGGTATGTTACATTATGAACTTAGGAAAGTTCATTAGGTGTTTTCTTGGCATTAGGACTTATGTAAGTTGATTCCAGTTGTGATTCCGACACGAGCGCGATTCCGATAATGTTCAATTTAATGACATAAGAGACAAAACGAGAGACATAGAGCGTAAAGAACACCTGAAATTTGACGGTTGTCACATTCTCCCCGGGTTGAAAGGAATTTCGTCCCGAAATTTAGTTCGTCTCATGGGGAAGAAATGTCGTCGGATCATGGTGGATTCTCCTGGAAGATTTCGGTCCCTGCGTCTTCACGCGGTTGTGGGGCTACGTCGGAGGTTCCACCGAACTTAGAGATGGGAAGAAGGTTCGGTCTAGGTTGTTTGACCTTGGAGTCAACAACTTAAGCGGTTCATCAAGGAAATTGGGTTTGGCACTAGCCTTGACCTTGTCTAGAGAGATGACGAGGGTCTCATCCGATGAACGCTTTTCGAGTGTGAGAATGGAACATATAAGAATGTTAGAAGAGGACAGGGGAAGTTAAAGGCAATGAGTAATTGGATCGATATGTTCTAAGACTTAGATTGGACCGGTGTACTTCGGGCTCAGTCTGCCGCGTTTCCAGAAGCAGGCCATCCTTTTTCATGGCGATATCCTGAGGAATACTATATTGCCATCCTAGGGATTGAGGGTTTTTCTTCTAGCTAGTTACGCAGCTCCTTGGCCGGGTACGGAATGCTTCCAGTCTTCCACGGGTGGAGGTAGACGTAGTACCTTGCAAGTTGTCGACCGTCAGCTTCTAGCCGATAGGGCGGTGTTCGACAATTGTGTCCATACAGAGGTCGAAGTGTGCGCACTTAGTGCTGGCATGGAAGCCGTTGACATAGGCGATCTCGACCAAAGGAAGGTTAATGGTGAGGGGTGATGAGGTCTAGTCGTGTTCCTAGCGATTCTCTGGAGGGCATTCCGAAGAGAGCGGGGCATAGATCGACTATCCTTACCGGAGATGATGGGGAGATTGGATAAACTTTTTTTGCTTGACTTTGGAGCGAGCGAGGCGCTCAGCTAGATGCAAGACAATACCCTTATTTGTGCCCGACCAGAACAGTATTCTCGGGACTCCTGGTACAGCAAGCCGGATCCCGGATGGATGGAATAAGGAATTCGGTGGCCTTTGACGGAAACGGGTTTACGAAGACCTTCGGGCTTCATAACTCATGCTTGGAGATTGGCTTGACGAGTTACGTTTAGCCTGAGTTCGAATTCCTTCAAGGTTGACTATAGAATCGGGGAAATGTTCTTCTCAGGGTCAGGACTTGCACTTGGGAAATTGGTGTATAACTCCTGATCTCGGGAGGGTTCTAGAGTGAGCTTGAGATGTTCACAGGATCTTCCTTGAGTATGTGAGAGTGTTGACAATGAGTGTGGTAATTAATCGTCTAAGTACGGCCCACACACTTTGTTTATTAAGTCCATGAATACCGGCAGTGTGTTGTTTAGGCCTACTGACAGAGGGGAAGGCTTGGATTGCTTGCATCGAGTTTGGGGATGCGGTTTTTGGCTATTGACGGGTACAATGTCACGAACCTGGTGATAACCCGAGCGGGGGTCGACTTTTGAGAGGTAGGTTGCATCATGCAACTACTCGAATAGGTTTTCGATCCTCAGGAATGGTTATCGGTTCTTGACGGTTGGCTTGATACGTTTGCAGGGGTCGGCGTGCTAAGGGAAAAGCCGTCTTCCTTTTGGTAGGGAAGCTTTGGGGCTTCCCATAGGGATGGATTTGAACAGGTAACTTGGGTCGGGAAGTTCCTACAGCAGCTTTGGCCGCCTTAGCATCTCGGGTGGTGCTAGATGGTAGGGAGCCTCGGCTGTTGGTGCTGTGTCAGTAACGAGGAGGATTCGAATTTTTCACTTGTTGATTCGGCGGTAGTCCGGGCAAATTCTCAGGAAGGTCTTTGGATGGTCCTTGACTACAGAAATGTCTTGGACTCGGCTTTCCTTAGATTTACGTTCGACGTTGAAAGTGGAAGGTGCGTCGTAGTCCTTCTCGAGATACTGGCGCATCATCAAGGGATACACGCTGCGAAGTTGCCATTCAGGTTTGTCCTCATGAACGACGGAAGTTTCACCTTATGGGTAGGGATACGGGTGAGTTTGTCGGAACGGACGATCTTGGCTCAAAATGGGGTGACCAGTCTATCCCAGCGATAGCGTCAAAGCTTGAGGGTTCGTTAGGGATTGGGTTGATGGGAGAAGGTTTTAGGCCAATGAAGTATCGGATATCCTAAGTTCGTATTTGCAACTTTGCCCATTGACCGTTTCCATATGCGAGAGAAGGGTATCCGTAAAGGTTTTAGGTCCTAGGTTGATGAGGGGTCTAATTATAAGGAGGCAGGGTTCCTTTCAATTCTTGGATCAAATACCACGGAAGAAAATTACAGTTTGAAAGAGAACGTACCGGTAACTGCATTGGTGTCCTGATGTGTTTCCTCGGCCGTGATTGCGAGAGCACTGAGGGTTTCTGTGGTATGCTCTAAGAGACAATCCCCACGGAGGTGCTGGTCGCTTCCTTATTCGAGGCACCGCAGTTTTCTGGTTGCATTTTCTGGACAGCACCAGGGGTAATGCCCTACTGCGTTGCAAAGTCTGCATACCGGGCATCTTCGAGCATGATGGAAGTGGCACCTGTTGCACTGGGGGTTTGGTCCAGAGTAGGCTCGGGTTACGGTGGTGGATTCCTGGTTGATGCTGGTCCATGAGGTTTGGTGGTGAATTTTCCTTCTCTTACTCTCTCTTTGTTGGAAGAGGGCTGGAGGGGGAGGTAGGCAGTTGGTTCCAAAATCCTCGTCCTCGTCCTGCCTAGTTGGTACAAGAGGGAGAAGGGGTTCGTTGATTCCGAAGATCCCTTGGTTGATTCCAGCGACGATCTGGGCGATCACGCTTGGGAGTACCGCTTGGAATTGCACAACGATCTGCTCGGCTATGCGATCAGCGCGGCTTCTCTTGGGAGGCATGGTTCTACAAGAGACAGAAGAAACTAATTTAGAACGCACAAATTGGAAATTACCACAGGAATTCAACTCAAGAGTTAACAATTGTCGAGTACACGAGGATAATGAGAGTGGACAATTAGTGCAAGTATGATAACGATAGTAGTAAATGAGTGTACGAGAAGGGTAACAGTATACGCACGTTGATGATTCAGGGATTAGATTTAATGTTTGATAATGGTAAAAGATTCACGCGATAAGACAAGTCTAATTAAATGGAAGATAGAAATTTTCATTAATAGTAGGAGGTTTTAGTACATACAACAAAATACTGAAAGAATTACAAGTACAAAACATAAAGAAATAATAGATAATGGCTTAAGTCGTGTACAATGGAAAATTACGACTAAGCCGGTACAGTACAAATAAAGGAAAGTGTGCCTAATAACGCTCTTCAAAGAACATCATGGCGGCAATGGCTACAATAAGCGCTCCCATGACCAAGCAGGCTCTGGTGAGGCACTGCACTGTCCGGGCGGTGGCCTAAGCCGTTGCGTTGATCCGCCGAGACTGCTGTGCCAACTCATTGGCAGCATCGGAGACTTCAAAGAGGAGAAGACCCTGCTCCTGGGCTTCCTCCGCGAGTCCCCGGACCTGACGGTGCAGGTTGAGGAACACGTCTGGTTGAAGAGGCTGGTGGGTAGGTGGCATCATGGGTCGGGAAGGTCCGGCCTCCTGGGCACGTCGTCTTTCCTCGATGAACTGACGATCCCACGCGTAGCGTTCCGATATCGGAGTACGCAGAGCGGGGTCGTATGGGTCCAAGAAGGACTGGGGAGGTGCGGGTCGGAACAGGCCCGACTGCTGATGCATAGGTGCTCGAGCGTTGGGTCCTCGGGCTGTGGTGGTGCTGCAACGGGCACCAGCCTAGGAGGTGGGAGTACCGTCCTTGGACTGGACCCATTACTGTTGCTGATGGTCCGGGATGTGTCTTCCGTTGGGTCAGTCGTCAGGTGACGCTGACTCTCGGAAGCCGTGTGGCCCTCAGAGGGTTCGTGAGAGGGGGAGGCGGCTCGTGGAAGTGATCGAGTCTGGGAGCGAGAGCATGATGACTGAGACATAGCGTATCTGCGAATAGAGAGTTACATAAGTACGGGGGAAACTAAGAATAGGAAAAACGTAAGTAAAATGCATGCACGGGTCAGTTATGTGAATGTCGGGAATTGACAAGACCGGGAATTTTTCGACTCAAAACCGTTAACGATAGCCATTGACTTTCCGTTCTTGCATAATTCATTTTGAACTATGCATAGGTTGATCAAGTCACGCATAGTTGAAAAAGATAACCATGCAATTGCGGAAGGTAATGTTCTAAAGTTTGAACCCGAAAATGAATTTTCTGAAAAGCCTTGGTTATAGTTTTGGTTTCGAAAACTTTTTTTTTTTTTTTAAATCGTTTTCACTATAACCCGTGCTTTGATACCAAGTCTGTCACACCCCTCTAAAGCGGAAACACGGAATGTGAATAGCAAATAATCATTTCACGGGTTACACTAAAATCAACGGTTCAAGTCATTAAGATTTAAATTGAAAAATACAAAGTCAAAGTTACAACCAAGATTCAAAGTTAAACCATAATACATAATAAAATGTTTTTAAATAAAAATTCCCAAAATAAGGTCTTCTTCCCGAGGTACACTTCACATAAAGGACTTGACCCGCCTGAGCAATGCACTTCATAACTTACGCTTAGTTCCTGAAACATGAGATAAAATGTCAACTACGAAAACGTAGAGAGTGAGTTACAGTTTATAAGTTGACAAAGGTTTCAATTAAAAGTTCGACAAGTATATATATATATATAAGCGCAAAGTTTTCAAAGAAGTAAGCGAATGAGCGGTCGCATAAGATAGTTTATATAATGTCGTAATAGTTCAATCAAGAATTTAGAGTTCGTAAGAATTCGAGACAAGTTCAAGATTCATAAAAGTTTAAGATAAGTTCAAAATAAGTTCAAGTGCTTAAAATTCAAGAATAGTTCGAAATTCAAGATAAGTTCAAGTTCAAATAAGTTTAAGTTCAAATAAGCTCAAGTTTAAATAAGTTCAAATCGCATAGCAAGCGGTAAAAAGTGTAGTCATTACCTCAGTGGTGGATTAATCCACATGTGTAAGACAGAAAGTAAGCATATGCGTAAATAATAAAGACCTATGATCCTCGAGTTGTACCAACCACTAAGCCTACTATAACGTAAGATTTAGTTTTTGCACACTAATCCGATTCTGGTCAAGTTCCAGCCCCTAGTTCCAGTCTAGAGTTCGAGTTCGCGAGAACTTAGCAATATGTACCCAGGTTGCTACCCTAAAGTAAGGAGTGACCGCTCCTAAGTATCGATACCCATATTTGCTAACGGCTATTTTTAATAGTGTGTAGAGTCCAGTTCCAAGAAAAGTTGCGGGTCATTTAGTTCGTTCCGTCCTAAAAATTGTTTGTTTGTACTTACGACGCTTATATTCTCACCTAGGGTTTTACTCCAAAATACAACCAAGCTATCATTGTCTAATCAATTATCCAAAGGGGCAAACCTGTTTAGTCTAAAGTAAGCCAATCCGAATAAGAGATATTGTCTACGCATATTAGTTGCAAGGTTCCAAAATAGTCAAATAGTTCTCAAGTTCCAAAAGTTCAAAGAGTTCAAAAGTTTCCAAAAATAGAAAGGTAGCTCAATAGTTCAAAGGTTTCCAAAAAAAGAAAGGTAGCTCAATAGTTCAAAGGTTTCCAAAACTAGGAAAGTAGCTCAATAGTTCAAAAGTTTCCAAAAAATAGAAAGGTAGCTCCATAGTTCAAAAGTTTCCAAAAATAGAATACAATACATAGTACATAGATTCAAGCACGTAAAACAGTTTCACATAATGATATTGTTCACAAAAGAGTTTGATCTCATGTTTCCCCCAAAAGAGTATGTTGGTGCAAGAAATGCAATGACTGGATGTTCTATTATGTTTTGTTTACGTATTATTGTATTAGCCTGTATAGATATAGCTTAGTGGGCTGCTCACGGACTTGCATGTCCGTGAGGCCCAGTAGAGCCCAAGCCCAAACTGGCTGAACATGTTACTCTATAAATAGAGGTGTTCAGATCAGTTTAGGGTTGTTGGTTTAGAGAGAATCTGGATTAATGCTTTTGGATTGTAACAACTTTTGTTAATCAAAGTATTAAGAATTCGGTAATTGTGTTCTTGTGTTTATAGCTTTCGTTTATAACCTGTGCGTTTATTGATTACGAGATTCCGCCTCGTAGTTAGTATAGTTTAATCCTGTAGATCGGACCACTGGGACCTACAATTGGTATCAGAGAAAACGCACTGTTTGCTCTCTATCGAGATTTGGTTCAGGGTTAAATTCAGGTTTTTAATCGATTCTGGTAATTAGGGTTCTTAGTATATCTTCGGCGGCTGTCTATGAGAATTAGGGTTCTTGTTACGTCTTCGGCGGCGGTATTTTACAGATGAGGGGTTTTCTGTTTGTTCGTGAAGACATCTTCGTGAACCTGGTTCGTGGATTTAATTTGTGGAGACATTTTCGTGAATTTAATTCGTGGATTTCATTCGTGGAGACTTTTTCGTGGATATAGTTCGTGAAGACATCTTTGTGGATTTAATTCGTGGAGCATCTTCGTGGATTTAATTCGTGGAGCTTCTTCGTGGAGTATCTTCGTGGATTTAATTCGTGGAGCTTCTTCGTTGGTGGATCTTCTGAGTCTGCGAACACCTTCTTCGTGCGAACAACCATCTTCGTGAACAACATCTTCGTGATTGACAACCATCTTCGTAAACAACATCTTCGAATTCGTGACCCACACCCATCTTCGCCGAACAACATCTTCGTGACCCACACCCATCTTCGCCGAAAAACATCTTCGTGACCCACACCCATCTTCGCCGAACAACATCTTCGTGCCGAACAAAACCTTCGTGACGAACAACATCTTCGTGACATCATCTTCGTGACATCATCTTCGTGAACATCATATCTGTAATGGATTCCAAACAATCCGTTAATATTCCTCCCAAGTTACTTAACTCATCACAATATTTCGAATGGGCTGAACTATTTGAACAATTCTGTCGTTACAATGACGTACAAATGTGGGTATGCATTCAAGAAGTATATGAACATCCGCGTCATACAGTAAACAATGAAACTACCAAAATTCCCGTCAAACAAATGTCACCTGAATATCGACGAGAATATGATTCTGAAAACAGAGCAATAGCAAGTCTAAAGATGGCTTTGCCAGCAGAAATGCAACATCTTTACAAGAATCTGGATAAGAAAACTTCACATGATCTATGGAAAGCTATTGAAAAACAATATGTTGGAACTCCTGCTCAGAGAAAGAGTCGAGCGAACCTTCTTAAACGACAATTCAACACATTCAGATCAGGAGTCAATGAACCTTTTGAAGACACTGTTACCAGATACTTCAATCTCATTGCAGAACTCACCAGATATAAAATAGATGTAGAAAGCGAAAAAGTTGAGCGATTTTTGGACGCTTTGCCTAAGCGTTGGGAGATTTACGTAAACCTCATAAAAGATGAAATTGATAAAAACATCGAGGAAGTCTTAACTTTGGAAACACTGCTAGAACGGTTCAGAGGTTATGAGTTGACACGTTTCACAACAACCATGATTACAGATCAAACACCCTATGGGCAAACCTCAGAAACAAACTCCTCTGAAAACGCAACTGCTTTCTTTTCGGATAAGGATCAGCCGACTTCTGACACACATACTGGCACCCGACCTACCACTGCAACACCAAATGTTCCTGCCACACATCAGAAAATGCCAATGAGTGTTAAATCTGCAGAGGAAAGTCTCGAAATCTTATCTTGCTTTTTGACCGCTTATGGCAATCAAGTACAAGGAAAAATTGCCGATCCAGGGCTATGGGATGAGGATTTTAGTCAAGTTGATCAGGATGACCTTGAAGAAATGGATTTACAATGGCAAACCGCTATGATTACTAACAGAATAAAGAAATTCATGGCAAGAACAGGACGAAGCCTAAGAACAGGAAAGGCAGGTTTCGATAAATCAAAGGTACGGTGCTACAACTGTCAAGCACCCGGTCATTTCGCAAGAGAATGTCAACAGCCTAAAGTTGAACGTAATTCAAATCAAGACAAAAGTGGTCCTTCACAGGCCTCTCAATCACAGCGTAGCTTAGCTTCACATGCAATGATCGTCCAACACGATGATCACACATACGATTGGACAATATGTACTAATCAAGCACTCATGGCTTCCATTGAAGAGATTCACAGTGAAACAAGTGATTCAAGTTCTGATAATGACACAAGTTCCAGTTCTGATAATGACACAAGTTCCAGTTCTGATAATGACACAAGTTCAAATGAAGACAATCTGGATGTTGAAGACACTAAAGACGAGAAAACACTATGCAATTGTACGGTGGATGTGCCCAACGACAATTTTATTGCAAAAATGGCTGGTCTTCAAACCGAAAAGTCTAAGGTACTTCTTGACCTTCAATCTGTAAAGGAACTGTGTAAATCTTTTACTGTCTTAACTCTTGAACATGAAAAATTGACCAAGTCAGTATCCATTTTGGAAACACAGCAACCAAGCTTGAAAAAGAAGTGTCAGTACAAATTTTCTTAAAAGATGACTACGCACGAAAATTTAATCAAAATGAAAAAACAAGAGTGCAACTTTTAACAGATGTAGGCATTTTAACACAAAAGGTCGACATGTTGTATGAAAGTCTTGAAAATGAAAAGAAAAGTTTTGCCATAAAAGTTCAAGAGTTAAATGAGTGTCAAATAAAATTAACTTAACAGGAAAGGAAGATGGAACAGTTCCGCACCTCTTCTAGCACATTGAACTCCATCATAAGTCGTCAACGTACTTCTGGTACAACCACAGGTTTAGGTTATAACGAAACTCCACCTCCTTACAATAATGACTTTAGTTTCTTTAGAACCCAACCTCCAATGAATGACGAATGTGAATCATCCAATAGCAAAATTCAGGACTCTGCACCATCTCAAGAAAAGCAACCCGCAAAGATTCCATCTCAAGATTCATCAAAGGATATATCTTCTGACTCTGAACCATCTCCACAGAACAAAATGGAATCGTTAAACTGCTTCAAATGTCGTGAAAGGGGGCATGTGGCCTCGGTATGTACTAACAAACGAAAGGAACCTCAAGTTAAAGTCACGCACCCACCGAAATCTAAGTTCACTCCCACAAAACCCGTTCACATACTTCGAAATCCACAACACGAGCGTCCTGATACATATTCAAAAACTTTTGGGTACACTAAACCGGGCACGGGAAACTTTAACCAAAGATCTCACCAACGGCCTCAACAACCATTCGTTCCATCCTTTCGTCAACATAATTATGACCAACGCTTTCAAAGTCCTCCACGATACAATCATAACAATTATCACCATTCTCCTCCACGAACTCACTATGAGCCACGTCATCATCACTTCAATACCAACCGTTATAATTCTTCACAAATGAGTCATAGAGTTCCATATAACTCTAACAGTCATTTCTCTTCACGCCACACATCTCACGTTTCTCATCAAAACAAGGGAGTTTACAAAAGGGTCACTTATGTGACTGAAAATGGTCAATCCAGGTGTGTTATGGCCTGGGTTCCCCATGAGAACTAATGATTTAAATTTACTGTGCAGGAACCGAGTCACCGACTCGTCAACAACTGGTATGTTGACAGTGGCTGTTCCAGGCACATGACAGGAGAAAGAGCGCTGCTCAATAACTTCGAATCAGGAAAGAAAGGACGCGTAAATTTTGCTGGAGATAAAGGTGGAGAAATAACTGGAATTGGATCAGTTACAAATGGTAAAATAACAATGAAGGATGTGTTCTACGTTAAGCAGCTAGAGCACAATCTGCTGAGTGTCTCTCAAATCTGCGACAACGATAATCCCGTGTACTTTACCAAGAAGGAAGTTTTGATCCTCAAATCAGAAATTGATATCCCAGAGGATCTGATATTGATGCGTGCCCCAAGAACGAAAAACACGTACATAATGGATATGAACAACACTGAAGTCACCGTCGACTCAACATGTCTATTGACAAAGTCAACCAGTGAAGAGGCCATGATTTGGCACAGAAAGATGGCACACTTACACTTTCGGAAAATGAATGAGATCACAAAGAAAGGGCTAGTCAATGGCGTTCCACTCAAACGTTTTGAGTATGAAGATACGAAAAGCAACACAAGCAACATCACAAGACTAAGGCCATCAACACCATCGAGACACCATTCGAGCTTATGCACACTGATCTTTTTGGTCCTATTGCCCAAAGAAGCTTCGGAGGAAAATATTACTGTCTAGTGATCACCGACGATTACACTCGCTACTCTTGGGTTTACTTTCTAGTTACTCGGAGTGAAACTGCTGGCACGCTAATTAACTTCTTTGATATGATCAAAAACGTATACACAACCAATGTCAAGCATCTACGCAGCGATAACGGGACAGAATTCAAAAATTCCACGATGACCTTCTACTGTTTAACAAATGGGATAGTTCAACAACACAGTGCGCCATATGAACCACAACAAAATGGAGTCGCTGAACGGAAAAACAAAACCTTGATAGAGGCTGCACGCACTATGCTGGCAGATTCACTTCTCCCTGTCACATTTTGGGGGGAGGTCGTGAATTCAGCTTGTTACGTCCTCAATCGAGTGTTAACGGTGAAACGGTTTGATAAAACAAGTTATGAACTGCTTAATAGTCGTAAGCCAAATCTTGCTGGTCTGGAACCCTTTGGGGCTCCCTGTACTGTTTTTAAAAACGAATTACACCACCAAGTTCGCTCCCAAAGCTGTCCAGGGATACTTTCTTGGATATGTGGACGGTTCCGCTAACAAAAGAGTTTACTTAAAACCTTCACGAACTGTGGAATTTGTTTTTAACTTGGAAATAACTAGCTACACGTTTGAAAAACAAAATGGTCCAGATATAGCTTTCGACTATGATGCATTATTTAAATCTTTTAACCTTTCTCTTAGTGTGACTCATACAGGACCAGAGAACCCGAGTTTCTCTTCAGTATTTCCTCGTACCCATGTCATTCAAGAAATTGTTACTGCACTGCTGCCACCGATGGTCAAGCAGATGATCAAGACGTTGTGGCGGAACCACTCGTCGACGAAGAACCAACCGATGATCAAGAAAATGTGGCCGAACCACATACTGCAACCGCTCAAGACGATGCGGCAGAACCGCACGTTGTGTCTCGAATTCACAAGGCTCACTCCTTCGACAACATTATTGGCGATCCCAATGCACCTGTTCAAACTCGATCGCAGCTAGAGGATTTACAAGGCATGTATTCCTTTGTCACAACCTCCGAGGATTTCAACAACTGTCGCTATCTTTGCTTCGTTTCCCAAGACGTCACAGCCAACATTCATATGGCCCTTAAGGACGCCAACTGGGTCCACGCTTGTCAAGAAGAATTAGCTCAGTTTGAGAAACTAGGAGCCTGGGTACTTGTGATCCTGCCCGATGACGCCTATGCTATAGGTACTAAATGGGTTTTCCGATGCAAACGGGATGACCGTGGAATTATTACTCGAAACAAAGCTCGATTAGTGGTACAAGGTTTTTATCAGGAAGAAGGATTAGATTTTCAGGATGTCTTTGCCCCAGTCGCTCGCCTCGAGGCTGTTCGTCTCTTCTTAGCCTATGCCTCTCACATGGGACTTACCTTGATGTTAAAAGTGCTTTCCTATATGGTAAAATCGATGACACCGTCTATGTTCAGCAACCCCCTGGCTTCGAAGACCCACAACACCCTGATAAGGTTTACAAGCTAAACAAAGCTTTATACGGTCTTCATCAAGCCCCTCGTCTGTGGTATGGAACATTATCAACTTTTCGCTTAGAATCCGGTTTCAAGAGAGGTCGTATCGATAGCACCCTGTTCATCAAAGATTCACCCAAGGCTAAACTATTAGTTCAAGTCTACGTGGATGACATTATCTTCGGTTCCACTGATAATCAGATGTGTAAGGACTTTGAAAAGCTAATGAAAGACAAATTCGAGATGAGTGCTATGGGTGAACTCAAGCTATTTCTAGGACTACAGGTCGAACAACTACCCGACGGGATGTTTGTTCATCAATCAAACTATGTCACTGAAATGCTAAAGAAGTTCAACATGACCGATGCCAAGTTCATTGCTACTCCCATTCCCCAGCAGCACAATCTGGAACCAAACGCACAAAACGATCCTGACGTGGATCCCACTGTTTATCGCGGCATCATAGGCTCATTAATGTATCTTACTGCATCTCGTCCTGATATAATGTTTGTTGTATGTTTATGTGCCAGGTTTCAACCTTGTCCTAAGATGTCTCATCACTCTGCTGTAAAGAGGATTCTTCGCTACCTTAAAGGCCGACCGCGGCTGGGTGTCTGGTATCCCAAAGGAAGGGATCTCTTTCTCGAAGCATTCACCGACTCGGATTTGGGTGGATGCAATATCGATCGAAAGTCAACCTCCGGTGGTTGTCAATTTTTGGGAGGACGCCTCGTGTCTTGGCAATGCAAGAAACAGACAACAGTTTTTGTCTCATCCTGTGAAGCCGAATACATTGCTGCGGGTAGCTGTGTCTCACAGGTTCTCTGGATTCAACAAGAGATGCTGGATTACGGTTTATCCTATACCTCTACTCCTATTAATATAGATAACGAGGCTGCCGTTTCTGTTATTAAAAATCCTGTTAAACATAGCAAAACCCGTCACATAGATTTTAAGCACCATTTCATTAGAGACTATTATGAAAAGAAACTCATAGATATTATTCCTGTCTCTTCCGAAAACAACATGGACGACCTCTTCACTAAAGCCTTCGACAAGTCTCGCTTTGAATCCCTCATTCACCGTATTGGACTTCGCAATTTAGAGTAACCAACGCTTTTCTATAAAAAAAAAAATAAAAATAAAAAAAAAAAAAAATAAAAAAAATATTAGTTTGTTATCAGCAATTCGAAATGAAGAAAACTTTTGCTTCTGACTTTAAGTCTTTCATCGGTCAGATTCATAATCTCCATATACCTTACATTTAAATTCCAGTGTCTTGTGGCCCTTCGTCTCATTATTGAATTCAGTTGTGTGGTTTGCTGCCTTAGAGCTCTATAGTTTCTAACCATTAAACGACTTGAGTTTGTTGATTGCAATAAAGGTTGAGAATGGATTCCTGCTACGAGTCATGTGATACACTAACAGATGGGAAACACTTTTATCAAATTTCAAAAATTTATTGGTGTGTTAATAAGTGTTTGAATTCACATTAGCGGCCTTTGGAACCTGAGTCAGTACACACACGGGGTGCCTTGATCACCTAGCCACCTAAGGTCTTAACGGGTCTGGGATCGGTTGGTAGAAAGCTCATTAAAGGGTTCCATAGAAAGTCGCATAATTCTAATATCTTGAAAAGGCTTCATAGAAGCTCAGTCATAGACTTGCACAATTAAACCAATGCGTTAAACTGTTTTCATAAATTTGATACAAGTTATCCTAATGTTAGGACTCATATGTTGCACTTGTCAAGGTTGGTAACCATTCCATACCACTTTGTAACATGGAAGGATTCACAAATACCTTGCGCATCTCACACTTTTGTCGAATGTTTATTAACTTATGAGTGCTTTAAGCCTAAATCTAAGATAGTTTACTTGTAGTAAAACATAACTTTTTTGTGTGAGGCTGAATGGTTAAATTGGATAAACACACAAACATGGGTTTAAATTTAGAGTATTCGGTTACCTTGAATCCGCATAAAACGATCCGAGAAGGAATCTGATCGAATTATACATGTATACTACCATTGTTAGCTTCGTTAACAATTGCTACTGATTTCTTAAGTTCTTCTGTTTCGTTATTTTATTTTTGTAATTTCCTTTTTCTGTAAAACTGATATGCTTAAAATAATCGATATTTTGTAATCATATTTCTCATATTTACTCTCGTTTTCTGCAACTTTTGTTATGATCTGGTATATTTTCAGTAATAATTGCAGATTAGAGTTACATTTGGATCATGGAGCGAAAAGGAGCTGAAACCGGCTTGAAACGGAGACAAACGAGCAAGAAAAGTGAAAGACTGGAAAACAGCCGGCGGCTGAATCATTTTAGCCGGCGGCTGAATTAAAGTTTCCACATTTGTTTCTAAACGTGCCGCGGAAGCAACTTTTTCACCCGTGTATTCCAGCCGCCGGCTGAATTCAGCCAGCCGCCGGCTAAATTGGCGTGATCAGATATCTAGGTACATCATATTCCTTATTTTCAACCTACATCCGACCTGGAAAGCTGCAAGGAGAGTCCTAGAAGCCGTTGATCACGTTGGAAGCTTTGATTAATCATCTTTAATCATCTTTGAAGTTTTCTACTTTGGTTTGAACTTTTATTCATTATTTTCTTGATACAATGTTTTGTTTGAAGAATTCTTTTGTTATTTTGTTACAATCCAACATGAGCTAAACTTCTTAAGTGATTGCTTGGATTGTTGAACCTGAATCTATGTTTTAATCAAGTTTATGTTTGAACTAATTGGTTTTTCCTTTATTATTTACGTTTAATCGAGATCCATGTTTATTCAAAGTCATTAAATTTACTACTTAGCGTGATTGATAGATCTATAACATAACTAGCGTTCTTATAAATTTATCAGTTATTTACGATTATGTGATTTATTAGATAATTGTAGCTTGATACTTAATTGAGATAGGCTAAGATATTAGTGATTTAATGAATTGAATGAACATGACAATTATATCGAAATTGAATAATTGAGACTTTTGTTAATTCGTAGTCGACAAATTAAATTGTAAATAATAGTGAATTTAAAGCACAATTTAGAGTGGATAATCTAAGATAGCTCTTGATGTACGATTAGTCGTATGATCTTTCTCTAAAATTGTAGGATTAGATAACTCTAGCGGGAAATCTAGTTATTATAGAAATCACAGTTAAACCAATCAAACATATTCTTATTAAACATGATCCAGGTGAAACGTAATTCCAAGTAATCACCGCTTTTTAATATCTGATTAATTCTCAAAGTCTTTTCGAACAGTTTTTCATCCGCAATCCATTTAGTTAATTAAATTGCTATTTTAATTTAGTTATTTGTTTTCCGAAATATGTTCTCTCAGAACTAAAACGTCCCCCATATTTACTTGTTTTATTTAGTTTAATTATATAATTTGAGATAACGAATATAAATACACGTTCCCTGAGTTCGATCCGGACTTACTGAATCTATATTATCGTACGATAAGGTACACTGCCTGTATTGTGTGTTAATCTATTTTGGTAAAATCCTTTTCTAAACTTTAAATAATTTTATGTTATAAAATACACATCAAGTTTTTGGCGCCGCTGCCGGGGACAAGTCGAGGTTACTAACCGAGGCTTGAAGCGCATTTTGGAAAAGTCGGTCGGTGCAAATCGTAAGGATTGGTCCGATAAATTAGACGATGCTCTTTGGGCATATAGGACTGCATTTAAAACTTCTATTGGTTGTACTCCTTATCGTTTAATTTATGGTAAAGCATGTCACTTACCCGTTGAAATTGAGCACAAGGCTTATTGGGCTTTGAAGGCAGCCAATATGGAAATGATACTTGCAGGGAAGAACAGGTTCCACCAAATACAGGAATTGGACGAGTTGCGTATGAACGCCTATGAAAATTCGTTATTTTACAAGGAACGGACGAAGAAATGGCACGATAAGCGTATCAAGACGGATAGGAACTTTATCGACGGTGATATGGTTCTGCTTTATAATTACAGATTGAAGTTATTTCCAGGGAAATTACGGTCAAGGTGGTCGGGGCCGTATATCGTGCTAGATGTATTCCCTTACGGTACGGTGGAGATTGCCAACGAAAAGGGCGAAAGTTTTAAGGTGAATGGGCATCGATTGAAGAAATATTATGCCGATGGACGTGACAACCAGTTTGATTTATTTGGAGACGACGAGGAGCTCGATCTCCATGAACGTGACGGTTAACAAACATGGTTTGAGTCGAACTTAACGACTCTTCACTAAACAAATAGCGCTTACGGGAGACAACCTGCTTCTTTTCCCTTAATTTTATTTTGTTCAGAAAAATTTTAAAAATACAAAAAAATTAGAAAACAACAAAAAACCAAAAATATATGTACACTACGTGTTTTTCTATTTTAATCTTTAATTTTTTGTTTCAGGTCCACTTAGTTCATCATATGAGAGCTGCTAAACATGTCGGAAACCAGGTTAGATCGTATTAAATCACCGAACGAAAAAACATTTTTTTTTGGAACAGAAAAATTTGGCCGGCGGCTGAATTTATTTGGCCGGCGGCTAAAAGCCAGCCGGCGGTTAAAAATTCCAGCCGCCGGCTGAAACATCAGGTTTAAAAAAAAATTATATATCTCGTTTTTCTCTCACATTTCACACCACACACACACACTTATCTCTTTCCTAACCGGCGGCTGAGAGTAAAATTCACCATTTTCGTCGATTTTCTTCCATATTTCAATTCACTTTCTCTAATTCAAGGACCAAGGTATGGATTATTCACTCCTCTTCATTGTTTTTCTTTGATTTTTCATGAAGAACACAAATTGGGGGTTTTTCAAATCCGAAAATGTTATTGCTTAATTTTACAATTAATTGTTAGGATTCCCTCCTTAGATGATTTGTATGCTTAGGCTTTGCTTAATTTTCGATTTCCATGGTTTAATTTTGTCGAGAAGTAATTGAAAAATTGGGGTTTTTAGCTAGGAATTTGTAACTTGGTATTAATTCAATTTGTTAGTAGGCCTTATCTTTGCTACTGATTATTGGTTATATTGAGTTTGAAAATCGAATTTCCATGTTCTAATTGACAAAAAGAAATTGAAGGAGTAAGTAATGTGGGTTTTTAATTGAATTCTTTGTAGAATTTAGTTGGTAACATGTGAATTAGGATTGTAGATTAAGGTAATGGTTTAACAGATTCAGCGGATTTTATGTGTGCAAAGTCGTGGTTTGCATGTTATTTTTTTGATAGGAGTCCTTAAACAGCAGCACGAACACTTAACAACAAAAAATCACAGACCTGGGCATTTAGCCGGCGGCTGATTCTGGCCAGCCGGCGGTTGCCTTCCAGCCGGCGGCTAAATATAGCTGTCTAAAAATTTATTGCTTTTTGTTTCGACCTGTTTTCGCGTCTTTCTATTTTTTCGAGCTGTTTTATATGACTAATATGGTTGTTCTGACTTGGTTTATGCAGACTATGGCCGATGAAAATGTCCAACAGGAAGTCCCTCCTCACTTCCCAATTTATGACATCAACCACCCTTACCTACAAGATGCACCTAGGCGAGGAATTAATCAACAGAGACGGGAGGAAATCCGGAATAAATTGGCCATTATGCAGCAGTACCCAGTATATGCCCCTCACGGTATCGATTGGCATTTTGTGAACGAGGTCATACCACATGACACACGTTTTCAATCAGGGGCTGCTGAAATTGAAGAAATGCTCGAGGTGACTTATGAGGGATTTATCTGTAGAGCCTGGGATCGATTATTTGCTATCAACGAGCCGATCTACATCGAGGCCACCTATGAGTTCTATAGCTCTTTCACTTTCAACCACGCCGACCCCAACCCAACCCACAAAACCGTGCAGTTTTTATTAGGGGGAGAGGTTAGGAAGATGACATTGAAGGAGTTTGGGGAAGCCCTTGGGTTATTTAACGAGGCCGGTTTAGCTCACCCCGATTTTGATGATTTTATGGCTGAGGGGATTAAAACTCCCGACTATCGAGAAAACGCAGCAATATGGTCCATGATAGCAAATGGAGTGTTAAGCACTGTACGGGCCCCATCATACACCCAGATTCGTGATCCGAAGGTTAGGGCAATCTTTGCCATGGTGTGTTTATTTGTTATTGGCAGGAAGTCGGGTATTGAAATATGCCACAAGGAGGAATTATTTTGGTTAGGGTGCATTGAACAGAAGCGGCCCGTCAATGTCCCCTATGTTTTAGCCCGATGGATGACGCATATACTGAAGGGCGCATGACCCGGAAGTGTGATTAGGGGAGGCCATTTTGTTAGTGCTATTGGTAAGCACTTGAGCTTCCGGGGGGGAAGGATTTGACAGTTGTACCACTTTGACACCAGGGATGCGTCTTTTGGGTGCAGCATGGTTTAAGTCAGCTGGTATAGTGACCAGGTTTGTAGCTCCAGGAGGCTTTGTGACTTACCGATGGGCTGAGATTAGTCGGGCAGCTCGAGAGAGCAGCAGCCGGGTTATTGAGGAGTCCGGTGATGAGGATGCTCCACCAGTTCAGGAGCCGGATTTGTCAGCTCAGATCGCTGCATTGACATCGAGTATGGGACAGATGTCATCTCGGTTCGATTCATTCGCTGACCGCATGGAGGATCGCTACTACGATCTCAACTCCACCATTAGCCAGGTCAGCAACCAGGTCGGATATTTGCAGACGGAGTTTGACAGCCGGAACCGATATCAGGATGAGGTATTGTACCAGTACCACCAGCGTGCGGGTATTAGTTACCAGGCTTATGACGGGTCCTACTATCCTTTTGGCGGTTCCACTTCTATGGACCAGGATCAGCCATCCTCTTCGACTTTTGATGATCGCCAGCATATGTGGTCCGCTCAGCACTACCATCCTCCTACTGAGGCTCAGCGACAGCAGGATGAGGAGGAGCAGCGAGCCATTCAGGCACGCCAGAGTGCATCCTGGACAGGACGGTGGCCCGACATGTGATGATTTGGTGTTATGTTTTTGTATTTGAGACTATTTTTATTTTCTTTTCTTTTCTCGTATGGATTATTGTTTGAATTTTTGTATTATGGTTGGATTATGTACTTTTTATTATTTATTTGTGGACTTAATATGTGTGTGATTGTGCCCTCATTTTAGAATATCACTGAATTTTGTGGAAGTACTGCCAAAAATTCAAATTTTCCATGGAGAGCTATGCAGATTTTTTGAGGACGTTATGCTTTTACCGCAATACATTTTTTCCACTGCTATCTCATTTCACAGAATCTCGACATCTAAATGGGGGAGTTCTTTTTCCTTTCTCTTTTTCTTTTTACACTTATTCGCTGAATTTTTTTACAATGAGGACATTGTATTGTTTAAGTGTGGGGAAGGGGTTAGGAAAGAATCTATTTGTCCTTAGGAACATTTTGTGTGAAAATTTAAAATTTTTTGACATGTTTCTCGAAATTAGTTTTAACTAGTTGCATAACTAGGCACACCTACCCGTTACATATTTGTGAGGATTTGAGCCATTATAGCATACAGTTTATATGCTTTTATCTTCATTTATTATGAGTGTGCCGGTGACTTGTAGACTTTAGAACTTGACACTGTATACGCTTCGAGGCTATGAATGAGCATAAGTTTTACTTATTAGTAACTAGGAAAGAGGCAAAAGAATTAGGATTGTTAAACCGTTGATTGGCCTATTCGTTTCTTATAGTCGGTAGCTACACTGGTTATTTGACTCACACTACCTATCGAACACTCGTTTTTAGTGTTTTTGACGTTTAGATACCATATTTGCGACAAACCTTTTTCTTTTATCACATTTCCATATATATTCCATAAATTGAGCCTAAATGTCTAAGTCGTTTAATCCAGATATTTTTGTTGAAAATTTTCCTCTTTCTTAACTTGGTTGATTATTAGACGAATTGTTATATATGATGGCATGGAGTTGTTTAATTTACTTGAGTTCACGAAAGAAGTTGCATGTGGATATAAGTTTAAGAGTTATTCAGGATTTTGATGGACCTTTTGAGCGGTGTCTTTAATAAAATAAAAAAAAAAGAAAAAACAGAAAAAAAATATTTATTGAAGCCCGTACTAGGTAACCAATAGTTGAAGTGATTTAACGAAATTTGCGAGAAATAAAATTCTCAATCGAACCGTTGAAGAATTAAGACGAAATTTGGTCTTGGGAGTTTCATTAGAGTGAGCCATTAGGGATAATCAATCGAGTTTTGAAAGTAATATGGTTTTTGACTAAAATATTTTGATTTGTAGACTAATTGGAATTTATTTGTTTCATATCATTCATTAATATTCACTTTCATCCCATTTTTCCATTACTTTACCCATCACCCATTGATATGACCATAAGTCCTCTGAACTAGTTACTTAGACTCTATTGGTGGAGAAGCGTATCGTTATCAAGCCTATGATAGAATACTTGTAATGACTGAGCTTTGAGCGATTTCACATATATATTACACTTAGATTAGCTTTTTGAGTGATTGAGTGTTATACTTCCCAAATCGTGAGATGTTTAGTTATGCGTTTAAATGTCGGCTTGGTAATTGTTAAATTCATCTTCATAAATATATTTTTTGTAATTCACTTGATTCGTTGGGTATTATTTTTATTGAAGATGATTGTTTTGTTCTAATTCTGATAGTTTACTTGAGGACAAGTAAGATTCAAGTGTGGGGAATTTGATATGCTTAAAATAATCGATATTTTGTAATCATATTTCTCATATTTACTCTCGTTTTCTGCAACTTTTGTTATGATCTGGTATATTTTCAGTAATAATTGCAGATTAGAGTTACATTTGGATCATGGAGCGAAAAGGAGCTGAAACCGGCTTGAAACGGAGACAAACGAGCAAGAAAAGTGAAAGACTGGAAAACAGCCGGCGGCTGAATCATTTTAGCCGGCGGCTGAATTAAAGTTTCCACATTTGTTTCTAAACGTGCCGCGGAAGCAACTTTTTCACCCGTGTATTCCAGCCGCCGGCTGAATTCAGCCAGCCGCCGGCTAAATTGGCGTGATCAGATATCTATTTAAAGGGTTTCTAGGGTTCGAGTTTTAGACATCATATTCCTTATTTTCAACCTACATCCGACCTGGAAAGCTGCAAGGAGAGTCCTAGAAGCCGTTGATCACGTTGAAAGCTTTGATTAATCATCTTTAATCATCTTTGAAGTTTGCTACTTTGGTTTGAACTTTTATGCATTATTTTCTTGATACAATGTTTTGTTTGAAGAATTCTTTTGTTATTTTGTTACAATCCAACATGAGCTAAACTTCTTAAATGATTGCTTGGATTGTTGAACCTGGATCTATGTTTTAATCAAGTTTATGTTTGAACTAATTGGTTTTTCCTTTATTATTTACGTGTAAGCGAGATCCATGCTTATTCAAAGTCATTAAATTTACTACTTAGCGTGATTGATAGATCTATAACATAACTAGCGTTCTTATAAATTTATCAGTTATTTACGATTATGTGATTTATTAGATAATTGTAGCTTGATACTTAATTGAGATAGGCTAAGATATTAGTGATTTAATGAATTGAATGAACATGAAAATTATATCGAAATTGAATAATTGAGACTTTTGTTAATTCGTAGTCGACAGATTAAATTGTAAATAATAGTGAATTTAAAGCACAATTTAGAGTGGATAATCTAAGATAGCTCTTGATGTACGATTAGTCGTATGATCTTTCTCTAAAATTGTAGGATTAGATAACTCTAGCGGGAAATCTAGTTATTATAGAAATCACAGTTAAACCAATCAAACATATTCTTATTAAACATGATCCAGGTGAAACGTAATTCCAAGTAATCACCGCTTTTTAATATCTGATTAATTCTCAAAGTCTTTTCGAACAGTTTTTCATCCGCAATCCATTTAGTTAATTAAATTGCTATTTTAATTTAGTTATTTGTTTTCCGAAATATGTTCTCTCAGAACTAAAACGTCCCCCATATTTACTTGTTTTATTTAGTTTAATTATATAATTTGAGATAACGAATATAAATACACGTTCCCTGAGTTCGATCCGGACTTACTGAATCTATATTATCGTACGATAAGGTACACTGCCTGTATTGTGTGTTAATCTATTTTGGTAAAATCCTTTTCTAAACTTTAAATAATTTTATGTTATAAAATACACATCAAAAACCGTTGGTTACACAATCTCATTAAGTCCATTGGGCCCAAAATTCCAGGCCCAGCCTCGTCAGGCCCATAGGCCCATCCCTTGCCTTTAAATACCCTAAAGTGAAATCAATAATTCACTTTTCACTTTTCAATTTTTACTTCACTCGGAGCTTAGGATTTTACATTGACTCTTCTCTCACGAAGTTCTTCATTCGCTTGACTATTCCTATAGGTAAGCAATTTCTTGTTCGTTGATCTTCATACGTGTTCATCTAAATCACCCATATTTTGCTTTGTTCGTTCTTGTTAGATGTGTTAATCTTCATAACCTGGATCTTAAATTCATAAACTTGTTCGTGTTCATCATTTGTTCGTCCATAATTCTTATAAATCTGCTAGGATGATCTTCTTCGTTGATGTTATTGCTTAGGTCATTCATATGTTCATCTTCGCCCTCATAGGTGCCCGAAATCTTAATGCCTTAGGTATTTTTCCATGCAATTAGACGAACACACTTGTTCGTGTGATTAGACGAACATACTTGTTCGTGGTCTTAGACGAACACCTTCTTCGTCACATTGGACACACTTGGACGAACAACTTGTTCGTCCCCATGCTTGACTCTTCGACGAACAACTTGTTCGTCCCCATGCTTGACTCTTCGACGAACAACTTGTTCGTCCCCATGCTTGACTCTTCGACGAACAACTTATTCGTCACCATGCTTGAGTCTCAGACGAACACCTTGTTCGTCCTAATGTTTGTGTCTAAGACGAACAACTTGTTCGTCACCTTGCTTATCTTAGACGAACATGTTGCATACTATCTTGGACGAACAACTTGTTCGTCCTCATGATGTGTCTCACACGAACATCTTGTCTGTTGCTTATCTGTTCCACGAACATGCATGCTCGTCCACTTAAATGTTCGGCATACATGTTCGTGACTATCAAATCTAACGTGTTCGTTTTTGCAGATTTTACAGATGGCGAAATACTTTGACAAAAGGCATAATCAGGCTATTAGCTTTGCACTGAACGAGGCTTCAACATTCTAGGATGTCCTATATCCTGAGCGAAGATATACCCATCGATATTCCGTTGGTCGCTGAATTTCTCCGAAATCTTACACATGTTGATCTCACCCCTCCGGACTCAGAGAAAATCAAAGATGGTTTGCGCACGGTGGTAAATGGTCATGAAATTATTTTCAGTAGTACGAACCTTCGAACAGATTTTTCGCCTTGGAAGTAGTTCCAGCGAACACGCACCGTCTTCTTTCGGTCCAAGATTTCTTGCCCGCAAATTGCCATTACTGGGCTATGCCGGGCCTGTCTTCAGCACTACTACGTCCTTTGCTAAGGGCAAATTCTTCGGTCCATGGCGCTATTTGGTCCATGTGTTTGTTACGGTTTTCAAACATTCTAAAACAGCTCACGATATGATTGATAATAAGCTTCTCTCCATGATGCTTAGTTTGGTCCTGAACAGACCTTACCCGGTGGCGGAGTATGTTTTTCAAACAATGCAAAATGATCTGCTCAAACCAAAGGAACTTATGGTATATCCACGTTTTATAATGATCATTCTCAGGCACTTCATCCCTGAACTTCCTCAGGATTCTATTCCACGAGTAAGTCAGATTGGTGGGCCTAAGCTGTTTAATACCTGTCTTAGGATTCACTCCAACAAGACAGGGGAGGCTCAAGCTGTGGAAACCCCACTCTTCGGGGCGATTGTCGATCTGAACTTTGTTGATACTGATGTTGATGAGGTTGCCGATGCACTAGACGGGGAACCAAGAACTGAAAATACTGCATCTTCCAATGCTCCTCCAGCCCCTAGCAGGCCAAAGTCTCGGCCAAAGCGCAAGGCCAAGATTCCTGTCGCTGTGGACTCTACCTCCAGCGATACTACGTACACGGAGATTGACAATTATCATGAGAGTCCTCCGCTCCCTGTCATTCACGAGCAACCACCTCTTACTCCACCTGGGAGTCATCAGTCTATTGCTACCGAGGTGATAGTTACTTCTCCTGCTCCTAATACTGAAGCTGTCGCTACTCCTACTCAGGTTAATGATGCGGCTACTGAGGAGCTTAACTTTGATACCAACGAAGCTACTTCTTCGTTTCATCCGATTGATCCTCGCCCATCCAACCGTGGGAAACGCCCCTTCATTGGCGGTGATGAGTCTGGGTCTTCTACCGCAACTGAGCGCCCGCACAAGAAACGGGCCGCGGAGACTGCACCCCCCACACCTAATCTTAATGACTTACATTCACTTGTTTTGCAGCTTTCTTCACAGGTTGCCACTCTTTTGCAGTCTGACGCTGAAAAATCACTTCGCATTTCCTCTTTTGAAACCCAAGTTCAGCTGCACTCGAAGCGTCTTTCTGCTCAGGGGGAGGAAACGTGCAAAACATCTACTGTCAGACAACGAAGAGATGATCCCGATGATGATCAAGATGCTGCACGCCAAAGAGAGCAGATCGCCTCTACTTCTCAAGCATTGATTATCTATCGTTCTGCAGATCAGGGGGAGCAACCACAGCAGCAAAAACAAGGTGGCGATAATCAACAACAGGAGCTTGGGGAAAGCACTGATGATACATGGTTATTTGAAGATAACGGAGAATATGTTTTTCAGTCACCAGCGAGTACAGAAGAAGCAAATGTTGAAGAACAAGGGAAAAGCATTGTGAAACCAAGCCTTGAAGAACGACAAGGGTGGTTTCGAAAGCTCGATCCTAAGAAGCAGATACCGCTGATCAGAGAGTTTTTCATCAGAGAACGTCAGCCGCATTTGGGTATAATTAGCTGGTTATTTGATTCTGAATTGCAGGTTTTCGTGATCAAGAGATTTGACGGAGTTCAGTACTTAAGTAGAAAACGGGAGAGTTTCAATTCATTCCCGAAGTCAGAACTTATATGTTTGTCAAAGCTTGATCTGATAAACAGAGAAAAGGACGAGTATGCAAATTGGGTAGAAAGAATGATTAAAGACGAAGCAAGAACCGGGGTATTCAAGGAATTTACACCAGCAATAGGAAAGATGATGATTTCTAGAAAGAAGATTGATCCTGAAACAGGCAGATCTGCAAGAAGAATGCGATATCCTCCTATCGCTTGCATGACAAAGATTCCGATGAAGAATTTCGGTCGAGATATTCTTGGAGAATCGCATATTTGGGCAGTAGATGCTGCAACCGGCTAGGCTGTGATGTACAAGAAAGATGATGAAGTCAAGGAAGGTATGACGGAGATTCTGAGAGTTATTGATGCTACTCAATTGGAGAATCTGACCGAAAAAGACCTGAAGATATTGAAGAAGAATCACATCATCTCTATAGCAGGCTGGGAAGATATTGGTAGAGATTACCAAAGAATAGTTGACGGCTGTTTGAATTTGCAGGTTAATGCTGATAGTGAAATATTGATCAAAGAATAGAAGCATCAGTCAAGGGGGAGTTTGTTGGTGCAAGAAATGCAATGACTGGATGTTCTGTTATGTGTTGTTTACGTATTACTGTATTAGCCTGTATAGATATAGCTTACTGGGCTGCTCACGGACTTGCATGTCCGTGAGGCCCAATAGAGCCCAAGCCCAAACTGGCTGCACATGTTACTCTATAAATAGAGGTGTTCAGATCAGTTTAGGGTTGTTGGTTTAGAGAGAATTCGGATTAATGCTGTTGGATTGTAACAGCGTTTGTTAATCAAATTATTAAGAATTCGGTAATTCTGTTCTTGTGTTTACTGCTTTCGTTTATAACCTGTGCGTTTATTGATTACGAGATTCCGCCTCGTAGTTAGTATAGTTTAATCCTGTAGATCGGACCACTGGGACCTCTAGAGTACTTAAAATGTAGGAGCACGGAGGGGTGTAACTCACGGTTTGCGAAGATAAAGAGCTCGGGAATCGGTCGGAGCGGAAGTCGGGAATCACGGGTCGCCTAATAATACCAGGATAGTCCAATTATTATTATCTTATTACGTTCTTAATAATATAATAATATAGATAAAATTTTATTAAACTTTAAGTGTCAAGGTTAAGTTTAATCAAAATAGTCTCAAAACGGTGATAGTTACGTTTTTTGTCAAAAAGTCCAATTTTAACGTTTATTATTGTTAGGTCATAAGTGTTTTTGCTCGCTGAAGTGGTTTACATTTTTCTAAGGAAATTTGGGCAGCGCTTCCGCGCCCAAATTTCATATCCAAAAATGTACCTACCAATTCCGCTCACAAAAATACAGAAAACACTATATAATATCCAAACAAGTCCATTTCAAGACACCAATGTATTTTATTTTTCAAACTCAGTCCCCAAGTGTAATTTACGAAAAGTCAGCAAGTCAACCATATCCAAAACGTCGAAATAAGGCAAAACGGGGAAACTGGTCAGGCATGTGCGCCGTTGTGACCTTTAGGACGGCGCACGGAACTAGAAATTCACCCCGCTGCGTCGTCCTGGTCATAGGGACGGCGCACAGGTCGGGTTTTTGGATTTTTCGATCAAAACGGTTATTTTAGCCACGGATTTCAACATGCATTCGGTCTAAACTTAATAAAATGTCATTCTAACAGTTTCTAAGACGTTTTTATCCATAAAAACGTAGATCTAAGTAACATTTTGATTAAAAACGTTTTTGACCATAAAAAGTCATAGATTTGAATAAAAACTTATTTTAAACCGATAGATCTTACATGCAAGTTGTTAGTTACATAAAAACAGTAAGTAAAAAGAAATCTACCGGTGGAAATCGTTTGGATGATGATTTGGTGATGTTTGAGCTCCAAAAATCTTTACAAAAATGGTCCTTAGCCGAAATCTTTTGGTTCCTTTTGCTTCCTTTGGTGTTTCAAACGTTTTTGATGGATTAAAATTGGTATTTGGTGGTGAAATATTCTGGAAATGAGGAAGTTTTTGGAAGAAGGTTGAGAGGATTTGGTGTATGTGTGTGTTTTTGTTTTGTAAAAATGAATAATGAAAAGGAAAATAGAGAAAGTAATAATGAAGTGTGTTCGGACTGCAATATGGGCAGTAATCATGGTAAAAAATCGAGTTTGGTTGGTTGAAAAATTGTTGGAATCGAGACATGCAAGAAATTCAAATTTATTACAAAATTCGTCCTACAGGACGGCGCACATGGCCTCTGTGCGTCGTCCAGGACCATTTTTGTAATAGATTTTGTGTTTTTGCTGTTTTTGTATAATTGTTTCGTTGGACCTTTTCGTTAACTAAAGTTTTAAGGTATGTTACATTATGAACTTAGGAAAGTTCATTAGGTGTTTTCTTGGCATTAGGACTTATGTAAGTTGATTCCGGTTGTGATTCCGACACGAGCGCGATTCCGACAATGTTCAATTTAAAGACATAAGAGACAAAACGAGAGACATAGAGCGTAAAGAACACCTGAAATTTGACGGTTGTCACAAATTATGAAGTATATTAGGTTTGTATGGGACTTTGGACTAGAAATAGTAATTTATTGTATGGTTTTTAGAAAATTAGGGTTTTAAAGTATCTATGGGTTTTTAGAATTAGGGTTTTAATTTTAAAAGGGTATTTTTTGTTTGATTGAGTTTTTTTATGGATGAAATGGAACCTGGACTGGAATAAGAGAAAGGCGGATCAAAGTGCAATTCATGAAAATTTTCGCTTCTTATATCCTTCTTTAGACATTCTTAATGCTATTTTGACCTACGAGATTATGAAACATGAATATCACCCACCTAAACCGTGATTCTAACTCGTACCGTATGAAATATAGGTTTCATAAGGAAATTAGGGTTTTAATGGGTATAACGTGGTTTGGATTGTTGATTTAGGTAATTATGAAGTATATTAGGGTGGTATGGGAGTTAGGACTAGAAATGGTAATTTATTGTATGGTTTTTAGAAAATTAGGGTTTTAAAGTACCTATGGGTTTTTAGAATTAGGGTTTTGAATTTAAAAGGGTATTTTTTGTTTGATTGAGTTTTTTATGGATGAAATGGCTTCTAATATCCTTCTTCAGACATTCTTAATGCTATTTTGACCTACGGGATTATGAAACATGAATATCACCCACCTAAACCGTGATTCTAACTCGTACCGTATGAAATATAGGTTTCATAAGGAAATTAGGGTTTTAATGGGTATAACGTGGTTTGGATTGTTGATTTAGGTAATTATGAAGTATATTAGGGTGGTATGGGAGTTTGGACTAGAAATGGTAATTTATTGTATGGTTTTTAGAAAATTAGGGTTTTAAAGTACCTATGGGTTTTTAGAATTAGGGTTTTGATTTTAAAAGGGTATTTTTGTTTGATTGAGTTTTTTATGGATGAAATGGCTTCTAATATCCTTCTTCAGACATTCTTAATGCTATTTTGACCTACGGGATTATGAAACATGAATATCACCCACCTAAACCGTGATTCTAACTCGTACCGGATGAAATATAGGTTTATAAGGAAATGAGGGTTTTAATGGGTATAACGTGGTTTGGATTGTTGATTTAGGTAATTATGAAGTATATTAGGGTGGTATGGGAGTTTGGACTAGAAATGGTAATTTATTGTATGGTTTTTAGAAAATTAGGGTTTTAAAGTACCTATGGGTTTTTAGAATTAGGGTTTTGATTTTAAAAGGGTATTTTTTGTTTGATTGAGTTTTTTATGGATGAAATGGCTTCTAATATCCTTCTTCAGACATTCTTAATGCTATTTTGACCTACGGGATTATGAAACATGAATATCACCCACCTAAACCGTGATTCTAACTCGTACCGTATGAAATATAGGTTTATTAAGGAAATGAGGGTTTTAATGGGTATAACGTGGTTTGGATTGTTGATTTAGGTAATTATGAAGTATATTAGGGTGGTATGGGAGTTTGGACTAGAAATGGTAATTTATTGTATGGTTTTTAGAAAATTAGGGTTTTAAAGTACCTATGGGTTTTTAGAATTAGGGTTTTGATTTTAAAAGGGTATTTTTTGTTTGATTGAGTTTTTTATGGATGAAATGGCTTCTAATATCCTTCTTCAGACATTCTTAATGCTATTTTGACCTACGGGATTATGAAACATGAATATCACCCACCTAAACCGTGATTCTAACTCGTACCGTATGAAATATATGTCTTATAAAGAAATGAGGGTTTTAATGGGTATAACGTGGTTTGGATTGTTGATTTAGGTAATTATGAAGTATATTAGGGTGGTATGGGAGTTTGGACTAGAAATGGTAATTTATTGTATGGTTTTTAGAAAATTAGGGTTTTAAAGTACCTATGGGTTTTTAGAATTAGGGTTTTGATTTTAAAAGGGTATTTTTTGTTTGATTGAGTTTTTTATGGATGAAATGGCTTCTAATATCCTTCTTCAGACATTCTTAATGCTATTTTGACCTACGGGATTATGAAACATGAATATCACCCACCTAAACCGTGATTCTAACTCGTACCGTATGAAATATAGGTTTCATAAGGAAATGAGGGTTTTAATGGGTATAACGTGGTTTGGATTGTTGATTTAGGTAATTATGAAGTATATTAGGGTGGTATGGGAGTTTGGACTAGAAATGGTAATTTATTGTATGGTTTTTAGAAAATTAGGGTTTTAAAGTACCTATGGGTTTTTAGAATTAGGGTTTTGATTTTAAAAGGGTATTTTTTGTTTGATTGAGTTTTTTATGGATGAAATGGCTTCTAATATCCTTCTTCAGACATTCTTAATGCTATTTTGACCTACGGGATTATGAAACATGAATATCACCCACCTAAACCGTGATTCTAACTCGTACCGGACTAAATATAGGTTTTATAAGGAAATGAGGGTTTTAATGGGTATAACGTGGTTTGGATTGTTGATT
This sequence comes from Senecio squalidus, assembly GCA_910822075.1. Taxonomy (NCBI): domain Eukaryota; kingdom Viridiplantae; phylum Streptophyta; class Magnoliopsida; order Asterales; family Asteraceae; genus Senecio; species Senecio squalidus. Next base: position 33,622 of record CAJVGC010000074.1, read on the forward strand.
TAGGTAATTATGAAGTATATTAGGGTGGTATGGGAGTTTGGACTAGAAATGGTAATTTATTGTATGGTTTTAGAAAATTAGGGTTTTAAAGTACCTATGGGTTTTTAGAATTAGGGTTTTGATTTTAAAAGGGTATTTTTTGTTTGATTGAGTTTTTTATGGATGAAATGGCTTCTAATATCCTTCTTCAGACATTCTTAATGCTATTTTGACCTACGGGATTATGAAACATGAATATCACCCACCTAAACCGTGATTCTAACTCGTACCGGATGAAATATAGGTTTTATAAGGAAATGAGGGTTTTAATGGGTATAACGTGGTTTGGATTGTTGATTTAGGTAATTATGAAGTATATTAGGGTGGTATGGGAGTTTGGACTAGAAATGGTAATTTATTGTATGGTTTTTAGAAAATTAGGGTTTTAAAGTACCTATGGGTTTTTAGAATTAGGGTTTTGATTTTAAAAGGGTATTTTTTGTTTGATTGAGTTTTTTATGGATGAAATGGCTTCTAATATCCTTCTTCAGACATTCTTAATGCTATTTTGACCTACGGGATTATGAAACATGAATATCACCCACCTAAACCGTGATTCTAACTCGTACCGTATGAAATATAGGTTTTATAAGGAAATGAGGGTTTTAATGGGTATAACGTGGTTTGGATTGTTGATTTAGGTAATTATGAAGTATATTAGGGTGGTATGGGAGTTTGGACTAGAAATGGTAATTTATTGTATGGTTTTTAGAAAATTAGGGTTTTAAAGTACCTATGGGTTTTTAGAATTAGGGTTTTGATTTTAAAAGGGTATTTTTTGTTTGATTGAGTTTTTTATGGATGAAATGGCTTCTAATATCCTTCTTCAGACATTCTTAATGCTATTTTGACCTACGGGATTATGAAACATGAATATCACCCACCTAAACCGTGATTCTAACTCGTACCGTATGAAATATAGGTTTATAAGGAAATGAGGGTTTTAATGGGTATAACGTGGTTTGGATTGTTGATTTAGGTAATTATGAAGTATATTAGGGTGGTATGGGAGTTTGGACTAGAAATGGTAATTTATTGTATGGTTTTTAGAAAATTAGGGTTTTAAAGTACCTATGGGTTTTTAGAATTAGGGTTTTGATTTTAAAAGGGTATTTTTGTTTGATTGAGTTTTTTATGGATGAAATGGCTTCTAATATCCTTCTTCAGACATTCTTAATGCTATTTTGACCTACGGGATTATGAAACATGAATATCACCCACCTAAACCGTGATTCTAACTCGTACCGTATGAAATATAGGTTTCATAAGGAAATGAGGGTTTTAATGGGTATAATGTGGTTTGGATTGTTGATTTAGGTAATTATGAAGTATATTAGGGTGGTATGGGAGTTTGGACTAGAAATGGTAATTTATTGTATGGTTTTTAGAAAATTAGGGTTTAAAGTACCTATGGGTTTTTAGAATTAGGGTTTTGATTTTAAAAGGGTATTTTTTGTTTGATTGAGTTTTTATGGATGAAATGGCTTCTAATATCCTTCTTCAGACATTCTTAATGCTATTTTGACCTACGGGATTATGAAACATGAATATCACCCACCTAAACCGTGATTCTAACTCGTACCGGACTAAATATAGGTTTTATAAGGAAATGAGGGTTTTAATGGGTATAACGTGGTTTGGATTGTTGATTTAGGTAATTATGAAGTATATTAGGGTGGTATGGGAGTTTGGACTAGAAATGGTAATTTATTGTATGGTTTTTAGAAAATTAGGGTTTTAAAGTACCTATGGGTTTTTAGAATTAGGGTTTTGATTTTAAAAGGGTATTTTTTGTTTGATTGAGTTTTTTATGGATGAAATGGCTTCTAATATCCTTCTTCAGACATTCTTAATGCTATTTTGACCTACGGGATTATGAAACATGAATATCACCCACCTAAACCGTGATTCTAACTCGTACCGTATGAAATATAGGTTTCATAAGGAAATGAGGGTTTTAATGGGTATAACGTGGTTTGGATTGTTGATTTAGGTAATTATGAAGTATATTAGGGTGGTATGGGAGTTTGGACTAGAAATGGTAATTTATTGTATGGTTTTTAGAAAATTAGGGTTTTAAAGTACCTATGGGTTTTTAGAATTAGGGTTTTGATTTTAAAAGGGTATTTTTTGTTTGATTGAGTTTTTTATGGATGAAATGGCTTCTAATATCCTTCTTCAGACATTCTTAATGCTATTTTGACCTACGGGATTATGAAACATGAATATCACCCACCTAAACCGTGATTCTAACTCGTACCGGATGAAATATAGGTTTATAAGGAAATGAGGGTTTTAATGGGTATAACGTGGTTTGGATTGTTGATTTAGGTAATTATGAAGTATATTAGGGTGGTATGGGAGTTTGGACTAGAAATGGTAATTTATTGTATGGTTTTTAGAAAATTAGGGTTTTAAAGTACCTATGGGTTTTTAGAATTAGGGTTTTGATTTTAAAAGGGTATTTTTTGTTTGATTGAGTTTTTTATGGATGAAATGGCTTCTAATATCCTTCTTCAGACATTCTTAATGCTATTTTGACCTACGGGATTATGAAACATGAATATCACCCACCTAAACCGTGATTCTAACTCGTACCGTATGAAATATAGGTCTTATAAGGAAATGAGGGTTTTAATGGGTATAACGTGGTTTGGATTGTTGATTTAGGTAATTATGAAGTATATTAGGGTGGTATGGGAGTTTGGACTAGAAATGGTAATTTATTGTATGGTTTTTAGAAAATTAGGGTTTTAAAGTATCTATGGGTTTTTAGAATTAGGGTTTTGATTTTAAAATGGTATTTTTTGTTTGATTGAGTTTTTTATTATGAAATGGCTTCTAATATCCTTCTTCAGACATTCTTAATGCTATTTTGACCTAAGGGATTATGAAACATGAATTTCACCCACCTAAACCGTGATTCTAACTCGTACCGGACTATATATAGGTTTTATAAGGAAATGAGGGTTCTAATGGGTATAACGTGGTTTGGATTGTTGATTTAGGTAATTATGAAGTATATTAGGGTGGTGTGGGAGTTTGGACTAGAAATGGTAATTTATTGTTTGGTTAGCCCCTAGCAGGCCAAAGTCTCGGCCAAAGCGCAAGGCCAAGATTCCTGTCGCTGTGGACTCTACCTCCAGCGATACTACGTACAGGGAGATTGACAATTATCATGAGAGTCCTCCGCTCTCTGTCATTCACGAGCAACCACCTCTTACTCCACCTGGGAGTCATCAGTCTATTGCTACCGAGGTGATAGTTACTTCTCCTGCTCCTAATACTGAAGCTGTTGCTACTCCTACTCAGGTTAATGATGCGGCTACTGAGGAGCTTAACTTTGATACCAACGAAGCTACTTCTTCGTTTCATCCGATTGATTCTCGCCCATCCAACCGTGGGAAACGCCCCTTCATTGGCGGTGATGAGTCTGTGTCTTCTACCGTAACTGAGCGCCCGCACAAGAAACGGGCCGCGGAGACTGCACCCCCCACACCTAATCTTAATGACTTACATTCACTTGTTTTGCAGCTTTCTAAACAGGTTGCCACTCTTTTGCAGTCTGACGCTGAAAAATCACTTCGCATTTCCTCTCTTGAAGCCCAAGTTCAGCTGCTCTCGAAGCGTCTTTCTGCTCAGGGGGAGGAAACGTGCAAAACATCTGCTGTCAGACAACGAAGAGATGATCCCGATGATGATCAAGATGCTGCACGCCAAAGAGAGCAGATCGCCTCTACTTCTCAAGCATTGATTGTGACAACCGTCCAAAATTCAGGTGTTTTTCAGTTGCTATACCGGTTCAAATCATTAGTTGCCCTTTTATCGTGTTCGCTTTGTTCTAGTTCGTAATTGTTGAGTCCGTACTTTGTCGGAACTAGTGTCGGAATAACTCCAGGAATCAATTATATAAGTCTTAATACCAAGAAAACACCCAATGAACTTTCCTAAGTTCATAACTAATCATACATAAGAACTTTCAATTAACAAAAAGGTCCAACGAAGCAAAAACGTAAAAACGAAAAATCAGAAAAAGGCTGAATTTAGGCCTGGTGCGCAGCACCTACTCTTTTGGTGCGCAGCACCTCACGCCAGATTTCAAAAATGTTACATTTTCAGTCCTTGTCTCGTTTTTGTAAATCACCAACCAATCCATCTCGATTTTTAACACTCAATTACTGTCACTTAGCAGTCCCAAAGTGACATTATTACTCTTCCCCCTCTTTTCATTTTCATTTCTCTTTTCTTTAATCAAAAACCCACACACACAAAACACCTACACACTCATTTTCTCTCATTTCTCTCATCTCCCTCTCTAAAAACTTCATTGAAGACAGAAAACACAGCCACTAAATCCTCCAAAAATCAACCATCAAAAACGTTTATTGACCAAAACAAGCAAGAAGGTGCAAGTCTATTTCGGTTTCAAGCTTTTACTATCACTTTTGGAGCTCTAGATCATTCAAAAACATCATCCACTCATTTTCATTCGGTAGAAACCTTAATCTTACCTTTATTTACTGTTTTTATTAATTGCATGTATGATCTAAACAATAAAAAAGAGTTTTTATAAAGATTTATATCACTTTTTATACAAAAAACGATTTTTATCTAAATAATACTTAGATCTATGTTTTTGTGGATGAAAGTTGTTTAGAAACTATAAAAATGATGTTTTATGAGATATCTACTGGTTGCATGTCGAAATCTATGAGTAACAAAACGTTTTTGGCAAAGAAATCACAAAACGGGGAAGAACAGCAAGGAGGTGCGCAGCACCCACTGACAGGTGCTGCGCACCGGGCTGCTGTTCCTCCCGAAAATCGCCGTTTTGGCCGTTTAAAACTTATGTATACGTTCTGGACTTTTGCTAATATTATTATGAGACTGAGATGAATAAAACTAATGATAATGGTGACCTATATTGGACTCTTTGGACTTATTGGACTTGTTATTAAGTTATTATGTGTATATGCATGTTTTGTGAGCGGAAATAGTTGTAGGTTTTGGACATGAAATTTGGGCGCGGAAGCGCTGCCCAAATTTCGTTAGAAAACCTAAACCATTTCAGTAACCTAAACATGTCTATCATAATAATAACTTTGACTATGAACTTTCGGACTAAACATAAACGTTAACCGATTCGGACCAATTTTGGGACAATTTTGACTTTAACACTTAATTATAAACAAAAGTTACCTAATCTCTTATATAAAGTAACCTAATAAGAAATTAACCTTTGGACAATCTTGGTATTCCTAGGCATTCCGTGATTCCCGGCTCCTTTTCCGACCGATTCCAAGTTCACTTTCTCCGCAAACCGTGAGTTACACCCCTCCTTACTTTTACCTTTTAAGTACTCTTTTTGGGGGAAACATGAGATCAAATTATTTTTGAACTATATCTTTTATGTGCAACTGCTTATTGAACTATTTTGACTTTTGGAACTCATTGAACTATTTTGACTTTTGAACTAATTGAACCACTTTCTATTTTTAGAAACTTTTGAACTAATTGAACTACTTTCCATTCTGGAAACTTTTGAACTAAATGAGCTACTTTCTATTTTAGAAACCTTTGAACTAATTGAGCTACTTTCCATTTTTGGAAACTTTTGAACTTGAACTCTTGAACTCTTGGAACTTTGAGAACTTTTGAACTATTTTAGAACTTTGAACTAATATGCGTAAACAACATCAATTGTTCGGATTGGCTTACTTTAGACTCCCTAGGTTTGCCTCTTTGGATACTTGATTAGACATTGATAGCTTGGTTTTATTTTGGAGCAAAACCTTTGGTGAGAATATAGCGCCGTAAGTACAGACAAAAAGACTTTTGAAAACGGAACGAACTAAATGCCCCGCAACTTTTCTTGGAACTGGACTATACACACTATTAACACAAGCCGTTAGCATAGATTATGGGTATCGATACTTAGGAGCGGTCACTCCTTACCAATGGGTAGCGACCAAGGTACATATTGCTAAGTTCTCGCGAACTCGAACTCTAGACTGGAACTAGTGGGCAGGTACTTGACCAGAATCGGATTAGTGTGTAAAACTAAATCTTACGTATATTAAGCTTAGTGGTTGGTACAACTCGCGGATCATAGGTCTTTATTTACGCATATACTTACTTACTGTCTTACATATGTGGATTAATCCACCGCTAAGGTAATGACTACGAACTCTTTCGCTCGCTACGCTATTTGAACTTATTTTGAACTTATTTGGACTTGAACTTATTTTGAAATTTAAGTTATTCTTGAATTTTAAGCACTTGAACTTAACTTGAATTTCTTTGACTTTGGAGAACTCTTGAACTTTCATGAACCTTGAACTTGTCTCGAACACTTATGAATTTTTAAATTGAAACCTTTCTTCAATTCATAAACTGTAACTCACTCACTACGTTTTTCGTAGTTGACACTTATCTCATGTTTCAGGAACTAAGCGTAAGTTATGAAGTGCATTGCTCAGGCGGGTCAAGTCTTTTATGTGAAGTGTACCTTGGGAAGAAGACCTTATTTTGGGAATTTTATTTAAAACATTTTTGTTATGTATTATGATCTTACTTTGAATCTTGGTTGTATCTTTGACCTGTACTTTTCATTTTAATTCGTAACGACTTAAACCGTTGATTTTAGTGTAACCCGTGAAATGATTCTTTGCTCTCACATTCCGTGTTTCCGCTTTAGCGGGGTGTGACAGACTTGGTATCAGAGCACGGGTTATAGTGAAAACTGTTTTAAAAATTTTCAAAAGTTTTCGAAACCAAAACTATAACCAAGGCTTTTCAGAAAGATTATTTTCGGGTCCAAACTTTAGTATATTATTTTCCGCAATTGCATGATTATCTTTTCAACTATGCGTGATTTGATCAACCACCCATAGTTCAAAATGAATTATGCAAGAACGGAAAGTCAACATCTATCGTTAACGGTTTTGAGTCGAAAAATTCCCGGTCTTGTCAATTCCCGACACTCACATAATATATCCGTGCATGCATTTTACTTACGTTTTTCCTATTTCTAGTTTCCTCCGTACTTATGTAACTCTCTATTCGCAGATACGCTATGTCTCAGTCGTCACGCTCTCGATCCCAGACTCGATCACTTCCCCGAGCCGCCTCCCCCTCTCACGAAGCCTCCGAGGGCCACACAGCATCCGATAGTCAGCGTCACCAGACGACTGACCCAACGGAAGACACATCCCAGACCATCAGCAGCAGTAACGGGTCCAGCCCAAGGACGGTACTTCCACCTCCTCGACTGGTGCCCATTGCAGCACCGCAGCCCCGAGGACCCAACGCTGGAGCACCTGTGCATCAGCAGTCGGGCCCGTTCCGACCCGCACCTCCCCAGTCTTTCTTGGATCCCTACGATCCCGCCCTGCGTACTCCAATGGCGGAGCGCTACGCGTGGGATCGCCAGTTCATAGAAGAAAGACGACGTGCTCAGGGGGCCGGACCCTCCCGACCCATGATGCCACCTACTCACCAGCCTCTTCCACCAGACGCATTCCTCAACCTACACCGTCAGGTCCGCGGACTCGCTGAAGAAGCTCAGGAGCAGGGCCTTCTTCTCTTTGAAGTCTCTGATGCTGCGAACGAGTTGGCGCAGCAGTCTCGGCGGATCATCGCGACCGCCCAGTCCACCGCCCGGACAGTGCAGTGCCTCACCAGAGCCTGCATAGTCATGGGAGCGCTTATCGTAGCCATAGCCGCCATGATGTTCCTTGAAGAGCGTTACTAGGCATATTTTTCCCTTTTCTTTGTACTGTACCGGCTTAGTCGTAATTTTCCCATTGTACACGATTTAAGCCATTATTTATTATTTCTCTATGTATTGTACTTGTATTTCTTTCAGTAATTTTGTTCTGTGTACCGAAACCTCCTATTATTGATGAAAACCTCTATCTTTATTTAACCTTACTTGTCTTGTCACGTGAACCTTTCTCTATTGCCAAACATTATTACAAATTCTTGAATCCTCATCGTGCGTATATTGTTATCTTGCTTGTACACTCTTTTACTACTATCGTTATCGTACTTGTGCTAACTGTTCACCCTCATTACTCTCGTGTACTCGATAACTGTTAACTCTGAGTTGAATTCTAGTAGTAAAGTCCAAATGGCGCGTTCTAAACTAGTTTCTTCTTTCCCTTGTAGAACCATGCCTCCCAGGAGAAGACGCGGGAATCGCATAGCCAAGCAGATCGTTGTGCAATTCCAAGCGCTACTCCCAAGCGTGATCGCCCAAATCGTCGCTGGAATCAACCAAGAGGTCTTCGGAACCCGCGAACCTCTTCTCCCTCTTGTACCAATTAGGGAGGACGAGGACGAGGATTTTGGAACCAACCTCCTACCTTCCCCTCCAGCCCTCTTCCAACGAAGTGAGAATAAGAGAAGGAAAATTCGCCACCAAACCTCATGGACTAGCACCAACCAGGAATCCGCCACCTTAGCCCGAACCTACTCCAGACCACGCCCCCAGTGCAGCAGGTGCCACTTCCACCATGCCCGGAAGTGCCCGGTATGCAGACTTTGTAACACAGTAGGGCATTACCCCTGGTGTTGTCCAGAAAATGCAAACAGAAAGCTGATATGTCTCGAATGTGGGAGCGACCAACACCTCCGTAGGGATTGTCTCCTAGAGCGTACCACAGAAACCCTCAGTGCTCTCGCAATCACAGCCGAGGAAACCCCTCAGGACCCCAATGCAGCTACTGGTACGTTCCCTGTCAAATAACCCTCTCCTTCCATACTATCTGATTCAAGAACTAAAGGAAACCTTACCCCCCTTAGAAATTAGACCCCTTATCAGCTTAGTACCTAAAGTCTTGCGGACACCTTTTCATCGAATATGCTAATGACCAATAGTCGAAGCTACGAGTGCAAACTTAGGATTTCCAATACTTCGTTTGCCTAAAACCTTTCCATCACCCCAATTCCTACCGAACCATCAAGCTTTGACGCTATCGTTGGGATGGACAGGTCACCCCAGTATTGAGCCAAGATCGTCCGTTCCGACAAGCTCCCCCGTATCCCTCTCCATAAAAGGAAACTCCCGTCGTTCAGGAGCACAACCTGAATGATAACTTCGCAGCGTGTATCCCTCGATGATGCACTAGTATCTCGAGAAGGACTACGACGCACCCTCCGCTCACAACGTCGAACGAAAACCTAAGGAAAGCTGAGCCCAAGACATTCCCGTAGTCAAGGACCATCCAAAGCCTTCCTGAGAAACTTCCGAACTACCACTGAATCGACAAGTAAAAATTTCAAATGAACCTCGTTCCTGACACGGCACCCATAGCCGAGGCTCCCTACCACCTAGCACCACAGATGCTAAGGCAGCCAAAGCTGCTGTAGGAACTTCCCGATCCTAGTCCTAGCACCCAAATCTAACAACATGAGAAGCCCCAATTTCCCTAACAAGAGACAGACGGACCCTTCCATTTATACACTGATCGCCGTAAACATAACAAGCCTACCATCAAGAACCGATAACCATCCCCGAGGATCGACAACCTGTCCGAGTAGTTGCAGGATGCAACATACCTCTCAAAAGTCAACCCCGCCCGAGTTATCACCAGGTTCGCGACATTTTGACCAACATTACCGAGGACCGCATTTCCCCAAACTCGATGCAAACAACCCAAGCCTTTCCCTCTGCCAGTATGCCTAAACAACACCCGGTCGATATTAATGGACTTAATAGACAAGTGTGTGAGCGTATACCGCACTCACTGTTAACACTCACACCTACTCTAGGAAGATTCTGTGAACATCCCGAGCTCACCCTAGAACCCTTCCTAGGTCAGGAGTCGTACGCCAAATTGCCAAAGTGCGAACTCTGACCCTGAGCAGAACATTTCCCGATTCTATAGTCAACCTTGAAGGAATTTGGACTCAGGCCAAACGCAACTCGTTGCGCCAAGCTCCAGGCATGAATCCAGAAGTCTGAAGGTATTCGTAAACTCATTTCCGACAAGAACCACATATTCCGCTACTTTACCCACCCGGGATCCGACTTGCCGTACAAAAATCCCCGAGAATATTGATAGTGGTCGGGCATGAAAAAGGATATCGCCCTGCATATAGCCAAGCCCCTCACTTGCTCCAAGGTCAAGGCAGAATATCGAAACCCCTCTTTCAATCATCTCCGATAAGGATAGTCGAGCTACGCCCCGTCCCCTTCGAATGCCCTCCAGAGAATCGCTAGGGACGCGACTAGACCTCATCACCGCATACCACCCTCCGACCAATGGTCAGAGTGGAAGGACGATCCAAACGCTTGAAGAGATGCTGAGAGCGCGTGTAGTTGCCTTCGTAGGAAGCCGAGATACTCACCTTCCCTGAGTTCACCTATGGCAACAACTACCATGCCAGCATCAAGTGCGTACCCTTCGAAGCCCTATATGGACGCAAGCGTCGGTCACCGCTCTGTTGGCTTGAAGCTAACGATTGACGACTTGCAAGGTCCGACGCCTCCCTTCATCCGTGGAAGACTGGAAGCATCCCGTAACCGGCAGAAAAGCTACGTAACCAACCGGAAGAAACCCCCCCGAGTCCCAAGATGGCAATAGAGTACCTCCCCAGGTATCGCCACGGGAAAGGGATAGCCTGCTTCTCGGTACACCGGTCCAAGCTCAGCCTTAGGACGTATCAGTCCGGTTCCTCATCGCCCTCAGCTCAAATTCCTTCAGACGTTCATGAGTATATTTCCTTGTCCCACTCTCGAAAAGCATCTATCAGATGAGACCAACGTCAACCCTCTCGACAAGGTTCAAATCGATGCCAACTCAAACTCATTAATGAACCGATTAAGGTTGTTGACCGAGAGATCAAACAAACCAGGCAAGTCGTTCATCTATTATCAAGTTTCGGTGGAAACTCTCGACCTGGTCGCAAATTCACAAGGGAACGTGAGGACCCATTTTCCATCAGCATTATCCACATCTGTTCAGGATCACTTCCACCTGATGGGACGAGTCAAATTTCGGGACGAAATTTCTTTCAACCCGGGGATGATGTGACAACCGTCCAAAATTCAGGTATTTTTCAGTTGCTATACCGGGTCAAATCATTAGTTGCCCTTTTATCGTGTTCGCTTTGTTCTAGTTCGTAATTGTTGAGTCCGTACTTTGTCGGAACTAGTGTCGGAATAACTCCCGGAATCAATTATATAAGTCCTAATACCAAGAAAATACCCAATGAACTTTCCTAAGTTCATAACTAATCATACATAAGAACTTTCAATTAACAAAAAGGTCCAACGAAGCAAAAACGTAAAAACGAAAAATCAGAAAAAGGCTGAATTTAGGCCCGGTGCGCAGCACCTACTCTTTTGGTGCGCAGCACCTCACGCCAGATTTCAAAAATGTTACATTTTTAGTCCTTGTCTCGTTTTTGTAAATCACCAACCAATCCATCTCGATTTTTAACACTCAATTACTGTCACTTAGCAGTCCCAAAGTGACATTATTACTCTTCCCCCTCTTTTCATTTTCATTTCTCTTTTCTTTAATCAAAAACACACACACACAAAACACCTACACACTCATTTTCTCTCATTTCTCTCATCTCCCTCTCTAAAAACTTCATTGAAGACAGAAAACACAGCCACTAAATCCCCCAAAAATCAACCATCAAAAACGTTTATTGACCAAAACAAGTAAGAAGGTGCAAGTCTATTTCGGTTTCAAGCTTTTACTATCACTTTTGGAGCTCTAGATCATTCAAAAACATCATCCACTCATTTTCATTCGGTAGAAACCTTAATCTTACCTTTATTTACTGTTTTTATTAATTGCATGTATGATCTAAACAATAAAAAAGAGTTTTTATAAAGATTTATATCACTTTTTATACAAAAAACGATTTTTATCTAAATAATACTTAGATCTATGTTTTTGTGGATGAAAGTTGTTTAGAAACTATAAAAATGATGTTTTATGAGATATCTACTGGTTGCATGTCGAAATCTATGAGTAACAAAACGTTTTTGGCAAAGAAATCACAAAACGGGGAAGAACAGAAAGGAGGTGCGCAGCACCCCCTGACAGGTGCTGCGCACCGGGCTGCTGTTCCTCCCGAAAATCGTCGTTTTGGCCGTTTAAAACTTATGTATACGTTCTGGACTTTTGCTAATATTATTATGAGACTGAGATGAATAAAACTAATGATAATGGTGACTTATATTGGAATCTTTGGACTTATTGGACTTGTTATTAAGTTATTATGTGTATATGCATGTTTTGTGAGCGGAAATAGTTGTAGGTTTTGGACATGAAATTTGGGCGCGGAAGCGCTGCCCAAATTTCGTTAGAAAACCTAAACCATTTCAGTAACCTAAACATGTCTATCATAATAATAACTTTGACTATGAACTTTTAGACTCAACATAAACGTTAACCGATTTGGACCAATTTTGGGACAATTTTGACTTTAACACTTAATTATAAACAAAAGTTACCTAATCTCTTATATGAAGTAACCTAATAAGAAATTAACCTTTGGACAATCTTGGTATTCCTAGGCATTCCGTGATTCCCGGCTCCTTTTCCGACCGATTCCGAGTTCATTTTCTCCGCAAACCGTGAGTTACACCCCTCCTTACTTTTACCTTTTAAGTACTCTTTTTGGGGGAAACATGAGATCAAATTATTTTTGAACTATATCTTTTATGTGCAACTGCTTATTGAACTATTTTGACTTTTGGAACTCATTGAACTATTTTGACTTTTGAACTAATTGAACCACTTTCTATTTTTAGAAACTTTTGAACTAATTGAACTACTTTCCATTCTGGAAAACTATTGAACTAAATGAGCTACTTTCTATTTTAGAAACCTTTGAACTAATTGAGCTACTTTTCATTTTTGGAAACTTTTGAACTTGAACTCTTGAACTCTTGAACTCTTGGAACTTTGAGAACTTTTGAACTATTTTAGAACTTTGAACTAATATGCGTAAACAACATCAATTGTTCGGATTGGCTTACTTTAGACTCCCTAGGTTTGCCTCTTTGGATACTTGATTAGACATTGATATCTTGGTTGTATTTTGGAGCAAAACCCTAGGTGAGAATATAGCGCCGTAAGTACAGACAAAAAGACTTTTGAAAACGGAACGAACTAAATGCCCCGCAACTTTTCTTGGAACTGAAATATACACACTATTAACACAAGCCGTTAGCATAGATTATGGATATCGATACTTAGGAGCGGTCACTCCTTACCAATGGGTAGCGACCAAGGTACATATTGCAAAGTTCTCGCGAACTCGAACTCTAGACTGGAACTAGTGGGCAGGTACTTGACCAGAATCGGATTAGTGTGTAAAACTAAATCTTACGTATATTAAGCTTAGTGGTTGGTACAACTCGAGGATCATAGGTCTTTATTTACGCATATACTTACTTACTGTCTTACATATGTGGATTAATCCACCACTAAGGTAATGACTACGAACTCTTTCGCTCGCTACGCTATTTGAACTTATTTTGAACTTATTTGGACTTGAACTTATTTTGAAATTTAAGTTATTCTTGAATTTTAAGCACTTGAACTTAACTTGAATTTCTTTGACTTTGGACAACTCTTGAACTTTCATGAACCTTGAACTTGTCTCGAACACTTATGAATTTTTAAATTGAAACCTTTCTTCAATTCATAAACTGTAACTCACTCACTATGTTTTTCGTAGTTGACACTTATCTCATGTTTCAGGAACTAAGCGTAAGTTATGAAGTGCATTGCTCAGGCGGGTCAAGTCTTTTATGTGAAGTGTACCTTGGGAATAAGACCTTATTTTGGGAATTTTATTTAAAACATTTTTGTTATGTATTATGGTCTTACTTTGAATCTTGGTTGTATCTTTGACTTGTACTTTTCATTTTAATTCCTAACGACTTGAACCGTTGATTTTAGTGTAACCCGTGAAATGATTCTTTACACTCACATTCCGTGTTTCCGCTTTAGCGGGGTGTGACATTGATTATCTATCGTTCTGCAGATCAGGGGGAGCAACCACAGCAGCAAAAACAAGGTGGAGATAATCAACAACAGGAGCTTGGGGAAAGCACTGATGATACATGGTTATTTGAAGATAACGGAGAATATGTTTTTCAGTCACCAGCGAGTACAGAAGAAGCAAATGTTGAAGAACAAGGGGAAAGCATTGTGAAACCAAGCCTTGAAGAACGACAAGGGTGGTTTCGAAAGCTCGATCCAAAGAAGCAGATACCGCTGATTAGAAAGTTTTTCATCAGAGAACGTCAGCCGCATTTGGGCATAATTAGCTGGTTATTTGATTCTGAATTGCAGGTTTTCGTGATCAAGAGATTTGACGGAGTTCAGTACTTAAGTAGAAAACGGGAGAATTTCAATTCATTCCCGAAGTCAGAACTTATCTGTTTGTCAAAGCTTGATCTGATAAACAGAGAAAAGGACGAGTATGCAAATTGGGTAGAAAGAATGATTAAAGACGAAGCAAGAATCGGGGTATTCAAGGAATTCACACCAGCAATAGGAAAGATCATGATTTCTAGAAAGAAGATCGATCCTGAAACAGGCAGATCTGCAAGAAGAATGCGATATCCTCCTATCGCTTGCATGACAAAGATTCCGATGAAGAATTTCGGTCGAGATATTCTTGGAGAATTGCATATTTGGGCGGTAGATGTTGCAACCGGCGAGGGCGTGATGTACAAGAAAGATGATGAAGTCAAGGAAGGTATGACGGAGATTCTGAGAGTTATTGATGCTACTCAATTGGCGAATCTGACGGAAAAAGACCTGAAGATATTGAAGAAGAATCACATCATCTCTATAGCAGGCTGGGAAGATATTGGTAGAGATTACCAAAGAATAGTTGACGGCTGTTTGAATTTGCAGGTTAATGCTGATAGTGAAATATTGATCAAAGAATAGAAGCATCAGTCAAGGGGGAGTTTGTTGGTGCAAGAAATGCAATGACTGGATGTTATATTATGTTTTGTTTACGTATTACTGTATTAGCCTGTATAGATATAGCTTAGTGGGCTGCTCACGGACTTGCATGTCCGTGAGGCCCAATAGAGCCCAAGCCCAAACTGGCTGGACATGTTACTCTATAAATAGAGGTGTTCAGATCAGTTTAGGGTTGTTGGTTTAGAGAGAATTCGGATTAATGCTTTTGGATTGTAACAGCGTTTGTTAATCAAATTATTAAGAATTCGGTAATTGTGTTCTTGTGTTTACTGCTTTCGTTTATAACCTGTGTGTTTATTGATTACGAGATTCCGCCTCGTAGTTAGTATAGTTTAATCCTGTAGATCGGACCACTGGGACCTCTAGAGTACTTAAAATGTAGGAGCAAGGAGGGGTGTAACTCACGGTTTGCGAAGATAAAGAGCTCGGGAATCGGTCGGGGCAAAAGTCGGGAATCACGGGTCGCCTAATAATACCAAGATAGTCCAATTATTATTATCTTATTACGTTCTTAATAATATAATATTATAGATAAAATTTTATTAAACTTTAAGTGTCAAGGTTAAGTTTAATCAAAATAGTCTCAAAACGGTGATAGTTACGTTTTTTGTCAAAAAGTCCAATTCTAACGTTTATTATTGTTAGGTCATAAGTGTTTTTGCTCGCTGAAGTGGTTTACATTTTCCTAAGGAAATTTGGGCAGCGCTTCCGCGCCCAAATTTCATATCCAAAAATGTACCTACCAATTCCGCTCACAAAAATACATACAACACTATATAATATCCAAACAAGTCCATTTAAGTTCCAAAAGTTCATTTCAAGACACCAATGTATTTTATTTTTCAAACTCAGTCCCCAAGTGTAATTTACGAAAAGTCAGCAACTCAACCATATCCAAAACGTCGAAATAAGGCAAAACGGGGAAACTGGTCAAGCATGTGCGCCGTTGTGACCTTTAGGACGGCGCACAGAACCAGAAATTCACCCCGCTGCGTCGTCCTGGTCATAGGGACGGCGCACAGGTCGGGTTTTTGGGATTTTTCGATCAAAACGGTTATTTTAGCCACGGATTTCAACATGCATTCGGTCTAAACTTAATAAAATGTCATTCTAACAGTTTCTAAGACGTTTTTATCCATAAAAACATAGATCTAAGTAACATTTTGATTAAAAACGTTTTTGACCATAAAAAGTAATAGATTTGAATAAAAACTTATTTTAAACCGATAGATCTTACATGCAAGTTGTTAGTTACATAAAAACAGTAAGTAAAAAGAAATCTACCGGTGGAAATCTTTTGGATGATGATTTGGTGATGTTTGAGCTCCGAAAATCTTTACAAAAATGGTCCTTAGCTGAAATCTTTTGGTTCCTTTTGCTTCCTTTGGTGTTTCAAACGTTTTTGATGGATTAAAATTGGTATTTGGTGGTGAAATATTCTGGAAATGAGGAAGTTTTTGGAAGAAGGTTGAGAGGATTTGGTGTATGTGTGTGTTTTTGTTTTGTAAAAATGAATAATGAAAAGGAAAATAGAGATAGTAATAATGAAGTGTGTTGGGACTGCAATATGGGCAGTAATCATGGTCAAAAATCGAGTTTGGTTGGTTGAAAAATTGTTGGAATCGAGACATGCAAGAAATTCAAACTTATTACAAAATTCGTCCTACAGGACGGCGCACATGGCCTCTGTGCGTCGTCCAGGACCATTTTTGTAATAGATTTTGTGTTTTTGCTGTTTTTGTATAATTGTTTCGTTGGACCTTTTCGTTAACTAAAGTTTTAAGGTATGTTACATTATGAACTTAGGAAAGTTCATTAGGTGTTTTCTTGGCATTAGGACTTATGTAAGTTGATTCCGGTTGTGATTCCGACACGAGCGCGATTCCGACAATGTTCAATTTAAAGACATAAGAGACAAAACGAGAGACATAGAGCGTAAAGAACACCTGAAATTTGACGGTTGTCACAAATTATGAAGTATATTAGGTTTGTATGGGAGTTTGGACTAGAAATAGTAATTTATTGTATGGTTTTTAGAAAATTAGGGTTTTAAAGTATCTATGGGTTTTTAGAATTAGGGTTTTGATTTTAAAAGGGTATTTTTTGTTTGATTGAGTTTTTTTATGGATGAAATGGAACCTGGACTGGAATAAGAGAAAGGCGGATCAAAGTACAATTCATGAAAATTTTCGCTTTTAATATCCTTTTTCAGACATTCTTAATGCTATTTTGACCTACGGGATTATGAAACATGAATATCACCCACCTAAACCGAGATTCTAACTCGTACCGTATGAAATATAGGTTTCCTAAGGAAATTAGGGTTTTAATGGGTATAACGTGGTTTGGATTGTTGATTTAGGTAATTATGAAGTATATTAGGTTGGTATGGGAGTTTGGACTAGAAATGGTAATTTATTGTATGGTTTTTAGAAAATTAGGGTTTTAAAGTATCTATGGGTTTTTAGAATTAGGGTTTTGAATTTAAAAGGGTATTTTTTGTTTGATTGAGTTTTTTATGGATGAAATGGCTTCTAATATCCTTCTTCAGACATTCTTAATGCTATTTTGACCTACGGGATTATGAAACATGAATATCACCCACCTAAACCGTGATTCTAACTCGTAACGTATGAAATATAGGTTTCATAAGGAAATTAGGGTTTTAATGGGTATAACGTGGTTTGGATTGTTGGTTAGGTAATTATGAAGTATATTAGGGTGGTATGGGAGTTTGGACTAGAAATGGTAATTTATTGTATGGTTTTTAGAAAATTAGGGTTTTAAAGTACCTATGGGTTTTTAGAATTAGGGTTTTGATTTTAAAAGGGTATTTTTTGTTTGATTGAATTTTTTATGGAAGAAATGGCTTCTAATATCCTTCTTCAGACATTCTTAATGATACTTTGACCTACGGGATTATGAAACATGAATATCACCCACCTAAACCGTGATTCTAACTCGTTTCGTATGAAATATAGGTTTCATAAGGAAATTAGGGTTTTAATGGGTATAACATGGTTTGGATTGTGGATTTAGGTACTTATGAAGTATATTAGGGTTGTATGGGAGTTTGGACTAGAAATGGTAATTTATTGTATGGTTTTTAGAAAATTAGGGTTTTAAAGTACATATGGGTTTTTCGAATTAGGATTTTGATTTTAAAAGGGTATTTTTTGTTTGATTGAGTTTTTTATGGATGAAATGGCTTCTAATATCCTTCTTCAGACATTCTTAATGATATTTTGACCTACGGGATTATGAAACATGAATATCACCCACCTAAACCGTGATTCTAACTCGTACCGTATGAAATATAGGTTTCATAAGGAAATTAGGGTTTTAATGGGTATAACGTGGTTTGGATTGTTGATTTAGGTAATTATGAAGTATATTAGGGTGGTATGGAGTTTGGAATAGATATGGTAATTTATTGTATGGTTTTTAGAAAATTGGGGTTTTAAAGTACCTATGGGTTTTTAGAATTAGGGTTTTGAATTTAAAATGGTATTTTTTGTTTGATTGAGTCTTTTATGGATGAAATGACTTCTAATATCCTTCTTCAGACATTCTTCATGCTATTTTGACCTACGGGATTATGAAACATGAATATCACCCAATTACACCGTGATTCTAACTCGTACCGTATGAAATACATGTTTAGGAAATGAGGGTTTTAATGGGTATAATGTGGTTTGGATTGTTGATTTAGGTAATTATGAAGTATATTAGGATTGTATGGGAGTTTGGACTAGAAATGGTATTTTATTGTATGGTTTTTAGAAAATTAGGGTTTTAAAGTATCTATGGGTTTATACGCACAAGAAACGGGCCGCGGAGACTGCACCCCCCACACCTAATCTTAATGACTTACATTCACTTGTTTTGCAGCTTTCTTCACAGGTTGCCACTCTTTTGCAGTCTGACGCTGAAAAATCACTTCGCATTTCCTCTCTTGAAGCCCAAGTTCAGCTGCTCTTGAAGCGTCTTTCTGCTCAGGGGGAGGAAACGTGCAAAACATCTACTGTCAGACAACGAAGAGATGATCCCGATGATGATCAAGATGCAGCACGCCAAAGAGAGCAGATCGCCTCTACTTCTCAAGCATTGATTATCTATCGTTCTGCAGATCAGGGGGAGCAACCATAGCAGCAAAAACAAGGTGGAGATAATCAACAACAGGAGCTTGGGGAAAGCACTGATGATACATGGTTATTTGAAGATAACGGAGAATATGTTTTTCAGTCACCAGCGAGTACAGAAGAAGCAAATGTTGAAGAACAAGGGGAAATCATTGTGAAACCAAGCCTTGAAGAACGACAAGGGTGGTTTCGAAAGCTCGATCCTAAGAAGCAGATACCGCTGATCAGAAAGTTTTTCATCAGAGAACGTCATCCGCATTTGGGCATAATTAGCTGGTTATTTGATTCTGAATTGCAGGTTTTCGTGATCAAGAGATTTGACGGAGTTCAGTACTTAAGTAGAAAACGGGAGAATTTCAATTCATTCCCGAAGTCAGAACTTATCTGTTTGTCAAAGCTTGATCTGATAAACAGAGAAAAGGACGAGTATGCAAATTGGGTAGAAAGAATGATTAAAGACGAAGCAAGAACAGGGGTATTCAAGGAATTCACACCAGCAATAGGAAAGATCATGATTTCTAGAAAGAAGATCGATCCTGAAACAGGCAGATCTGCAAGAAGAATGCGATATCCTCCTATCGCTTGCATGACAAAGATTCCGATGAAGAATTTCGGTCGAGATATTCTTGGAGAATTGCATATTTGGGCGGTAGATGTTGCAACCGGCGAGGGCGTGATGTACAAGAAAGATGATGAAGTCAAGGAAGGTATGACGGAGATTCTGAGAGTTATTGATGCTACTCAATTGGCGAATCTGACGGAAAAAGACCTGAAGATATTGAAGAAGAATCACATCATCTCTATAGCAGGCTGGGAAGATATTGGTAGAGATTACCAAAGAATAGTTGACGGCTGTTTGAATTTGCAGGTTAATGCTGATAGTGAAATATTGATCAAAGAATAGAAGCATCAGTCAAGGGGGAGTTTGTTGGTGCAAGAAATGCAATGACTGGATGTTATATTATGTTTTGTTTACGTATTACTGTATTAGCCTGTATAGATATAGCTTAGTGGGCTGCTCACGGACTTGCATGTCCGTGAGGCCCAATAGAGCCCAAGCCCAAACTGGCTGGACATGTTACTCTATAAATAGAGGTGTTCAGATCAGTTTAGGGTTGTTGGTTTAGAGAGAATTCGGATTAATGCTTTTGGATTGTAACAGCGTTTGTTAATCAAATTATTAAGAATTCGGTAATTGTGTTCTTGTGTTTACTGCTTTCGTTTATAACCTGTGCGTTTATTGATTACGAGATTCCGCCTCGTAGTTAGTATAGTTTAATCCTGTAGATCGGACCGCTGGGACCTCTAGAGTACTTAAAATGTAGGAGCAAGGAGGGGTGTAACTCACGGTTTGCGAAGATAAAGAGCTCGGGAATCGGTCGGAGCGGAAGTCGGGAATCACGGGTCGCCTAATAATACCAAGATAGTCCAATTATTATTATCTTATTACGTTCTTAATAATATAATAATATAGATAAAATTTTATTAAACTTTAAGTGTCAAGGTTAAGTTTAATCAAAATAGTCTCAAAACGGTGATAGTTACGTTTTTTGTCAAAAAGTCCAATTTTAACGTTTATTATTGTTAGGTCATAAGTGTTTTTGCTCGCTGAAGTGGTTTACATTTTTCTAAGGAAATTTGGGCAGCGCTTTCGCGCCCAAATTTCATATCCAAAAATGTACCTACCAATTCCGCTCACAAAAATACATACAACACTATATAATATCCAAACAAGTCCATTTAAGTTCCAAAAGTTCATTTCAAGACACCAATGTATTTTATTTTTCAAACTCAGTCCCCAAGTGTAATTTACGAAAAGTCAGCAAGTCAACCATATCCAAAACGTCGAAATAAGGCAAAACGGGGAAACTGGTCAGGCATGTGCGCCGTTGTGACCATTAGAACGGCGCACAGAACCAGATATTCACCCCGCTGCGTCGTCCTGGTCATAGGGACGGCGCACAGGTCGGGTTTTTGGGATTTTTCGATCAAAACGGTTATTTTAGCCACGGATTTCAACATGCATTCGGTCTAAACTTAATAAAATGTCATTCTAACAGTTTCTAAGACGTTTTTATCCATAAAAACATAGATCTAAGTAACATTTTGATTAAAAACGTTTTTGACCATAAAAAGTCATAGATTTGAATAAAAACTTATTTTAAACCGATAGATCTTACATGCAAGTTGTTAGTTACATAAAAACAGTAAGTAAAAAGAAATCTACCGGTGGAAATCGTTTGGATGATGATTTGGTGATGTTTGAGCTCCGAAAATCTTTACAAAAATGGTCCTTAGCCGAAATCTTTTGGTTCCTTTTGCTTCCTTTGGTGTTTCAAACGTTTTTGATGGATTAAAATTGGTATTTGGTGGTGAAATATTCTGGAAATGAGGAAGTTTTTGGAAGAAGGTTGAGAGGATTTGGTGTATGTGTTTGTTTTTGTTTTGTAAAAATGAATAATGAAAAGGAAAATAGAGATAGTAATAATGAAGTGTGTTGGGACTGCAATATGGGCAGTAATCATGGTCAAAAATCGAGTTTGGTTGGTTGAAAAATTGTTGGAATCGAGACATGCAAGAAATTCAAATTTATTACAAAATTCGTCCTACAGGACGGCGCACATGGCCTCTGTGCGTCGTCCAGGACCATTTTTGTAATAGATTTTGTGTTTTTGTTGTTTTTGTATAATTGTTTCGTTGGACTTTTTCGTTAACTAAAGTTTTAAGGTATGTTACATTATGAACTTAGGAAAGTTCATTAGGTGTTTTCTTGGCATTAGGACTTATGTAAGTTGATTTCGGTTGTGATTCCGACACGAGCGCGATTCCGACAATGTTCAATTTAAAGACATAAGAGACAAAACGAGAGACATAGAGCGTAAAGAACACCTGAAATTTGACGGTTGTCACAAATTATGAAGTATATTAGGTTTGTATGGGAGTTTGGACTAGAAATAGTAATTTATTGTATGGTTTTTAGAAAATTAGGGTTTTAAAGTATCTATGGGTTTTTAAAATTAGGGTTTTGATTTTAAAAGGGTATTTTTTGTTTGATTGAGTTTTTTTATGGATGAAATGGAACCCGGACTGGAATAAGAGAAAGGCGGATCAAAGTGAAATTCATGAAAATTTTCGCTTGTAATATCCTTCTTCAGACATTCTTAATGCTATTTTGACCTACGGGATTATGAAACATGAATATCACCCACCTAAACCGAGATTCTAACTCGTACCGTATGAAATATAGGTTTCATAAGGAAATTAGGGTTTTAATGGGTATAACGTGGTTTGGATTGTTGGTTAGGTAATTATGAAGTATATTAGGGTGGTATGGGAGTTTGGACTAGAAATGGTAATTTATTGTATGGTTTTTAGAAAATTAGGGTTTTAAAGTACCTATGGGTTTTTAGAATTAGGGTTTTGATTTAAAAGGGTATTTTTTGTTTGATTGAGTTTTTTTATGGATGAAATGGCTTCTAATATCCTTCTTCAGACATTCTTAATGATACTTTGACCTACGGGATTATGAAACATGAATATCACCCACCTAAATCGTGATTCTAACTCGTAACGTATGAAATATAGGTTTCATAAGGAAATTAGGGTTTTAATGGGTATAAAGTGGTTTGGATTGTTGATTTAGGTAATTATGAAGTATATTAGGGTGGTATGGGAGTTTGGACTAGAAATGGTAATTTATTGTATGGTTTTTAGAAAATTAGGGTTTTAAAGTACCTATGGGTTTTTAGAATTAGGGATTTTGATTTTAAAAGGGTATTTTTTGTTTGATTGAGTTTTTTATGGATGAAATGGCTTCTAATATCCTTCTTCAGACATTCTTAATGATATTTTGACCTACGGGATTATGAAACATGAATATCACCCACCTAAACCGTGATTCTAACTCGTACCGTATGAAATATAGGTTTCATAAGGAAATTAGGGTTTAATGGGTATAACGTGGTTTGGATTGTTGATTTAGGTAATTATGAAGTATATTAGGGTGGTATGGGAGTTTGGACTAGAAATGGTAATTTATTGTATGGTTTTTAGAAAATTAGGGTTTTAAAGTACCTATGGGTTTTTAGAATTAGGGTTTTGATTTAAAAGGGTATTTTTTGTTTGATTGAGTTTTTTATGGATGAAATGGCTTCTAATATCCTTCTTCAGACATTCTTAATGCTATTTTGACCTACGGGATTATGAAACATGAATATCACCCACCTAAACCGTGATTCTAACTCGTACCGTATGAAATATAGGTTTCATAAGGAAATGAGGGTTTTAATGGGTATAACGTGGTTTGGATTGTTGATTTAGGTAATTATGAAGTATATTAGGGTGGTATGGGAGTTTGGACTAGAAATGGTAATTTATTGTATGGTTTTTAGAAAATTAGGGTTTTAAAGTACCTATGGGTTTTTAGAATTAGGGTTTTGATTTTAAAAGGGTATTTTTTGTTTGATTGAGTTTTTTATGGATGAAATGGCTTCTAATATCCTTCTTCAGACATTCTTAATGCTATTTTGACCTACGGGATTATGAAACATGAATATCACCCACCTAAACCGTGATTCTAACTCGTACCGGACTAAATATAGGTTTTATAAGGAAATGAGGGTTTTAATGGGTATAACGTGGTTTGGATTGTTGATTTAGGTAATTATGAAGTATATTAGGGTGGTATGGGAGTTTGGACTAGAAATGGTAATTTATTGTATGGTTTTTAGAAAATTAGGGTTTTAAAGTACCTATGGGTTTTTAGAATTAGGGTTTTGATTTTAAAAGGGTATTTTTTGTTTGATTGAGTTTTTTATGGATGAAATGGCTTCTAATATCCTTCTTCAGACATTCTTAATGCTATTTTGACCTACGGGATTATGAAACATGAATATCACCCACCTAAACCGTGATTCTAACTCGTAACGTATGAAATATAGGTTTATAAGGAAATGAGGGTTTTAATGGGTATAACGTGGTTTGGATTGTTGATTTAGGTAATTATGAAGTATATTAGGGTGGTATGGGAGTTTGGACTAGAAATGGTAATTTATTGTATGGTTTTTAGAAAATTAGGGTTTTAAAGTACCTATGGGTTTTTAGAATTAGGGTTTTGATTTTAAAAGGGTATTTTTTGTTTGATTGAGTTTTTTATGGATGAAATGGCTTCTAATATCCTTCTTCAGACATTCTTAATGCTATTTTGACCTACGGGATTATGAAACATGAATATCACCCACCTAAACCGTGATTCTAACTCGTACCGGATGAAATATAGGTTTATAAGGAAATGAGGGTTTTAATGGGTATAACGTGGTTTGGATTGTTGATTTAGGTAATTATGAAGTATATTAGGGTGGTATGGGAGTTTGGACTAGAAATGGTAATTTATTGTATGGTTTTAGAAAATTAGGGTTTTAAAGTACCTATGGGTTTTTAGAATTAGGGTTTTGATTTTAAAAGGGTATTTTTTGTTTGATTGAGTTTTTTATGGATGAAATGGCTTCTAATATCCTTCTTCAGACATTCTTAATGCTATTTTGACCTACGGGATTATGAAACATGAATATCAC
>CAJVGC010000075.1:0-15687 GCA_910822075.1 Senecio squalidus
ATAAGCCTTCATACATTGTGACAACCGTCAAAAATTCAGGTGATTCTCAGTTACTATATCGGTTCGAATCTCTAGTTACCCTTGTTATCGTGTTCATATTGTTCTAGTTCGTACTTGTTGTGTCTTTAATTGTCGGAACCAAAGTCGGAATCAAATTATAAATCCTAACACCAAAGAAACTATATAAGAACTTGACTAAGTTCATAACGGAAACTAATAAGATTCTGTTCCTCAACTACTAATAACGGAAAACTTAAAACGTCACCGTGCTGGAAAAACCTTCCAGCCGACGGCTGAAGCCCAGCCGGCGGCTGAAAGGACGCTGGCAGTGGCTTGATGACTCATAATTGCATGAATGTTGATTGGGGAGAAGTTAGGCTCGGGTATTGGACCAATTATTGGTCACCCCAACTCCCTAGGCCACTATTTTCTTTCCCTTCTCACCTCCATTCACTCTTTCACTTTCATTTTGAAATCAAACACCCCTCTCTCTCTAAAACTCTCTCTCTCTTTTCCCTCAAGAACTCAAATCAAAAACAGAAACATAACACCATTAACAACCCTTAAATCCACTAAAAATCACCATCAAATACATACAAAATCGTTCTAGAGTAAAGGGGTATCAAAGAGGAAGCTTTAAATCGGGTTTTGAAGAAGGTTTACACACTTTTTGAAGCTTGAATCACATCTAACCGTCAACTAAAATTTTCCTTCGGTAGAACTCTTCATTTTTACTCTTTTTACTTAAATCTTTGATTGCATGGATGATCTATAAACAGAAAAAGTGTTTTCATAAAAATCTAAAACGTTTTATTGCTTAAAAACGAGTTTTTACAATAGCTCTACATTTTTATCATACAAATCCGAAAGAAACTGTAACTTTTGCTTAAAAATACATATATTTGATAAATAACAGTTTGCATGTTCGAATCTAACACTAAAACGGGCTAAAAATCGAAAAATAACGAAATCTAGAAACTGGCCGAAGGCCTCTGGCCGGCGGCTGAAGACACTCAGCCGGCGGCTAAGGTCCAGCCGGCGGCTGAGTGTCTCCAGCCGCTGTCTGGATCCCGCTGTGGGTAAAAAGTGTCGTTTTGAGAACTTTAAACTTAAAAATAAGCTCAATTAAGTTACCACAGATTATATATTTTGAAAAGCTTATTGTTTTTAATAAAGAAACTGTTTGGGAACGATTGAGGACTTAAAACATTTGTATTATCGTTTATATTGGGTTAAAGTGTATGTTTAAAGCGGGAAAGTGTTTTGAAAATGGACTAAATTTTTATAGCGCGGAAGCGCTGCCCATATTTCACCGTAAACTATTACTTAAATTCAGTAACTTGATGTTTTTATAACTTATACATATTGACTTGGGACATTGACTCTTTTGGACACAAACGGACTAATCGGACCCTAAATCGTACACGAACACGTATAATCACATAAACTTTTCCGTAATAATCTTTTGGGACAGAATCTAAAATATTAAAGTTTAATGTTTAAAATGTTAAAATGGAACTTTAACATAACTTAAAATTATACTATTAATATTTATACGTTATTCCGGTGTTTTAGGTCACTTTTGATTCCCGACGCGTTCCGCTTCATTCGTGCTATTTCGTATCTCTCTTCGCAAACCGTGAGTTACAACCCCACTATGTTTTTACTTTTAAATTACTTATTTGGGGGAAACATAAGATTGTATGTTTATGTGTAGGTCCCAGTGGTCCGATCTACAAGATTAAACTCACTAATCACGAGGTGGAATCTCGTAATCAGTAGAACATGCACAGATTATAATCGAACGTAATAAACAAAGAAACACAATTACCGAATTCTAATACGTCTGATTAACAAACACTTGTTACAATCCGGAAGTATAAACTCTGAATTCTCTCCTAAACCAACAACCCTAAACTACCCAGAACACCTCTATTTATAGAGTAACATGTTCAGCTAGTTTGGGCTTGGACTCTATTGGGCCTCACGGACATGCAAGTCCGTGAGCAGCCCACTAAGCTATCTATATCAGGCTAATATAATACAATGTAACTGATGTGTAAAAATCGAGTTATATTATTTTATAAAAATAGGATTATTACTTTAGTTATGATTATCACACAATACAGGCAAGAATACCCGATCATTTAATAATATAGCTTTAGTAAGTCCGGAATCGAACACAGGGAACGGTGTATTAATATTTATTTAATCTAAACTATTTAATTAACCTAAACAAAGCAGTAAAAGGGGGGCGTTTTAGTTCTGAGAGAACGTATTTCGATCAAGTAATTACCTAAAGCAAAATAATAATTAATTAAATAAAGTGGTTTTTGAATGAAAAGATGTTTGAAAAAGTTTTCAAGATGTAATCAGATATTTTAAAAGCAGTGTTAACTTGGATTTAATGTTTCACTTGAATTATGAATTATAAGATTATGTTGAATTGGTTAAACTGTGATTTCTCAATTAACTAGACTTCCTATTAGAGTCGTCTAATCCTACAATATTAAGGAAAGATTGTACGAACAATTGTCGTACATCAAGAGCTATCTTAGATTTATCCACCCTAAATTGTGCATTTAATTCACTATTGTTATCAATTTAATCTATCGACTACGAATTAACTAAAATCTCAATTATTCGAATATGATATAATTGTCTTGTTCGTTTGATATATTAGGTTACTATTAATCTTAGCCTATCTCAATTAAGTCTCAAGCTATAACTATTTAACAAGTTAAACAATCATAAATAACTAATAAACCTATATGAACGCTAGTTATGACATAGATTTATCAATCACGCTAAGTAGTTAACCTAATATATTCAAGTAAACAAGGATTACGATTAAACGATAATAATAAAGGAAAAACCAATTACTTCAACATAAAACTTAATGATTCATAATATCAAGCTAAACAATCCAAGCAAACACTTAATTAGATTTAGTTCATGATAGATTGAATAAATTCAGCAAAAGAAGTCATAAACAAAGATATGTTTTAATACGAATTAAGCCAAAAAGACAAACCAACGTAAACAATCTTCAAACACGATTAATTTGCGTTAATCGTGGCTTCCAACGTGATCCGAGGCCTCAAAAACCCTCCTAGCAGCTCTCCTGGTCGACCTTTGGTGGTGGAAAAGTGGGAAAAGGGATCCCCAATTCGTAACCCTAAAGTTTGCTTAAATAGGGTCTGGCCGACTTTCAGCCGCCGGCTAAAATAACTCAGCCGCCGACTGGATTGGTCTGATGAACTTTCTTCCAAAATATAAATTGTAGCTCTCTCTTTCCTCTTTCTTCTCCAATTTGAATCACCTAAATCGGACATCGTATGAAGAAGTTATGATCAAAACAGTGAAGGTGTATAAAACACTTTTCTCGCATGATCTTCAACTTTGATTCTTGATAGTTTTTTCTTCATTTAAGCTCCGTTTTCTACCGATTTTAACTCCTTTTTGTTCCATGATCCAAGTTTAACTCTTATCTACATATATGTACGAAAACACTACCCAAATCATAACAAAATGCGAAAAACAAGAGTATTAAAGAGAAATATGATTAAGAAAATGTAAATTATTTTAAGCATATCAAATTCCCCACACTTGAATCCTACTTGTCCTCAAGTAGACTATTAGATTTAGAACAAAACAATCATCTTCAATAAAAATAAAATACTCAATGAATCAAGTAAATTACAAAAAAAAATTGATTTACGAAGATGAATTTAACAATTACCAAGCCAATATTTAAATGCATAACTAAACATCTCACGATTTGGGAAGTATAACACTCAATCACTCAAAAAGCTAATATAAGTGTAATATATATGTGAAATCGCTCAAAGCTCAGTCATGACAAGTATTCTATCATAGGCTTGATAACGATACGCTTCTCCACCAATAGAGTCTAAGTAACTAGTTCAGAGGACTTATGGTCATATCAATGGGTGATGGGTAAAATAATGGAAAAATGGGATGAAAGTGAATTATAATGAATGATATGAAACAAAGAAATTCCAATTAGTCTACAAATCCAAATATTTTAGTCAAAAACCATATTACTTTCAAAATTCGATTGATTATCCCTAATGGCTCATTCTGATGAAACTCCCAAGACCAAACTTCGCCTTAATTCTTCAACGGTTCGATTGAGAATTTTATTTCTCCCAAATTTCGTTAAACCACTTCAACAATTATTGGTTACCTGTAACCGGCGGCTGGGATTTTCCAGCCGACGGCTGAACCGCTGATTTCGAAGAAACACACTCCAGCTGCTACTACGAAGCCGAAAATCACACCGGTGACTAAGGACTTCACACCTGCTGTTCCATACCCTGATGCTCTGAAGAAAGACAAAGACGCTGTCACTTATCACAAATTTCTGGAGAACATGAAACAGCTTCACATTAATATTCCGTTTATTGAGGCGATTGCTCAAATGCCGAAGTACGCGAAGTATTTGAAGGATCTTGTGACAAATAAGAGTAAGCTGGAAGACGCTTCCAAGGTCACTATGAATGCCCGTTGTTCCGCACTGATGCAAAACAAGTTACCTCCGAAATTAAGCGATCCAGGTTTCTATTCCTTGTTTAATTGGCAATTTAACTGTGAACAATGCGTTAGCTGACCTAGGAGCAAGTATTTCTTTAATGCCATATTCCATGTATGCTAGATTAGGTTTAGGAGAACCAAGACCTATTCGTATGTGCATTGAATTAGCTGACCGCTCTGTTCAATATCCTAGGGGAGTTGTTGAAAATGTTCTTGTTAAAGTTGATAAATTTGTGTTCCCCTGTGATTTTGTCATTCTTGATATGGTAGAGGACCCTAGAGTACCGATTATCCTAGGACGTCCATTTTTAGCTACATCTCACTCCTTAATTGATGTCTTTAACCGTAGAATCACCATGCAAGTAGGAGATGAGAAAGTCGTTTTTAATGTTAATGATTCAATGGAATATCCTTCTGCAGTAGATGAGACTTGTTATTATTTAAATGCATATGACATTTCCGATGATGAGTTTGTGCAGATGTTACTGGAGGATGATCAGACTGATTCATTCATTAATGAGGGCTGGAGTGGAGATTTTGACTCTGCAAAAGAGTTAGCTGAGTTTGATATGCTACTGGAGGAAGTCAAGTCTACATTGACCACCGAAAATCAGGAAACAAACGAAGAAAAACCACCAGCAAAATCCAGCCGGCGGCTAAAAATTCTCAGCCGGCGGCTGAATCACCCAGTACAGGGATTTCGGTTCACGGTGTTCCATGTTCACGAGCTGAGATCATGGAAATTAAAACATCGATCGAAGAACCACCCAAACTGGAATTGAAACCACTTCCATCCCATCTGGAGTATGCATATTTGCAAGGTACAAACGACTTACCTGTTATTATTTCTTCTAACTTATCTTGTGGGGAGAAAGATCGTTTGTTGCAGGTACTTAAAGCTCATAAGCAAGCTCTTGCATGGAAGATTACTGACATTCGGGGGATTAATCCATCATTTTGCACGCACAAAATTCTAATGGAGACAGACTTCAAGCCGGTCGTTCAACCGCTTCGACGTTTAAACCCGAAAGTCAAGGATGTTGTGAGGAAGGAAATCATCAAGTTGCTGGATTCGGGACTCATATACCCTATTTCTGACAGTCCATGGGTGAGTCCGGTGCATGTGGTTCCGAAAAAGGGAGGTATGACAGTCGTTGCCAACAAAAAGAATGAGCTAATTCCTACACGAACGGTAACAGGGTGGCGTGTCTGCATTGACTACCGAAAGTTAAATGACGCCACCCGCAAAGATCATTTCCCTTTACCATTTGTTGATCAAATGCTTGAACGGTTAGCCGGGAAAGCCTTTTATTGCTTTTTAGATGGTTTTTCAGGTTATTTCCAGATTCCTATTGAGCCGGAGGATCAAGACAAGACCACTTTCACGTGTCCATTTGGCACGTTTGCTTATCGGAGGATGCCATTCGGTCTGTGCAATGCACCTGCTACATTTCAGCGGTGTATGATGGCAATCTTTCACGATATGGTGGAGCAATTCATGGAGATCTTTATGGACGACTTTTCGGTCTTTGGAGACTCATTTGACTCATGCTTGGAACACTTGGAGAAAATGTTGGCGAGATGTGAACAGTCCAATTTGGTGCTCAACTGGGAGAAGTGCCATTTCATGGTCCGCAAAGGAATTGTTTTAGGACACAAAATCTCAAGTGTGGGGATCGAGGTGGACCAATCAAAAATTGAAGCCATTGCGAAATTACCACCACCAACGAATGTCAAGTCGGTAAGGAGTTTTCTAGGTCACGCAGGTTTTTATAGACGTTTCATAAAAGATTTTTCTAACATTGCGCGACCTATGAATCAACTCCTAGAAAAGGATTGTAAATTTAATTTTTCTTCTTCTTGTTTTGTCACACCCCGCTTGGAAGCGGAAACGCGAGATGTTCCAGTTATAATATCAAAGTCAAGATTACAACAATATAACCGATAAACAAAACATAAAATTAAATTGATCATGCCAAATGTTACCAAGTACATCAATAAGTCAAGGCGATGAGACACCAAGTACGAATACAACTCCAAAAGAGATAAACAAACGGATCGTCATGGAAATTACAATAAACAATATAAATTCAAATTTCCCAAAAGCAAACGATCCGAAAATAAACTATGGCATGATCAACGGAAATCCTCAATTTCCTGCAAAGCGTTAAAACGACATCAACAACATGTTGGTGAATTATTCGCAATTTTAAAATAAAAGTGACCCATCGACCAGTTTCAATAAACATCATAATTTCAAATACCATATCTCAAATCTTTTCATTTCAAAACATATCTTTTCAAACCATATCTTGTTTTCAACCCTAGTGAGGATACCATGCTTAGATTAGTTATACATCGAACCTTGCCAGTCCTAAAGACGCAATTCCTAAGGCAGTGTCAACCAAAGGCAACCAGTTTAATCAAGTACGGTCATAACATCCACACATAGATACCTACTGAGGGATGAGGGTCAGGCGATATAACCCATATAGCTATATATATGTAACCGTTGGGCATAAAGCTTAACGAGTGTATAAGACACCCAATCTAAAGCAGACCTATTCTACTAGGTAAACAAGATAAATAATAACATTCCGCATACGCAGACAATTTTAAAATACACAATAAGATGATTAATAACAATTCCGCATACGCAGACAGTTTTAAAATACACTATACGATGATTAATAATATTCCGCATACGCAGACAGTTTTATAAAATACGCTTTACAGCCCAAAATTAGTAAGACAAGGGCTACGAATAACTCACAATTCAATCTTCAGCAAAACTCGGGTAAATCAATCACAGGATCAAAATCCCACCGTCTAAGTGCCTTAAAACAATAAACAATATAGTCTCAGTATCTCTATAAGTCTAGGTCCGGTTTAGCCTTGTCGGTTAAGATTAAGTTAAATAAGATAATCCAATTATTAATAAGTTTAAATGAAGTGACGTATTTAGATGGCGATGTTCCGCGTCAAACAGGACCGCTCGGAGAGATATCGGCATTCCACGTCATAATCGTCAACTAGAAAAGGATGATAATCCGAATCGAAAATGATTACTAGGAGTATCGGTTAATAGAATTTCGTTATCAAGTTTCAATAGATCGACCAAGGTCAACGGAAACAATGTTGACTTGGTCAAAGTCAAAAGTAAAGAATGTTGACTTTATAAAAGTCAAAGTCACAGTTGTTGACTTATAAAAGTCAAGTGTCATTTATGTTGACTTATTAAAGTCAAAATCAATTTAAAAGTCCAATTTGACACTTTGAATAATTTGAAGTGTTTTCATACCAAAATTTTTAGAGTAAAATACCTTTTCAAAACCATTTATAAAGTTTGCCGCAAAACATATTTTGATGACTTAAAACGATGATCAAGTTGAGGCGAAGATTAATATATCGCAAAGAGGTTGAAAACATCCGTTTTAAGTGATATTATGATATTTTTGATTGCGTTGGCGTCTTTGAGTCCAAAGACAATATTATTGCATAATATGTTACTTTTAAGTATTTAAGTGTTTTAATGTCGTAAAAAGTCGTAAATGGAAAATCCGGCAGCGCTTCCGCGTCATATATTATTATTCCAAATTTTATACACTTTCCCGCTTATCAACAATTTACACTTTACATCTTTCTCATAATACATAGTACAATAACACGTTAATTTCGATACTTTCGGTGAGATTACATTTTAATATGCTTCGTCCATTCACAATCCAAATCCGATAATATAACAAGTGTTGGTCTAGTATTTAATCCTAACCGTTTTCAAGGCTAAAACCGATGGATAATGGAAATGAAACGAAAGATTCTCAAAGATAACAATTATACCGTTAGCACCCGCAAGATTTGACAAGAATAGAATCCGGAACCAAGGACTTCGGTGGCGTGGTACTGAGGTCAAATCCTCCTCCAAAACACAAGACACTCACCGTTAATAAGGGTTCACCATATAACAAGTTTAAGGTGCAAATTTAACGGGTTTACAAAATTTCC
Source organism: Senecio squalidus (assembly GCA_910822075.1). NCBI lineage: Eukaryota > Viridiplantae > Streptophyta > Magnoliopsida > Asterales > Asteraceae > Senecio > Senecio squalidus. The sequence goes on from CAJVGC010000075.1 coordinate 8,563, forward strand.
AGAATCTGGGCAACGACCGCCTCGCGGTGGGCTGACTGCGCCGCGGTCGTAACTTTACCACGACCGCCTCGCGGTGGAGACACCGTGGCGCGGTCACGACTGCAGAAACACCAATTTTTACAAAAATCGTTTTATGTTGGAAAATCATATTTTGATGCAATAAGTTTAGACATGCATGTTATAGAATCATCAAAACACTTTCAAACAACCATTTTGTAAAGCTTTTCACCCTTTAAATCAAAGATTTATATACATATTTGTAAAACTTGATTTCAAAGATTTTTAACCATCAAATGTTATAAAACTCATTTTTCTATAGTTAGATCATACATGCATTGAATAAAACATAGAAAATAGAAAGAGTTTAAGTCATTATACCCCAAAGGAAGTGAAGATGTGATGATCTAAGATGACTTGATGGAATTTCTTGAAGCTTTGGTGGTGATCTTTGACCCAAAAACGTTAGAGATAAGTGAAAGCTTCCACAAGGATGACTAAATCTTCCTCTCCATGATGAAAATACTGATTTATAATGGTGAAATTCGTGGGTTAAAAGCTGGAAATCACAGCCACAAGAAGGGGTTTGTAGGTGTGTTTGTGTGTTTGAGTATTATGCTCCAAATAGAGAGAGAGAAATGAAATGTTATGTGTGTGTATGAAATGAAATGAAAATGAGATTGTAGGTGAGTTTAGAGGGTCACAATCTGGTTTGAAAGAGGTCTTGACACGTTCATAAGTTTGTGACAAGTGTACACTACATGCAGATTATGACTAACAACACAACAAAATGAGCTGTCCAGGACCATGACCGCGGCGCGGCCAGCTCACCGCGGCGCGCTCGGTCAGGTTCCTGGATTCCCTCGTTTTGTTCGTGTTGTCGTTACGTATGTGCACACGTTTAGGATTCCCGATTGTTTTACAAATGAACTTAGTCAAGTTCATGATAAGTATTGTTGGTATTATGATTCATTTAAATGATAACATTTAAGTTTTGGATTCGAGACACGCACGATTTCGGTAAAAGATAAACTAGCGAAAAAGCACGGTTTCTCGAAGATAAAGAATACGTTAACCGACAAATTGGGCATAACCTCCTAACTTATATTCATGAGCATACTAACTATTTGGCACTTAGGTAAAAATCAACTTACGTCTCAAGGGACGAATCAAAATAATCACATAAAACCCGATTCTCAATAATAAGACGTGAGTAAAACAAGCGAAACACAAGGGTCGAAATCAATTGCGAATAAAATATAAATAATAACGGTAACATAAGTACTTCAAATTGACGGGACGTCACAGCCTCCCCCAGTTAAAAGAATTTCGTCCTCGAAATTAATAAAGAGCATCGTTAGAAGAAAATAGATGGGACGGCCACTATTGTAGCATGAAAGCTCGGCTAGCAGAAGATGTCGATCCCAACTTCCGCCATAGTCTAAAACGTACGCGCGTCGCGATCAAGAATGACGGAAAAATCTCGTCAATAAGCAATCTAAGAGGTTTCTCTATTCGGTAATCTTCTCGAATAGGCTGGAAAAGTGCTGTCTTAGTCAGCCGATCCATTATAATCCAAATTATGTATAATCCTCGGTGAGGGCCTCCTGATCTAACAGCAATCCCTCTAGCGATAACGGTATGCAGATATTTTTCTCAAATCATAACCTCATGCACGGTGCGTCGTCAACCAACCCATGCTCATAATAACGTCGAATCCACCTAAGGCGATAGGAAGAGGATTGTCATCGGAGCTAACACAATAGGTAAGACGTACATCGATAGCAGGTATAACTTACCAACGGCTCACTCTATTTCGAAGGAAGAAGCTAAGGATAAAGCCGTGAAAATATCAAAATATTGAACGCATTAGATATGAAACTCTCCGAAAGATGAAATTGAATTGGAGATCAGAAGAATTCAGAGACATTGACTCGAAACTGTTAACAATAGGAATTACGTTCCGGTCTTGCATAATTTATTCCAAACTAGGCGTAGTTGGCCAAATTACGCGTAGTTCGCAATGAACCATGCAATTGCGGAATTAATCCACTAAAGTTTAAAAGTGCACGAAGCGATTATTAGCAAAATCGAAGTAAGGTGATGGATTAAAATATGAATTCGAACTCCTCAGAATCACACTCGCATGACAACCTCGTCTCGTCGACTTCTTTGCAGATAGGAGCTTCCTTCGGTTCCAACGCAGTAGGGGCGTAAAAAGGAAATGACATGCAAGGATGCGAAAAGAGAAGTGTGCAATCCGACGATAATAAGACTAAGCATCAAATATCAAATAGGATAAACGTAGGTTGAACTTAGATAGGAGGAGTATATGTACCGGCTGGAGCTAACTCGGGACAGTTGGCCTTAAGATGCTCAGGAGATCCACATTCATAACATTTTCCTTTCATGGTCTTACAATACCTCCCTGTGTGACCAAGTTTATTAGATTTATCGCATTTCCAACAAGCCAACTCCCTAGCGTGGTGACTACCACACTGATCACACTGTGGAGGCCCACCTCTGACATTCGGAGCCACTACTGCATATGCTTGCACCTCTTGAGGAGTATCCTGCCTCCTAGGTATCTTCTTCGAATCCCCATAACGGTCTTCACCACCCCGTTTTCCTTCGGAGTTTAGCTTAACAATCATCGGGGGTAACTCACCATCCCGAACCGCATTCTGAGTCAAAGTAATCGCAATTTCCACCGCGCTCTGAAAGGTGCTCGGTTTGCTGGATAGTACACTCTTACGAATTGCTGGGGGTAATCCGTGAGTGTAGCGACCTATACGTTTAAGCTCCGGTCGGACCAAGTGCGGCACTAGCTGGGACAGGGCGTGAAAACGCGAAGTGTACCCTTGGATGTCTGACCCAACCATGGTCAAGTTCCATAACTCATCTTCCAACTTTTGAATCTCAGATTCAGGAACATACTCAATAATCATCAACTCCTTTAGTTGTTCCCAAGTCATCTTGCTGATCTCAGCTCGGCCTCGCACATTCACGATTGAATTCCACCACGTCAAAGCCGTTCCTTGAAATACAAACGCAGCAAATCGGACTCGATCTTTGTCCGCACAGTCAATAGCATCAAAAATAGATTCCATCTTTTCCATCCACTGGAGCGTTCCAGTCGCTCCCTCATTGCCTCTGTACTCTGGGGCCTTACAGCTCATAAAAGTCTTTAGTGTGCACCCAGCGCGTCGAGCTGAGCCCTCTGCTCTACATGATCCAGTAATCACGACTTCGGGACCCTCCTTATTCACAATTGGCTCAGGGCCTTCATTATTAACAACCAACTCAGGACCTTCATGTGACAACCGTCAAAATTCAGGTACTTATTCTGTTGTTATATCGGTTCGAAACGTTAGTTACTTTTTGTCTCGTTCGCTTTATTCTGGTTCGTAACTTTTTAAGTCTATACTTTGTCGGAACTAGTGTCGGAATAACTTCCGGAATCAAAATTATAAGTCCTAATACCAAGAAAACACCCATTGAACTTCCCTAAGTTCATAACTTATCATAACTAATAACTTATAATTAACAAAAAGGTCCAACGAAGCAATAACGCAAAAACGAAAATTTCGAAAAGGCTGAAAATAGCCCGGTGCGCCGCACCTAGTGCAGTGGTGCGCAGCACCTCGCGCCAGAATTTCAAAATATTTACAGCTTTAGTCCTTTACTCGTTTTTACAACCCACCACCCATTTTGGCCAATAGAAAACGTGCCTTTACTGCTAATTTACTGTCCCAATGCCAGATTATCACCCCCACTATCTTTTCTTTTCATTTCACATTCATTTTTACAAAAACTAAAAACACACACACACTTCTTTTCTCTCTAAAAACTCTCAAGAACACCTTCATTTCCAGAAGCATTTCACCATTAAAATCCATTTATAACCCATACAAATCGTCCCTTTCATCAATAGAAGCAAGTGGGTATTGTTATATCGAAAAAGGACCTCGGTTGTAAAGATTTTTGGAGCTCAAATCCGACCAAAACTCTTCATCCAAGCTTTTCCTTCGGTAGATCTCTTTACTTTTATTATTCTTACACTAATATTCAATTGCATGTAAGATCTAACGGTTAAAAATATAATTTTTCATAAATCTATGACTTTTTACGGTCAAAAACGTTTTTAATCGAAATACTCTTTAGATCCACGAATCTGTGGATGAAAACACTTTTGAAACTGTTAAAATGATGTCTTAAAGGATATTTACTAATTGCATGTTCGATCTAAACAACAAAGAGAGGTTTTATGAAGTTTTATGTCACTTTTCTCACAAAAACGATTTTTATCCAAATGGTAATTAGATCTACATTTTTGTGGTTAAAAGTTGTTTAGAAACTGGGAAAACTTTATTTTATATGGTATCTACTGGTTGCATGTCGAAATCCATAAGTCACAAAACGTTTTTAGCAAGAAAAACACAAAACGGGATTGAGACAGCAGCTAGGTGCGCCGCACCTGTGTCCAGGTGCGCAGCACCGAGCTGCTGTCCTCCCGAAAATCGTCGTTTTACCCGATTAAAAGTTATATATACGTTCTGGACTTTTACCAAAATCATGAGGGGACTGAGATAAATGAAATCAATAATAAAAGTGACTTGTGTTGGATCATTTGGACTATAATAAGCTATAATATATGTATTATTGTATTTTAGGTGATTTGTGAGCGGAATTGATTTACAATTTTTGGGTATGAAATTTGGGCGCGGAAGCGCTGCCCAAATTTCCTCAGAAATTGTAAATCACCTCAGCGAGCAAAAGCACTTAATATATAATAACCTAAAACGTTAAATCAAACTTTCGGACACAAACGTGACAATTACCTTTTTGGACTATTTTGACGATACTTGAATTTGACACTTACACTTTAATGACATCTTACCTATATTATTATATAAGAACCTAATAATATAACAACTCATTAAACTACCTTGGTATTATTAGGCAATCCGTGATTCCCGGCTTACACATTCCGACCGAATTTCCGAGTACTCGATCTCTTCGCAATCCGTGAGTTACAACCCCTTGTTTTACATATTTTACATGAATTTGGGGGAAACATAAGATTAATTGCATTTTATGCTTTATAAAACAATTTGCAATACATCAAACTTTGACTTATTAAACTTTGACTTTGACTTTATCAAACTTTGACATTGAAACGTCTACTTAGTTTCTTATGCGTAAAACATTTCTTTCTCTATTTATAACTATTGTTTCGTCTCTTTAACTCAACTATTTATTGATACTTGTATGCGTAACCGACCCTTGATGGAACTATAACACGTTCTTAAGTGATATTGATTCTCTCTCTTTTAAAACAAAATTACATAGTGCCCAATTATTCTTTAGTTTCTCTCTTACACACTATTAACTACTTAAGCCGTATAGTAATTATGGGTATCGATACTTAGGAAAGAACCGTTCCTTGCTTAGATGGCAGTCTAAGTACATATTTACTGAATTTCTTTTAATTTCCCGTTTGAGAGGCGGGAAGTTGGGGCCGCACGGTTGATAATCGGATTAGTGTGAACACTTAAGTTATAGGTGCCAAGTGGTTGATACAAGAAATCTATTTAGTTACTTACGCATAAACTTATAAATTTTTAGCGATTGTTATCCGCATCTACTATTTGACTAAATTTGATTCTATTTAGTCTTTACAAGTTAGGGCACAATTCGCCCGTTACTTAAACTTTACAAGTATATAAACTCTTTAAGCGACTTTTCTCCGCTAACCTCCCTATGGGAAAACTCTTACTTCATATACTTTACTCATACTTTTTATGCCAACTGTTTAAACTGTAACTCACTCACTACTTTCGTAGTTGACACTTTATCTTATGTTTCAGGAAATTAGTGTAAGTCTGAGGTGCATGGCATGGACGGGTCGAGGCGGTGGTGTGAGAACTTATGTGGAAAAGACTTGGCCAGTTATTTTGGGAATTTTAATGAAACACTTTTATTATGTGTCAATGTATTAAACTATTTGTCTCTTGGTTGTTTGAATGGGTTTTAAACACTTTAAATTTTAATGAATGACTCATTTACCGTTATGTTTTATATGACCTGTGTAAAGATTTTCCAGCTCTTCACATTCCCGTGTTTCCGCTTTAGCGGGGTGTGACAGACTTGGTATCAGAGCACAGGTTATAGAGAAAAACGGTTTTAAAAATTTTTCAAAAATTTTCGAAACCAAACTATAACCAAGACTTTTCGGAAAATCGTTTATGGGTCTAAACTTTAGAGAATTAATTTCGTGGTTTGCATGTTTATAATTTAACTACGCATGGCCTGATCACCCCTGCCTAGTTCAAAATGATTATGCAAAGACGAAACGTAATTACTAATGTTAACGGTTTTGAGTCAAAATTCCCGGCACTGTCTTTTCCCGATTCTCACGCGACTGACCCGTACATGCAGTTCATTACACATTTCCTTTATCTTTTCTTTGTGTTCTCTAGTACTCACGAAACTTTCTACGTCTCAGATCTGTCATGTCTCAATCGTCTCTACCAACCGAAGATACCTCCACGACTATTAGCAGCGGCAACGGGTCTAGCCCGAGGACTGTGTTACCACCCTCTCGTGCGACACCTATTGCGACACCTTTTCGACAATCGGGATCGTTCCAACCTGCACCTCGTCAGCCATCCGTGGACCCGTACGACCCAACCGGACACCCTCCAGTTATGGAAGTCTATCCATGGGAACGCCAGTTCCTAGAGGACGCGCGTCGTGTCCGAGGGGCCGGATCACCTTCATCCGGAGTACCACCTAACCTCCGACTTCCTCCACCCGAGGCATTCCGCAGTGTATTCCACGAGGTTCAGAGGATTGCAGGCGAAACTCAGCAGCAGGCCCTTCACCTATTCGAAGCCTCCGACGAAACCCACAAGCTGGCGGAACAGGCAATCAGGATCATCGCGACGGCCCAAACCACCGCCCGGACTGTACAAACCCTTATCTACGTCATCTGGGCCATGGGAGCGCTGATAATAGCCATCGTCGCCTTGATGATCTTCGACCGAAGTCACTAGGGACATCCGCCGTTCATACCTCTAGCTAGTCGTAAATTTTCCGTTGTATACGATTAGGCTAGTATCTATC
>CAJVGC010000076.1:0-58875 GCA_910822075.1 Senecio squalidus
GCTAAAAGCAAAGAAGACCATAAATCTACTTCTGGGTATATTTTCATGTTAGCTGGCGGACCAATCTCTTGGCGGAGTCATAAACAGAAACTGACCACGACATCTACTATGATGGCTGAATATGTTGCCGTTATAATGCAACCTGTCATGGGATGTTGTTAAGGAACCTGATCAGTGGACTCAAACTCGTCAACTCAATTTCTAGACCATTGAAGCTTTACTGTGATAACTCAGCTGCTGTAACTTTCTCGAACAGTAACAGTTCGACTGGCGCTGGGCTGTATCTCGACACAAAGTATCTGTTTGTACGCGAACGGGTTGAGGAAAATGCTCTTTGTGTTGAGTACATAAGTACACATGACATGCTAGCGGATCCGATGACCAAAGGTCTTCCTCCTAATATATTCGTAGGACACGTGTAGAATATGGGGCTTACAAAAGACTTAATTTAATAGCATGATGTACTTATTGGTCATTATTATTTATTAATGAAAAATTTTCCTCCTTATTCAGATTTTGTTTGTCTATTATTTACACCTTATGCGCATAACTGTGTTGGACATTATTATAACAAAATTTGTCTTAGTTGGTCTATCATTGCTTATTCAGTTTCGAATTTGAGTCATAGTTTGACTAGTGGGGGTCCTGAGTAGATGTTCTTCTCTACGACTGTACTTATTGACTATGATTTCGGTTTGAAACAAAATGAGTATTATCTCGTACGGACTTATTAATACTCATAGATAAATGATCTACTTGGTCAAGTGGGAGAATGTTGGACCCATATTATTTGTGACCCTCATTGATCATTTATCCTTATTGATATGATGACTGACACTAACTGAAATCTGTGTCTAGTAAATATTCGATGGACGTATTTACCTTAACGACACTATAGATTTCCCATTAGGTGATCGGAACTATGAGAGCTTATAATATAAACACTTATTAAACACCAAGGACTAAATGGTACACACTCCTAATTTGAGTGTCTATATAAGGACCATAATAAACCCTTATTAGGGTTGGTCACTTAAGCCACCATTATCATCCCTAACACACACATAGTGTTTTCTCTCAATTACTCCATCATAATACGATCATCTCGTTCTGGGAATCAATGGCTAACATGTTCAATAACATCCCAGGATCGTCAGGAGGTATGTGATAAACATGAATCAATCTAATTTAATCCAACAATATATTCAATATATGAAGATGTTAAAAGTCATTGCATATTTGCATGTGTGTAGATTTTATTATGCATTTTTTAGGTTATCTATAACCTTTTTACAATGCTATTGGGTTCAAATCGTACGAGACCTGATTTGATTTTCACTCATCTTTTGTTTAAAAAAAAACCCGGGAAAAACCCAATTCGAACCTAAAAAAACCAGAATCGAAAAAACCAAACCAGTTGAAGAACCGAACCAAACGTGTTCTATGGCTTAAAAACCGATTTTTCGTTTTGGGTTTCGATTTACGTTAAAACCAATCCAACCAGACCCATCACCCATGTCCACCCCTACTTAATGGCATAAAGAAATGTGAGGCTAAACTAATAACTAAGGGGACTGGTTGTCAATGCTTTTGTGCCTTAGGCTGAATTCATAACATTACATTAATGAAATCTTAATGATCATTTATTATATGTGTATAGTATTCGTTGTTAATATTTGTTCTTTTTTTTATATATATATTAAACTAGCTTATTGAACCGTCTAATTAGCGAAGAATTATATCAAAAAATATATAATGTTAGCAAAGAACATATAATTTATATAAAAAGATTAATAGAAAGTTATTAGTCATGTACACACAATGATTATGTTAGCAAATGTGAAGTTAAATAAAACATTTACTGTGTAATTCAGAAAAAACCCTATTAAAAATAAAATAATTATAATATATAAAAAAAACTAAAATTATTGCGTAAATAGGACGAAAAAGAAAAAACAGAAGATTTTTTTTTATATGATATGTTTTCCCTTTATATGCAAAACATTCGTAAAACAATAAAATAATTTTATTTTCTTTTTATAATATATAAAAAAAGAGTTAATTACATAATTGGTCCCTGTGTTTGTTTCAATTTAACGGGTTCAGTCCCTGGGTCAAAAATCGTTCGGGTTCAGTCCCCGGGGCATATGTTTGGTTACAAGTTTGGTCCCTGCATCTAACAATCGTTAATTTTTAACGTTAAATTTGACATGTGCCAGACATGTGATGGGTAAAAAAGTAATTTCGCCTTAAATATACACGTGTCACTCAAATTACCATTCATTGCCCTTTCACCACAAAGACAAAAGTCTCATTTAACACTTTTCTCTGTTTCCTTACTTCCAAACCTCCCCAACCCCAAATAATCTCACTCCGGCGGTTCTAGGTGACCGGCGACGGAAACCCACGGCGACGGTTCTAGGTGACCGGCGACGGAAACCCACGACGACGGTTCTAGGTGGCCGACGACGGAAACCCACGGCGGCGGTTCTAGGTGACCGGCGACGGAAACCCACGACGGCGGTTCTAGGTGGCCGGCGACGGAAACCCACGGCCGGCTGTTCTAGGTGGCCAACAAGTAGTGCAAATTCTTGTTTTTTTTAACAAAAATTTATGAAAATCAAAAGGGTGTTTTAAAGTTTCAAACCTTAACCATTTTTCAATCTTTTAAAAAAAAATTAGATCTAGATTCAAGAAATTAGATCTAGATTCAAGAAATTAAAAATATATATATGAATTATTACCGTGTTCTTTTGAGTGGAAAGGTCAGAAGACAATCCCATTGTGTTTTTTTTACCCTTCTTTTGTTTGTGCGTGACATTGTTTCTAATTTTTATTTTCCTTCAATAAGGTACCAACTAAAGAACATATGGATGCTTTGTCCTCAGTATTGGGCATTGGACCAAGAGTATTCTGGTAGCCTATTAAATCGATTTTTTAAATCTATGAAAATGGGTTATTTGACTTTGATTTATTTAGATTAGATAAGGTTTTAGGAAGAGATTTGGAGAAGAAGGTTGTAGGTGTGGATAAAGGAATTATAAAATATAGATTAAAGAATAAAAAGAAATGAAAAAGATTTGACTATCCTTATATATTTGAGTGCCAGGTGTATATTTTAGACGAAATTACTTTTTTACCCATCACATGCCTGACACATGTTACATTTAACGTTAAAAATTAACGATTGTTAGACGCAGGGACCAAACGTGTAACCAAACATATGCCCCAGGGACTGGACCCGAACGATTTGTGACCCAGGGACTGAACCCGTTAAATTGGAACAAACACAGGGACCAATTATGTAATTAACTAAAAAAAAAACTAAAAATATTGGGTAAATAGGACGGAAAAAAAAACAGAAGATTTTTTTATATGATATGTTTTACGTTTATATGTCAAACACTCGTAAAATAATAAAATAAATTTATTGTTGTTGGGACATAAATGTCTGTATTTGTATTCAGTTGAATGTGTCGTCGAGTTAGAATGTAATTAGATCGAGTTGTAAAGTCCAAAACGCATTTACGTAAACAGTTACTCTAAGTAACTAAGTTACGGAGAGTAACTAACAGTTACTCTCGCGTAACTAACAGTTACTCTCGCGTAACTAACAGTTACTCTCGCGTAACTGTGGAGTTACGCGCGTAACTGTTTAGGGTTTCGGGTCAGCTATAAATAGCAGACTCGGGATCATAAATGGGGGTTGTTGAAAGTTGTCAGAGCTGTCACATCGGCGAATAGTTACGTGAGCTAGGTCTTGAGAGCGTAACTGTGAGTTCTTGTGTGTTAAAGTCTTGTAATCGAGTGTTTAGATACTATTCGTGTTTGTAATCGAATACGTAAGTTTAATAGTATCAACCATTTGATTATCTCTGCTGTTCTTCACCATATACACGTATATATTAGTTATTCCGCAACTAGTATTGTTAGGATTCAAAGGGGTCCGTGAAATAGGCGACTAACAAGTGGTATCAGAGCCTCTATACTTGTTATAGAGGTCTTTGAATCCGTTTGGTGAAGTTTGGGGCTGTTTTAGGCTAGATCTAGGATTTGGGAAAAGTGTACTTTATTTCGGATTTTTTAGATCTAGGCATTTCTAGCCGTAGTTTGGTCTCGGGTTTCAGATATTGTGTTTACAGTTGGGTATTCTTGATATCTGCAGAAGATGGGTTTCTAGTTTTGTGTATTTCTTAGTTTTCGACGGTCGGAAGAAATTTGCAGCTAGAGTAACTGTCAAGATACAGTTACGGCACGTAACTGCTCAGTTACGCACGTAACTACATAGTTACGTGGAGTTACGTGCTCTTGAAGACTGTTACGTGATCTTGAAGATTGTTACGTTTGAAGAGTTACTTGAAGACTAGTTACGTGCGTAACTATCAAGATACGTGCACTTATCTGCAGATGCGCGAGCAAGTAGATAGTTACTCGAAGTTTTTTGCTCGAAAATAGTTACGCCACGTAACTGGGAGTTACGCGAGCGTATCTATTCACTGAAGACGTTCGTTTACTTCGTTTTTCTAGCCGTTACTCCGCCCGATTTTCGACAGAAACATTAGGTAATTGTTTGGTTGGATTCTCTGACTTTCTTGCTGATTCTACGGGTTTTGTTTGTGAAGACTTGTGTGAAGACGTTTGAAGACTAGTGTTGAGTTCGGGGTATTCGGGAATCGTTTGTGTTTGTTTCGGGTATTCGTTTGTGGCTGATTTGGGTATTGATTTGTATTCGACATGGCTCTCGTTCCGAACGCTACTTTGTACGAAATGGAGGCAAATCGGAATCCTTTACTTCCACCTAAGTACGACCCAAATAGTACTCTTGAGGATTGGGTATCAAGTTTCAAGACCTATGTAGCTTATTCCGATTCAGGTATGTGGGTCCCAATTCTCACGAGATTTATTGCTCCATTCGATACTAATGTTCAAACGGGAATCAGAACGCTGAAGCCAATAGAAGCCTACACCGATATTGAGAAGGCCGCGAACCTAAAGGATCAGAAAGCACTAGGATCGATCCAACTGTGTCTGACAAATGAGATGAAATCAGTCTTCAGACAACACGCAACAGCCTACGATGTGACATTCGCGAATTTCTAGGTATACTTCTAACGACCCGTATTCGTTTTATTTACTTATGATTATGTTTTGACCCTATTGTATCCATTTTATGTTTTATCGTATTCGTATTTCATGAGTATTGTATCCGTATTTCTCGTATTTTATGGGTATCGTATTTGCATTTTATGCGTTTTTACGTTTGTCGGGTGTATTTTATGTGATTCGGACCTTTATGTCGGGAACGTTTAGTTCTAAGTGCCTTTAGTATAAGTCTAGTATGCTCCTAAGATAAGTTTAGGGGTTTTATGCCTTATTTATACGATTAAGATTAACGTTAAAAAGTATTACAATTTTAGTCCTTCAAAATTTTATTACAAATTTAGTCCTTTTGGATTCTATCACAAAAATAGTCCTAAACATCCCTACCAAACTTTTTGTCCTATTCTAAATCACTTACATTGTTTTTATCACCATTTCTCCATTCTCATCTCTCTCTCTAGAAAACACACACAAACACACACTCTCTCTCTAAAATCACCACAAAACCCACCATTTTCATCTACAAATCCAAGTTTTATTGAAGATTTTCATCCACCCTCATCATCAAAATCGTTTTCTTCACTTTCAAGTAAGTTTTGGTTTATTTTAAGATTCAAAAACCCATATTTTATAATGATTTTCGGATTAAATATGTTTTTTAATCAAAACCTTAATGAATATTTGAAGAAAACATGATTTATACAACAATCTTGTAACATTTTTATATAAAAGTTATCTATTAGGATTTTTATCTAAAGTTTAACATTTTTAATGAATAAAACATGTATTTTATATAAGTTTTCGATATATAAACCTATTCTGGACATAAGGTTTCAATATTTATTAATCTCGACATCTAAAAACACTCAAAACCGTATCTCGAAGGTATTTCTCGAAAAGCTCAGTTACGTCACGTAACTGTTAGTTACGTGAGGGTAACTGTAGTTACGCGAGGGTAATTGTAGTTACGCGAGGGTAACTGTAGTTACGCGAGGGTAACTATAGTTACGTGAGGGTAACTGTAGTTACGTAGGGTAACTATAGTTACACTAGCGTAACTGTTAGTTACGTAGGGTAACTGTTCCTAGAGTAACTGTTCCTAGCGTAACTAATTAGGTTTTTGATCAAACCCATTGTCCGCCAAGGTTGTTCCTTATATCTCGCTCACTTGGTGAAGAAAGATTCTACGATAAAGATTGATGGTGTACCGATTGTTCGCGAGTTTTCTGACGTTTTTCCTGAAGATTTACCTGGAATCCCTCCCCAGAGACAAATCGACTTTCGTATTGATCTTGTTCCTGGAGCAGCGCCTGTTGCTAAGGCTCCGTATCGTTTGGCTCCTTCCGAGATGCTCGAGTTGTCAAAGCAAATTCAGGAATTGGTTGATAAGGGTTTTATCCGTCCTAGTTTCTCCCCGTGGGGTGCTCCTGTCCTCTTTGTTAAGAAGAAGGATGGCTCCATGCGCTTATGTATTGATTATCGGGAGTTAAACAAGCTGACTGTGAAGAACCGTTATCCCCTTCCTCGTATTGACGACTTATTCGATCAACTTCAGGGTTCTTGCTATTTCTCTAAGATCGATCTTCGCTCTGGTTATCATCAGTTGAGAGTTCAGGAAGATGATATACCTAAGACCGCTTTTCGTACTCGATATGGTCATTATGAGTTCATGGTGATGCCGTTTGGTCTGACAAACGCCCCTGCAGCATTCATGGATCTAATGAACCGTATTTGTCGTCCGTATCTTGACAAATTTGTTATCGTATTCATCGACGACATTCTTATCTATTCCCGAAGTCGCAAGGAACATGAAGAGCATTTGCGTCTTGTTCTAGAGGTGCTTCGAAAGGAAAAGTTGTATGCGAAATTCTCTAAGTGCGAGTTCTGGTTATCCGAAGTCCAATTCCTTGGCCACGTGGTTAGCGCGAAGGGTATTCACGTTGATATTGCTAAGATTGAAGCTGTTAAGAACTGGGTTGCACCAAAATCTCCGACCGAAATCCGTTCGTTTTTGGGTCTTGCTGGGTACTATCGTCGATTCATCGAGAACTTCTCCAAGATCGCTTCACCTATGACAAAGTTGACACAGAAGAGTGAACCATTCGTTTGGGGTTCCGATCAAGAGAGGGCCTTTCAGATATTGAAGCAGCGGTTGTGTAACGCTCCTATTCTTAGTCTGCCAGTTGGTTCCGAGAATTTTGTTGTTTATTGCGACGCTTCGCACAAGGGTCTGGGTTGTGTGCTTATGCAGAATAGTAAAGTTATAGCTTACGCTTCACGTCAGTTGAAAGTCCATGAGCAGAATTACACGACACATGATCTAGAATTGGGAGCCGTCGTATTCGCATTGAAGATTTGGAGACATTATCTATATGGGACCAAGTGTACTGTATTTACCGACCACAAGAGTCTTCAGCACATATTCGATCAGAAGATGCTGAACATGAGACAACGACGCTGAGTTGAGTTATTGAACGACTATGATTGCGACATTCGCTACCACCCTGGCAAGGCGAACGTTGTTGCTGATGCACTAAGTCGTAAGGAAACAGTCAAACCAGTCCGTATCCGTTCTATGATGGTAACTATTCAGACGAGCTTGAAGGCTCGGATTATTCAGGCACAGGAGGGTATTATGACAGAGGACCGTGTTAAAGAGGAAAGGTTGTATAAGTTGGCGTTGGAATTAGAACCGAAGGAGGATGGAGTTCTGTATTTCCTCGAGCGTATTTGGGTTCCGATTAGTATCCGTCAGTTGATTCTGGACGAAGCCCATAAGTCTAACTATTCCATTCATCCGGGTTCCGACAAAATGTATCATGACTTGAAAAAGTTCTATTGGTGGCCGGGTATGAAGCGTGAGATCGCCGAGTATGTTAGTCGATGTTTGACCTGTTCCAAAGTGAAGATTGAGTATCAGAAACCGTCGGGGCTACTCCAACAACCGAAGATTCCCGAGTGGAAATGGGAGCGTACTACTATGGATTTTGTTACGAAGCTTCCGAGATCTTCGAGTGGTTATGACAGTATCTGGGTTATTGTTGATCGATTGACGAAGTCTGCTCATTTCCTACCGATTCGTGAGAATTATCCGATGGAGAGATTCGTGCGTTTATATATTGCAGAGATTGTATCGAAACACGGAGTCCCTGTATCGATTATTTCCGATCGTGATGCTCGTTTCACCTCACGATTTTGGAAGTCATTCCAGATTGCTATGGGTACGAGGTTAGATATGAGTACCGCGTATCATCCGCAGACCGATGGTCAGAGTGAGAGAACTATTCAAACCTTGGAAGATATGCTACGAGCTTGCGCAATTGATTTTGGTGGTAGTTGGGACGTTCATTTGCCGTTGATTGAGTTCTCGTACAACAACAGCTATCACACGAGTATCAAGTGTGCACCTTTTGAAGCTTTGTATGGCCGCAAGTGTCGATCGCCTGTATGTTGGGCAGAAATTGGAGATAGTCAGATTTCTGGTCCGGAGATTATACAAGAGACCACTGACAAGATCTTCAAGATCAAGGAACGATTAATTACTGCAAGAGATCGACAGAAAAAGTATGCTGATAAGCGCAGGAAGCCTCTTGAGTTCAGTGTTGGAGATATGGTATTATTGAAGGTATCTCCATGGAAAGGGGTTGTCCGATTCCAGAAGCGCAGCAAGCTGAGTCCGAGATACACGGGTCCGTTCAAGATTTTAGCCCGCGTCGGCCCAGCTGCGTATCGACTAGATTTGCCGGCAGAACTGAGCAACGTACACAATGTATTTCATGTGTCTCAGTTGAAGAAATGCCTGGCTGACGAAACGTTATTAGTTCCGCTTGAGAAACTCCAGATTGATGATAAGCTTCATTTCGTTGAGGAACCGATCGAGATCGTTGCTAGTGATGTTAAGCGTCTACGACGAAGTAATTGTCAAGGTTCGTTGGAATTCCCGTTTTGGAGCTGAGTTCACGTGGGAACGCGAAGATGAAATTCTGCGGAAGTATCCTCACCTTTCCCCCGGAAGTAGTACCAAGAGATAATTTCGAGGACGAAATTTCTTTTTACTTGGGGAGACTGTGACATTCGCGAATTTCTAGGTATACTTCTAACGACCCGTATTCGTTTTATTTACTTATGATTATGTTTTGACCCTATTGTATCCATTTTATGTTTTATCGTATTCGTATTTCATGAGTATTGTATCCGTATTTCTCGTATTTTATGGGTATCGTATTTGCATTTTATGCGTTTTTACGTTTGTCGGGTGTATTTTATGTGATTCGGACCTTTATGTCGGGAACGTTTAGTTCTAAGTGCCTTTAGTATAAGTCTAGTATGCTCTTAAGATAAGTTTAGGGGTTTTATGCCTTATTTATACGATTAAGATTAACGTTAAAAAGTATTACAATTTTAGTCCTTCAAAATTTTATTACAAATTTAGTCCTTTGGGATTCTATTACAAAAATAGTCCTAAAAATCCCTACCAAACTTTTTGTCCTATTCTAAATCACTTACATTGTTTTTATCACCATTTCTCCATTCTCATCTCTCTCTCTCTAGAAAACACACACAAACACACACTCTCTCTCTAAAATCACCACAAAACCCACCATTTTCATCTACAAATCCAAGTTTTATTGAAGATTTTCATCCACCCTCATCATCAAAATCGTTTTCTTCACTTTCAAGTAAGTTTTGGTTTATTTTAAGATTCAAAAACCCATATTTTATAATGATTTTCGGATTAAATATGTTTTTTAATCAAAACCTTAATGAATATTTGAAGAAAACATGATTTATACAACAATCTTGTAACATTTTTATATAAAAGTTATCTATTAGGATTTTTATCTAAAGTTTATCATTTTTAATGAATAAAACATGTATTTTATATAAGTTTTCGATATATAAACCTATTCTGGACATAAGGTTTCAATATTTATTAATCTCGACACCTAAAAACACTCAAAACCGTATCTCGAAGGTATTTCTCGAAAAGCTCAGTTACGTCACGTAACTGTTAGTTACGTGAGGGTAACTGTAGTTACGTGAGGGTAACTGTAGTTACGCGAGGGTAACTATAGTTACGTGAGGGTAACTGTAGTTACGTAGGGTAACTATAGTTACACTAGCGTAACTGTTAGTTACGTAGGGTAACTGTTCCTAGAGTAACTGTTCCTAGCGTAACTAATTAGGTTTTTGATCAAACCCATTTATAATGACGTTATAACGTAATTAAAGTGTTGCACGCTTTCAAATCTTATGCTTTAACCCTAAAACACATGTCAATTTTATAATATACACTATTAACACGGTTTTGGTCGAAAACCTGTATTTTGCTACATAATGCTATATCTTTCCTTTAAACCATCGGGATTATAAGCCCTTCATAACTAAAACATATTATAGCATATTATGAGACGTTAATCGCATAAGGCAACCCCACTAGACTTAGAGATACTCAGACATATTTATTTACGTGATGTTAGGGCACTTAGACGTGGGAGCTTGACCGTATTTGTTATTACCCGACGTATTCGTTGACTGGATTGCTGTGCTATTCAGTGAGTTATTCGTTGCCCTTTTTACTGTTTTTATATTTTGGGCATGATTAGCGTTGTATAAATGTATTTTATGGTATATTATGTATTATGGTTATGTATTTTGGATATGAATGCCTTTAGGTTAGCATTACCCAACTTGTTCCGCCTTTGTGGTAGAACGAGGCCCCGTATACACACCTGTTAGCTTTTAGCCGCCGGTTCGTATATATAGCGCTATATGGGTCTAACAAGCCCTCATTGTTAACACGATGGATGATGGATGCGCCCTGTCCGTGTTAGCAATGTTATGACCGTTGAATTCGAGGATGACCTAGCGTAATGCACTAGGTGGGGTTAGTTGCCAGTATTGTTATGGTTCAGGTGTATAGTATTTACCTAAGGCCGTCACCTATCCAGTATGGTATATTTTTATGGTATTTTCGTGGTATGATTATGGTATTTTTATGATATTAGTATTAGTATATTATTGAAAAGATTTGTATACTTCACGTATGTTTTGAAACATCATTTTTTTCGAATGACTTATTTTCAAACCGTGTCACTTTTGGGTCAAAACGTATTGAAACTCTTATGCTATTATGTTTTTATTAAATATTGCGAATAATTCACCAACTTTATGTTGACGTCGTATTTTAACGCTTTTCAGGGATTTGAGGTTACCTTTATGACGTTATGCTTTGGTGGCTACGTGGATTACTTGCTTGGAATTTATTTTGCTTTGTATTAATTCCTTAGTATCCCAACTCTGTAGACGTATTTTGACACGTTTTCGGATTACTGTAATAATGCATGCTATCTCAGACTTATTTATCTATGTTGATTATGTATGGTTTACTTATGTTGATGTAACCTTTGAATCTCTGATACCGTATACTCTGTACACCTCGGTTCCGCCAATGCGGGGTGTGACATACGATCTCTGGAATGCAATCATGAAGAGATACGGTGGCACCGAAGCCATGAAGTTAGTAAGGGCTGATCTGCTACGGAAACAGTTTGATAATTTTATTTGTGGGAAGAACGAGAGTCTTGATATGCTGATTTCAAGATTCTGCAGACTGACTAATGATTTATTCGATCTTAGAGTTAACTATAATAACTTCGATATAAACACTCGTTTTCTGAATAGTTTGCCCGCGCACTGGGAGATGCTTGTTCTTCTACTAAAGGACAAAGATGAGCTCAGAGACTGGGATTTCGAGGAGCTGATTGAAAAATTGAAAATTGCAAACCTCGAAATGCAACAGAAGGCTTTCAGTGGAGGTTATCAGAATAGAGACATGACACAGCGTGACAATTCGGGAGTCGCTTTCCTCTCGGAGGTCGTATTTCCACAAATGCAACCACCTTCTTTAGCTGGAATGTCATTGTCAAATTCCTCAAGCCAATATGTTTCCACGCCTAGTCCACAAGCAACCCAGATCGCTTCAAGTTCCACTCCTATTAGATGTCCCACTTGTGGATCCTGTCAGTTAAATGGCATTGAAACTCAGGCCTCACCCTCGCTGTTAAAGTCTCAATCATCTGCCTACGTAGCCTCTGACTCTCTACAAGGAGAGCATGAAAGACTTCAATCATGCTTCCTTACAGCATGCGACGATCTAGTGGGAGGTCGAATCTCTAATTTTTCTCTAGTTGAAGAAGATTATGATCAAATTGATCATAACGATCTGGAGGAAATGGACATTCGTTGGAACATGGCGATGCTGACTAGAAGGATCAAGAATTTTCTCAACCGTACTGGGAAAAAGCACATAAGTTGCGACAGTCGCACTGGGATGGGGTTCGACAAGTCTAAAGTGAAATGTCACAAGTGTCACAACTATGGACATTTTGCTCGGGAATGTGGACAACATTCACGTGACGATAGTAGAGGCTACCAAGGCCAAAGAAATGATCAGCAAGGGCAAGGTTACCGTTCTTCTTCTCAAGATCGACCGTATCAGCAAGAGGGTAACTATCAGCGAGGAAATAACTACCAACATGGAGGTAACTATCAGCGCCAAGCCAATCAGAACCTGAGAATTCAGGGTGTAGAGAAGGACAACGACAATTCCTCTACAGCTCTCCTGGTTCAAGACAGTAGAGTGGATTGGGGCTCATATGAAGACAACTCTTCAAGGAATGATCACTTTGCTCTCATGGTCTCAAACACTGACAGTTTGTCTTCAACTTCTGAGGTAGATCTTGATGCTTTTAAATCTACTTGTGCAAAGTGCATCGAGCTAGAGGCCCAGCTCGATGTATGGCGAAGTAATAATGTGTTCGTAGTCACTGAACTTGATAAACTAAGATATGCAAACGATCATTTAACCAAAGAAGTTCAGTCTTTTCAAAAATTTAAAAGCGAAAAATTAATTGAAATATCTGATTTGGAAATAATGGTAAAACGTCATATCTCAACAATCAAACAGTATACTGACGCTCTTGCAGATACAAAGCTAACTATTCCTGAAAAGCAAAAGGAAATTGATATCCTTCATGGCAAGTTAGCTGCGTTTGCAAACTCAAAAGAGATTTTGAGTCAGTTTATCAGCACTCAGAGGACTAACACTCAAGACAAGTCGGGATTGGGGTACGATAATATGCCACCTCCAAAGCACTTTACCCCGATCCCCATTGTTGACTTGCCTCAGGGACTTGTTCAGACTCCCTCGATGACCGCTGAAGCCGTAAGTGATAAAACGGAAGTAAGCGGTCAGGAAGGAAGTGACTCTAAAGTCTCTGAAGAGTCGAAAGCTGTTTTAGAGCGAAATGACCACAAATCCAAAGACTTGAATGACTTAAACGAATTAAATCTAACCAAGCATCAAGAAAATCTCTTTGAAAAAGTCTTTCAACGACTTGAGAGTCGACTTGTCAAAACCATGGACAAGAAATTTGAAAAACTTCAAGATCGTGAAAGCAAAAAGATTTTAAAGCAAAACATGTTAGAGTCCAAGCTTAATGTGTCTCGGTCGAATGAGTCGAAGTCAAAGGGAAAGGCTAAAGTTGTTGAAAATCAACCAATTTTAAGTGTTAAAACCCCAATGACTAGGATTTTCACTAAGGGAGAAACTTCAAAAACTAAACTTAAAGCTTTTTCTCCGAAAGTGATTCAGTCAAACGCAACCACGGCAGTACTACTTCAACACGACACTCAAAAGAAGATTCAATCTTCTCAGGCTTCGGAGGTCAATTCCACTGACTCTCGAATCCGCTATTACTGTCAATTTGAGGGACATATTGCTAAGGCTTGTCCTCGTTTGAAAAACTTGATTTTGAAACGCAAAGAGTCAAGACCAGTTTTATCTGTAAAGTCTAAAACTCCTAGATCGAATCAACAGAACAAACCAAAAGTTGATTCATCTTCTGTTAAAATCATGACCAGACCAAAACAGGCTTTGATCAAAACAGTAAAAGAAGTTGGTAAACCACCCAAATCTCAGACTGATACATCAACCATTACTGACTATCAAAAACATCATAAGTTGGTTGATGTAATAGTTCCTGGTAAAAGTGGGCGACCCAAGTCAATTAAGGCTTGGGTCCCCGTTCCAAACTAATTTTTTTCTTCACCTGTGCAGGGACAACCGAAGCGACTTGCTAACAACATCTGGTATGTCGATAGTGGTTGTACTCGGCACATGACGGGCAATCTCTCTCTGCTAGCCAACTTCATAAAGGCTACGGAGGGAAAGTTGCTTTTGCTGGAGAAAAGGGTGGTATGATTACGGGTGAAGGATCTATCTCAAACGGAGATGTGACTTTCAAGAATGTCAGTTTCTGTGAAGAGTTAAAGCACAATCTGCTCAGCGTTTCTCAAGTATGTGATGAAGAATACTCTACATTCTTCAACGCCAAGGAGTGCATGATTCTAAAGCAAGGGTTTGTTGTTCCTCCGGAATGGATAGAGATTAGAGCTCCGAGAGTCAATGGTATCTACTGCCTCAACATGAATACGGTTAAATCATCTGAAGGTCATGTTTGTTTGTTATCTAAAGCCTCGGAGAAAGAGTCCATTATGTGGCATCGTCGTATGGCGCATATTAACTTTCGGAAGATGAACTACTTGGTGAAACATGAGCTTGTAACTGGAGTTCCGAATCAAAGCTTCTCCATGAACGATAACTGCGTTTCATGTGTAAAGGGAAAACAGCACAAGAAATCACATCCATCGAAGCTAGTGAACTCCATATCCGCTCCTTTAGAATTGCTTCACATGGATTTGTTTGGTCCCGTAAGTGTAAAGAGCAAAGGAGGGAAATCGTATTGTCTGGTAGTCACGGATGACTTCTCGAGATTCTCATGGGTTTTCTTCCTAGCGACGAAAGATGAAACTGCTGAAAAACTCAAGTTTCTCTTTCTTCGACTAGAAACCCTTCTTGATTTGAAGATTAAGATGATACGCAGTGACAATGGCACGGAGTTCAAGAATCACTGTATGGAGCTGTTTTGTCTGACAAAAGGTATTACTCATCAATATAGTGCAGCTCGAACTCCGCAGCAGAATGGTATAGCAGAAAGGAAAAATAGGACGTTAATTGAAGCAGCTCGTACGATGCTTTCAGATTCAAAACTTCCAGTTTCCTTCTGGGCTGAAGCAGTCAATACGGCCTGTTACGTTCTGAATAGGGTTACCTTGGTCAAACGCCACAGCAAGACAAGTTATGAATTGATCAACAAACGTAAGCCTAATCTGCAATATCTTGAACCGTTTGGGTGCCCGTGTGAAATTATGATTACCAAAGAACGGGTTTCCAAGTTTGGAGCGAAATCTCATGCTGGGTACTTTCTCGGCTACTCGGCTGATTCTCCGAATAAAAGAGTTTTCGACAAGATCACAGGAACCATCGAAGAGTGCTATGAAGTTACTTGTTTCAGATACACTCCATCAACACCTGGAGTCGGTCCTGAAAGCCTCTTTGACTATGATTCCTTGTTCAAACCTTTCGACATCCCTCCAAATGGTTCATCTGCTACAGCACAAGATAATGGAGCGGTTTTGATGCACGGGGGGGAATTTGAAGAAACTCATCATCTTCAACGATTTCATTCTCAATATGAAGATGCATCTGCAACCACTTCATCTCCTATTCCGACTCAGATTCAAGATCTTGTGGTAGCACAAGGTGTGGAACCAATTCAACCAGTACCGATCAATCAGGTATCACCAATCTATGACACGGAGTCTGATGAATCTGATGATGATATGGTTTTTCCTACCGCTCAGTTAGAGGAAGATGTCTCGTCCGAAAGTGAAACAGAGGAAGCCGCTCCTGAAAGTCAAAGTAGTCAAGTGAATGTGGATATGACAAATCTGGATCCACTAATTGATCCAGAAACGGTTCCTCAGACGAGAATTCATACCACTCATCCTGTAGATAATATCATTGGTGATGCAACCGAGGGTATTCAGACAAGAAGACAAGTTCCACCAAATGATGGGGAGGAATCTCGGGATGAAGAACAAGCGGAAGGTAGTGTTTTGAGTCCTAGAAAATCGGGAAGGACTATTCAACGTCCCAAATACTTGGAAGACTTCGAAGCCAAAATGTGCTTGTTTACGTCGTGCTTTCTATCTCAACTGGATCCGAAAAATATAAGGCTAGCTTTATTAGATCCGTTCTGGGTAGAAGCAATGCAAGAAGAGCTTCAACAGTTTTTAAAGTTAAATGTTTGGGAAAGAGTCGTACTCCCGAGGAATGCTAAAGTCTTGAATACCAAATGGGTATTTAAGATGTACGGGATGATAAAGGGGTTATTGTGAGAAACAAGGCGCGACTCGTTGTACAGGGATTCTATCAAGTTGAAGGTCTCGATTACGATGAAGTTTTCGCTCCGGTAGCCCGTTTAGAATCTATTCGGCTATTTCTCGCTTTCGCCTCCCACAAGCGATTCAAGGTCTATCAGCTCGATGTAAAAAGTGCTTTCTTATACGGAGACATAAACGAAAACATATATGTCAGCCAACCACCGGGTTTTGAGGATTATGAACAACCGAATCATGTTTTTAAACTCAACAAGGCACTATATGGTCTCCACCAAGCCCCGAGAGCTTGGTATGAAACGCTTTCTCAATACTTGCTAACCAACGGGTTTTCAAGAGGTTCAGTTGATCAGACTTTGTTCACGAAAGAAAGAAACGAACACTTGTTGCTCGTCCAAATATATGTCGATGACATTATTTTTGGATCAACGGATGATTCGATGTGTAAAGAGTTCGAGAAGCTGATGAAATCAAAATTCGAAATGAGTGCGATGGGTGAGATGTCATTTTTCTTGGGTTTACAAGTTCAACAATCGAAGAAAGGAATCTACATTCATCAGACCAAGTATGTGCAAGACGTCTTGACTCGATTTGAAATGTTAGACTGCAGACCGGTTAGCACTCCGATCGAAATCAACCACAAACTTGGTCCCGCACTTAATGAAGAGGTCGTTGACATGAAGCTATATCGTTCAATGATTGGTTCGTTTATGTATTTGACGGCTTCTCGTCCGGATATCACTTTTGCCGTGTCTTTGTGTTCTCGCTATCAAGCTGCTCCGAAGACGTGCCATTTGAAAGCTGTGAAACGAATTTTCTGCTACCTAAAAGGAAAGCCGAATCTTGGTTTATGGTATCCTTATGACGACAACGATTTCACATTGACAGCTTTCTCGGATTCTGATTATGGGGGTTGCAACTCTGACATGAAGTCCACAACCGGTGGGTGTCAGTTTCTCGGGTCGCGGTTAGTTACGTGGCAGTACAAGAAGCAGACAGCAGTTTCTATGTCATCTGCCGAAGCTGAATACATTGCTGCTGCAAGTTGCTGTTCGCAAGTTCTGTGGATTCAACATCAACTTCGCGATTACGGTTTGATTGTAACTCACACTCCAATTCACATTGATAACACCGCAGCGGTGTGTATCATACGCAATCCCGTCCATCACACTAAGAGAGAGAAAAGATATAACTGTTTAACAAATTCACACTTACCCACTTTTTCAAAAACCCTTTTCTAAAACCCTCTATTTCTCTCTCGGCGATTTTGCGATTTAACATCACATTCACTCGTTTTTCATCCTCTTCTAGTTCGGAATCATCATCTAAACATCAAGGTTTGCTTTCTCGATCTCATTTTCGAGTTTAAAGGGGTGTTTGGGTAATGACGGGTCACGGTTTGGGTTGTCACGATTCACAGATCAAAATTAGCAATTGAAACTTGAAATTGATGATACTATGACATCATAAAAGGGATTACGAATACCTTGGTAACGTTTGATTGTTGATTTTCGGCCTTAAAATGGGTGTTTAAAGAAAACTTGAATTTTAACCTAAAATCGAGATTTTGACTGATTATTTCTACATGGTTACTAAAACTGTGAAGTGTAAAGCACAATGTCACTCGGAATATTGCTATTGATATGATTTTAAGATAAAAACTATAGCGTATTCAGAGTTACTTGAAAAGTTTGAAAATCTGGGTTCTGCAGACAGTTACGGGCACGTAACTGCTAGTTACGGGCACGTAACTGCTAGTTACGGGCACGTAACTGTGACTTTATGTGGTTTTGTGTTTAGCGCGTAACTATTAGTTACGACACGTAACTACTAGTTACGGGCACGTAACTGCCAGTTACGCGCACGTAACTGCCAGTTACGCGCACATAACTGCCAGTTACGCGCACGTAACTGTTTAAAGAAAATGTTCTCTGACCCTTGAATTGTCTAGTTACGCTGCCCAAATTTTTCAAAATGACTATTACGTGAGACAGTTACGCGCTACACATCTGTTTCTTCAAATTCAATTTGTTAACGTAATTGTTCTAACGATCGCTGCGTAACTTCAGTTCATTCAAAATGACATTCTTACCCTCATGAGTAGTCTATGCATGTCTAAGATGTTGTTTACGATGTCTTATAGAAGTTTTTGTGCATTTACTAACTTTTGTGCAAGTTTGTCGTTTTTGATGTGTAGAATGGCCAAGGATAAGAAGGATATTGCCATAAAAAGGCACTATTCAGTGGCACTCCTCTCTACTGTGGATAAAGGAGAGGGATATGAGGGTATTGTCAACTATCTGCTGAGAAGCCCGATTGCTTATGCTCTGCTAGTTAATCTCGATCTAAAGGAGGATCTTATTAGCGAGTTTTGGAGAAATGTTGGGGTAAACACGTCGGTCTCTCCTCATACCATTGAGACAACAGTTAGGGGTCATCCGATCTCCATTACTGAAGAGGTGATCCGCACGGTTCTTCAGTTCAGAGATAGTGATGATGCTGATGACACTCTACCAGAGAAGACGATCTTCGGGTGTTTCAGACAGATGGGATACTTGGGCCGTCTGGATTCATTCCAGTTCAAGAAGCCCATGATGCCTGTGCTTTATCACTTTCTAATGCACACGGTCTTCATGTGCATGTCCAAATGGAAAGGGGGATATGATTCTTTGGACAGACGGGGTCAGGCACTGATGGCTTCCTTGGTCTTCAATCACAAGTACAACTTCTCCAGATTCATTCTCAACAACATGTGATGGAATCTGGAGGACAAGAAGAAGACGTTTGATCAGTATCCGAGGTTTGTGCAGCTGATGATTGATCACTCTCTACCGGACCTTCCTTATAATGGTCCGGTAGGAAAGGCGCTAAAGATCGATCCTCGATACTTTCAAGACTGCAGAAGGGTAGGTCCTGAGTTACCTCTCCAGGGTGCTTTGATAGATCCTGCTTTTCCAACTCCAGCGCTTAATGCATATGACGATCTGGTGACTCCTGACTCCCCTCGCCCGTCCCGATCTAGGAAGTCTTCCAAAACCGAGGCTTCTGAAGATCCTGAGGGTGCTTCAAGCAAGAGAAAGGGAAAGGGAAAGAAAAAGGTAGACATTGACGATGAATCCTCTTCAGAGTCTTCTTCTTCAGGGGGTGATGATAGTGAGGGTGAAGCTGGGTCGGAGGAAACAGTTGAACTCTCCGACGACACTAGGAAAATGAAGAAGGCTTTGGAAGAGTTAGAAGTTCTCAGGAAGCACATTCATGTCGAAGATTACGCCAACAGACGTAAGAAGATTCTGGCGAAAGGAGCAAAGGCAGGGGCGGATCTTTTTGGTACTGCCGTAGAGGTGGCAGTTAAAGGAAAAGCGGTCAAAGGAGTTACATTCAAGGAACCGAAACCGGTGATTCCATCTCCAAAGCCTATCCGCTCAGTAAGATCGAAGCAGGCTGAGTTTGTTGGTATTCAGCCTCATTCTTTTACGCAATCTCCTCCATCTTCAGCAGTAAAGCGTCCTCGCACTACTCCCACTTCACCTGAGGCCTCTTCTGAAACTCCATTGGTAAAGAAATCAAAGAAAGCAATCATCATCACTCCTCCGCCAACAACACTCACCACTACTACTCCTCCATCAGCACCAATAACCACCATTACTCCTCGATCCACCACAGTCACCACTGCTCCTCCTCCTCCACCTCCAAAGTTCACACAAATACCTCCTACCTCTGTCTCTCCTGCTGCAATCCTCTCCACCACCTCACCGATCGTGACTTCACGTCCTGTGGGCACCTCTTCTGGCCCTGCAATCACGGTGGGGTTAAGTGACATGGTCAGGCAGCTACAGCTTCAGATGCAGAACCTTCAGAGCTCACACAACGAGCACGCATTGAAGATAAAGAAGCTTGAAGGTGAAGTGCGAGCTCGGGACTCAAAGATTAAATCTCTGGAGAAGACGGTGAAAGACTTAGAGCACGAGGTTTCGGCGGTTCGAGGAGATTACGAAACCGTTCTCGAGCGCCTTGATGAAGCGCTGGACGAAGAGAAAGAGAAGGAGAAAGATGATGAGGAAGATGCTGATGATGCTGAGAAAGATGATAAGGACGATACAGATGATGCACCCAAGGATGACAAAGATGACAAGGATGATCAGGGAAAGCCAGATGATGATCTGGGCGGTGCAGGAGCTCTTTCACATATGAGTTCACAAGACCAAGGCAAAGGAGATCCCTCAGAACCAACAACTCAAGGCGAATCTGCCTCTGGTTCTGCTAAAGATCAAGGATCCCCGGCCAAGGAAGCACCCATTCAGGGGGAGACAACTAACCCTAATCTTGCTTTTGTTTTGATTCCTTCAGGTACACATGCTCGTCAGATCCAGCAAGCACAGCCTGCAATGTCTATACAAGGATCTACCGCTGTAGTTCCTAGATTTGATGCTGTTCCGATGCAAGAAGGCGATGCCGCCTCAATGGTCCCCGGGAGTTGTTCTATGTTTGAGGACTCCGAGGACGAGGTCGATTCTGCACGGTTAAAGAAGGCAACTGCATCTCAATCAAAGGCTGGATCGAAAGACAAATCTGCTTCCTCTTCTGGTTCAAAGAGGAAGTCTAAAGAAGTAAGCGAACCAGAGCTTCCAGCCGTTCCCGCTCCTCCCGTGAAGAATCATGTTCACTATGTCGATAGCAGAGGGAGAGAGATAGATCACCGGGTGTTTGGCAAAGTCGGTGTTGTTGCAGGTTGCAATCTTGTAGGCCCATGCAAAAAGCTTATTCTATCATGGCGCTACATCGACAACACCGATTTCTTCGCTCTGCTCAGAACAGATGGAGTGCAGTATATGAGAATGAAGTATGCCACGTTCAATTCCTTACCATATTATGAGTTGGAGCGCCTTGCGGACATGGAACCAAAGAACCTGACTTCAGATGCCGCCAAGCTTTTCTACATCCAGCTGAGGGAAGACATATACTACAAAAAGTATGTCAATTTTTCCCTCACCAAGCCGGTAGTGAAGAAGTTAAAGCATCGAAATCCATCCACTGGGAAGCGCATTGTTAAGCACATCTATCCAGAGGTCAAGCTGCTTAAGCGGATCAGGATGCCTTCTCTGCCTCAAGACTTTTTGGAAGCACTTGACGACTGGCATTTTGATGAAAACTCTCGGGAAGCCGTAATGACGGATTTTGATGGGAAAGTACTGCTAAGGATCTATGATCCTATTCATCTTCTTTGCCTCTCCGAAAGTGACCTGAAGCGGCTGAATGAGAAGATGATAGTGGCAATGTGGAATGAGAAGTCTTTTGGCTATGTCTTCTCTCATGTAGTCCATATGTGTGTTGAAAACGGCTACCATTCCAAGAACATGCCGCTGGTAAAGGATGATGCAGTGTAGATTTTGTTTGCAGTGATTTAGTTGGCTTTTGGTATTACTTAATTCTCAGCTCAAACATTATCTATTTTGTCTGTATTTATTGATCATCTTTTGATATATATATGTTTGTTCTACTTGAATTTATGTTTGTTTGTGTGTGATACGTGGTTCGGTAGGTTTATGGTTCCTATTTGAGTTACGTGGTCCGTTTATGTTACAAACACATATTTTCAAGTTTAATACACATTTTTATATTGAAAAGTTTAAAGTGTTTAGACTTCGCAACATATAACAGTTGCGGACTCGAACAAAAACCGTTTTGCTTAAATGCAAAACTCTTTTCAAAAGAGTATAAAGTTTTGAAAACTCATTGAGTCAAAGATTAATTAATCTCAATTGAGTATAAAGCGTCCAAATTGATAAAAACCTAAATCGTTTGATCGTGACTTCGAAATCTTTCTTTTTAAGTTTTTAGGATTTGTATAGTTATAAAAAAATCAGAAAAACAATAAAAATCAGAAAAACATAAAAAGAGGGGGAGAAAGTTTGTAAAAACCTTAGGAAATGATAGTACATCGCAGATTTTAAAAATCAGAATCATAAGTTTTTGTTCGATGTATTAGTAGGTACGGCTAATATCATATAAACAATTTTCCGAACCTGTTTCTAATGGGTAACACGGTTAAGTTTGTTCATCTCAGTGATAAGCTGAAAACTTTCGGTGTGCCTGGAATCTGTCACCATAGGATATTATATATATATATATTAATAAGTATCTGAGAGTAATAGAAAAAGCGAGGAAAAGAAAAAATTGAGAGAAAAAAAAAAAAAAAATCGCTCTTATCTAAAACTCAAAGAGTTTATACTAATATTAAAACTCATAAATACCTTGAGGCGCTCCAGGATTCTATAAGGTTGCGAAATCATAGTTTCCTGCAGTTAGTATAAAGGTTGAGGAGCTATGTATAATTAAATCTAAGTAAAACTTGTAACCCTTGATGCTTACTTGATAAACGGCAGAGACAAGGGGAGAGTAGAGTCAAATAAGAATTCCATAACTCTTGATGCTTACTTGATAAACGGCAGAGACAGAGGGAGGAATTCACGAGTCAATAAAGCTTTTAAAGTTTAAATAAATAAAAATAAAAATAAAAAAAAGGCTAATAAATAATGAAAATTGCATAAGTGCTTAAATTTAATACTATATGTATGCATTTTCAATACTTAGAGTAGTTAATAATCTAGGAATAAGGTGACAGTTTTCCGAAATAAATACTGGAGGTTTGATGACGCTTTGAGGGAAGTTCGGATTTAGCTAAGTGTAAATATAAGTGGGATCCATATAAACAGTTGTAATTTAAATAATCGGAAGATTTTTTTATATGATATCTATGTTGTATTTAAGAGGACAATTATACTAATAATCGGCTGATTCTTGTGATTCGACTTCCGCGATATGATCCTAAAAGCAAACTAATCCCTAACAAAAAAAGATTTGCTCTTTGTAGGTTGCTAAATTAGTGTAAATAGATTATAGATGAAAACCACAAAAAGATTTTCGGTTTTAGGTTAAGAAAACAAACAAAAATCCAAAAAGATTTTATTTCTGCGTTTATTTTCTTCGTTGTCACGTATCGTTCATGGTTAAAAGGTTTTATCACGTGTTTTCTGAAAAATGAGAAATTTTATCAGTTTAAAGAACAAAAACACGTTTTTGGTCAGTTTTGTCTCTGTAAGCCAGGTTTGCAGAGTTAAAGTTCGGATCTCGAAGAGTTTAGCACTTCCAGGAAGTCAAGGACTCGAAGCTGATCTTCATGGAGCCGCGTTGCTTAATGATGAAGACTAGCTGCCAGAAAGATTCGCTAGACATCGGTTACAGACTGAAGACCGTACAAGGCTTATGTGAAGTATAAAGGATCAACTCTCGATCTCTCGACACCAAAAGTTCAAGAAAATTTTGAAGAATACAAGCGACATCCAAGGGGGAGTTTGTTGGGACATAAATGTCTGTATTTGTATTCAGTTGAATGTGTCGTCGAGTTAGAATGTAATTAGATCAAGTTGTAAAGTCCAAAACGCATTTACGTAAACAGTTACTCTAAGTAACTAAGTTACGGAGAGTAACTAACAGTTACTCTCGCGTAACTAACAGTTACTCTCGCGTAACTGTGGAATTACGCGCGTAACTGTCTCTCAGACAGTTACGCGCGCGTAACTGTTTAGGGTTTCGGGTCAGCTATAAATAGCAGACTCGGGATCATAAATGCGTGTTGTTGAAAGTTGTCAGAGCTGTCACATCGGAGAATAGTTACGTGAGCTAGGTCTTGAGAGCGTAACTGTGAGTTCTTGTGTGTTAAAGTCTTGTAATCGAGTGTTTAGATACTATTCGTGTTTGTAATCGAATACGTAAGTTTAATAGTATCAACCATTTGATTATCTCTGCTGTTCTTCACCATATACACGTATATATTAGTTATTCCGCAACTAGTATTGTTAGGGTTCAAAGGGGTCCGTGAAATAGGCGACTAACAATTGTTACACTATACTTTTTATTTTACTCTTTTAGAATCACTATATAATTCTTCTATGGTTATTATAAATTGACAAATTGTTTTATTTTAATTTTTTTAGCGTGACTTACATAATAACTCACTAATTTGTATATAATTACAACATTCGGCCTTAATTTGTTTGTTTTTTTTCTATAGGTATTGACTTAAAAACGGTTTACTTTTCTCAATTAAATTTTTCGATTACAACTTGCTACACGATTACTAAGTGAAAATTTTGACTAAAGTTTGGTATTTTGATGAGATAATTATTGATATATTTGATTGGAATATGTTTGGTGGTTTATGAATTTTGGTCGAGTTTTTTCACCTCTTAAAACTTGAACGTAAACCATTTTTTGACTTTGTAGCTTCCATTTTTCCATTTTTGCTATAAATAAAGGTGATGTTTGTTATGTTATTTTTTAGATAGCTCGATTTCGTTTTCACATTAGGTTCATATATTTTCTTATGTTGTAATTTACATGGGTGTTAAAAAGTATTTCGCCATTAAAAAGGTTACTTCTGAATTTTATTATTGTGATGTTAAACGATTTGCAAAGAAATCCTGGAATTTAAGTTGGATAAAGTCTGGGAATGATTCTCAAATGTCACACACTTACGTGTTATTGAAAAGGAATACTAAGAGTTCAAAGTGTTTATATGAGGGCCATTGCAAATGGCATAATGGAGGATTTCAGTTTACAGATAGGTTGTTTAGCATACGTATCAGAAGTTATAATCCGATTCTTTACCGATCTTAGCAATAGTTACTCATTTCCCGATCAACAACGACGTTTTTTTATATTCTAATATCGTATATTCATCTTCTTTGAGGTCTAAACGATGAGTCTAAGTGTGAAATGATTTTTGATGAAGGTATGTGCCAAAAGTATTGTCTAATGTTTTGCTTCGTGACCGTGTGATAAACTTCATAATCTCTTTTACAATATTTTAGTTGTGCTCAAATTTTAGGCATGTTTACGTATGCTCAAATTCTCTAATTTTTTATATGTTAATATAGGTGTGGGAATGTTTATGTATGCTCAAATTGTGCAATTAAGACAAATAGGTTGAAGCTAAAAGAACGCGATGTTCTTACAAATATAAATATTAGCATATTATTATTTAGATATATTTTTCCTCGTTATCACGGATTATAGACTAGTTTGATTTTAAGGCTTGAGTAAATAATCCATTCTAATAAAGGCCTAATACTAGAGTTGTTCATGCCATAGGTAGGCCGGCATGCGACAATTATATTGTGAAAAAATAGTCCAAGATTTTAAATCTTTGGTGTTCATAAGCCTCTTTTAAAATTATCGTATATGGCCAATGCAAATCATTTGCCGTTCCAGGGTTTAGTCTAATAAGATCACGTTTGGGATGGTTAATTTAGATCAAATCCGTGACTTACCCATCTCAAAAATCTCTTGTTTCATTTTTACTTTTTTCTTATTAAATTGTTATTTTATAGTGTATATAATAAAGATTTAAAACCATCACCATTAATCAAGGGTATTTGGTATATATATATATATATATATATACATATATATATATATATATATATATATATATATATATATTTTTTTTTCTAGATGAATGAGTGAGGAAAAAATACATATTTATTTTTATTCATTATATCAGAAAAATAATTAATCATAGTCATTAAAAATATTTTTTATTTTTACATACTTAAATGTCAAGAGTGAATCTCTATTTAAATTGATAGTTTGAATTTCACAAATTTAAAATAATTGTGTCTAATAGTTGTGAAAACAAACAAAATTAACAATACACAGGTCTTAATAAATTAATCTACATTTCTACTTTACTTATTTTTAATAGTTTTCTCCAAGCAGATAATATACTAATAAAGCAGCCATCATGTGCTCAAGTAGTCAAGTGGCTAAATTATTAGTTTCGACTTTGGACCTATTGTTAACTAATCTCCATAAGTAATATATTTATTTATATAACTGTAAATAGAGTTTTGATAACAATAATTTTATAACTTAGTAGTTAATATATAAGAACATGTATAACAAATTTGTATTTTTTTAAATTACGAGAGTGACACCCTAAATACGGGAGTGGGTATTTACATATACAATAAACTCACGTTTTTTGTTTTGAACCACAACCTATAAAATTGTTTTTATCAAAAATTTTACAAATAATGACCACTAAGATGTTAAGTGGTACATTTTACTTTTGTTTTATCTCCAAATTTAGCAACACACATACATGTGTTATATATAAACTTAAAACTTCCTTTGAATGTACGTACATAACACTTCTTGGATCTCTCTATCATGTCTCGATATCAAATCTCAAACATTGATGATTCCTTTGATCTTGACCTATCTTTAACCATGGAATTCCATCACCAAACCACCGCAGCCATCCCATTCGTCACGTCCAAAACCTCCGAAAAGACATTGCTAGAGAAAACTCGAAAGGACGTTTCCATGATGCCAACGGTCGTAGATGCATCGAAATTTTGTTCCGTATGCATGGAAGGTTTTCATACATCATGTACAAGTGGAAAACAAGCTCCTTGTGGTCATGTCTACCATTTTGATTGTATAACACAATGGCTCTCCCTTCACAACTCTTGTCCTCTTTGTCGGAGTAAAGTTTCCGACCAACGGATAAGTTTTCCGGCAGGTTAACTTGTAGAACTTGATTAAGTCATGGAATATTATCATAAAACTTCCTTTGTATTCTTAGTAATTTACTTGTTTGTCTCGGAAGTCGTCCTGATAGTAGTTTTAAAATTCGATAAATTTTAATTAGATGTAAGGATCCAAAGTTTCGATTCTTACCAATGTCATTACTACTTGAAAGGTTATTATAAGAATAAATATTAATCTGCTTATTAAGGGGTGTTTGTTTCCTCTTATGTAACGAGTTTATGATATTTAACTTTTGAAAAGTAATAATCCCATTTTTTGTTTATAAACTTATTAAGTTGAACTTATAACTTTAAATAAATAATAAACTTATAAATCCAAAACATAAGCTTAGCAAAAATTACATAAATCCATATATTTGTTATATAAACTGAAACAAACACCCCGAAATGTATGGGTCGCAATCTATATTTGCATGAATTTGTGTCATTGCTTATTGATTTATTG
Organism: Senecio squalidus; assembly: GCA_910822075.1. Taxonomy (NCBI): domain Eukaryota; kingdom Viridiplantae; phylum Streptophyta; class Magnoliopsida; order Asterales; family Asteraceae; genus Senecio; species Senecio squalidus. Next base: position 27,463 of record CAJVGC010000076.1, read on the forward strand.
CTAAACTTAAGCTCTTACTAACACAAGCAAAACTATTGATGTAAATTTTACGTTACATGACTTTTAATTGTGTGTGCCTCGGGATGGAAATCGAATCAATAAACGAACCTTAATACCAATAAAATATATAATGAACTTGTTTAAGTTCATTGCAAAACAATCGAAAACTTTACACGAACGCAACTGCTTAACGATAACACAAAATAAAAACGAAAAGACCAATAGTTACGCAGCTGGCGTAACTAATAGTTACGCCACGTAACTAATCTGCATCCACGTAACTAATAGTTACGCCACATAACTAATATGCAGCCACGTAACTAATGTGCAGATAAGTAAATATTGGAAATAGTTACGCTAGCGTAACTAGTTAGTTACGTCAGCGTAACTAACGGCTGACTCATGTTTTTGTTGTGTGAGTCACCTAAAAACGTGGCTAACTTCTTGGACACTTGTCCTAAAACGTGGCAATGACTAATAAACTCCTTAAATGACTCATCTCATGCCTCATACATAAAACATAAACCTCTTGATTCTTATCTTCTTTTTGCTATCTTCTTTTTGCTACAAGTTTCACACATACATAACATACACATACACATATTTTAGGTGCAAAGGATTAAGCAAAGAAGGTTTTTGGGCAAAGGAAGCTTTGGTAATCAAGATTTCAAAATCATTTGGGTATAATCTATACAAATTTCTATTAATCTTTGTGTAATTTTGTGACATTCGCGAATTTCTAGGTATATTTCTATCGACCCGTATTCGTTTTAATTATTTATGTTCACGTTTTGACCCTATTGTATCCCTTTTATGTTTTATCGTATTCGAATTTTATGAGTATTGTATTCGTATTTCCGTATTTTATGAGTATTGTATTTGTATTTTATGTGATTCGGATCTTTATGTCGGGAACGTGTAGTCTTAAGTGCCTTTAGTATAAGTCTAGTATGCTCTTATGATAAGTTTAGGGGTTTTATGCCTTAATTATACGATTAAGATTAACGTTTAAAAAGTATTTCATTTTTAGTCCTTTCGGAAACTTATTACGAAACTAGTCCTATGAGTTTTTGTTACAAAAATCGTCCTCACCTACCATTTTGTCTTATATTCCACCAACCTTTTTGTCTTTTCTTCCCATTCTCCCCATCACACTTTATCTCTCTAGAAATCACCTACAAACACTCTCCCTTCTCTCTACATTTTCCGGCGATCCGACCGTTGAAATCCAAATCCGAGACTAGATTATTGTTCACCGTTATCACCTTCATCTATCCTCTGAATTTCACCACGATCGGGTAAGTATTTCTCGGTTTTAGTTTTAAACTTTGTTATTTTGATTCAATACCGAAAATACCACTTTTCACCATCAAAACTCGGATTTTATTGAGGATTATTGTTCCTAAACATATTCTGAACATAGGGTTTCGATTATGGGTCATTTTGATGCTTAAAAACACTCTGAATCTCATCCCGAATGTAATTTTTCGTAAAAACCCAGTTACGTCACGTAACTGTGTTACGTGCACGTAACTGAGCAAGTAACTGACTCCTTGATCACGTAATTCACTAGCTGATCACGTAACTAGGTCTTTTGGTCACGTAATTCTCCATTTACGTGACATATAACTCACGTAATTATCTAGTATGACCCGTAACTCCTTCTAGCACGTATTTCCTTGATCTTCACGTAAGTAGCATGCTTGATCACGTAACTTTCTTGTTTACCACGTAATTCCTTGATATCGCGTAAGTATGCACGTAACAACTTGTGGATCACGTAATTACACTTCCTGGTCACGTAATTAAGTTGTAGCCCGTAACTATGTTATCCCGTAACACATAGATCACGTAACACTCTTGCTTGTCAAGTAACTGTCCCGTAATTCCTCTTGAGCACGTAACAAGCCTTGTTAATCACGTAATTAGTCAAGTAACTCCTTGCTTTGTCCCGTAACTCTTGTATAACACGTAACTTGATACTTACGTGACTTGTAGTGCACGTAAGTATGAGGATCACGTATCTAGTCTACTGACTTTCCGAAACACTAGTAATCCCGTTAAACCGATATTCCTTTTGGTCATTTTAAAACCCGTATAAAACGTTAATCGATAAGGCATAACCCACTAGACTTAGAGATACTTAGACATGTTTATTTACGTGATGTTTAGGGCACTTAGACGTGGAAGCTTGACGGTATTATAGTATTTCCCGACATATCGTGATTTGGATTGCTTTGCTATTCTGTGAGTTATTCGTTGCCCTTTTTACCCTTTTTACACTTTTTGGGCATGATTAGCGTTGTATGAAGGTATTTTTATGTATAATGTATTATGGTATGTATTATGGATATGAATGCTTTAGATGGTCTTACCCAAACTTGTACCGCCTTTGTGGTAGTATGAGGCCCCGTATACACACCTGTTAGCTTTTAGCCGCCGGTTTATATATATAGCGCTATATGGGTCTAACAAACCCTCATTTCTAACACGATGGATGATGGATGCGCCCTGTCCGTGTTAGTAATGTTATGACCGATGATTTTCGAGGACAACCTAGCTTAAGACACTAGGTGGGGTTAGTTGCCAGTATTGTTAACGTTCAGGTGTATCGTATGTTCCTAAAGCTGTTATCTATCCAGTATGTATTATATGATATGATTATGGTATTTTTATGGTATATGTATGAGTATTTTATCAAAAGATTTTGTATACTTCACGTATATTTTGAAACCTCATTTTCAAATGACGTATCTTCAAAACATAACATTTTTGGGTCAAAACCTATTGAAAACTTTTATACTATTATGTTTTTATTAATTATTGCGAATAATTCACCAACTTTATGTTGACGTCGTATTTTAACGCTTTTCAGGGATTTGAGGTTACTCTATTTGATGCTATGCTTGCTTGGCTACGTGGATCTTTTGCATGGAATTTATTTTGCTTTATTTAATTCCTTAGTATCCCAAACGCTGTAGCCGTATTTTATATACATTCGGATGATTGTAATAACGTATTTTATTTCAAACTCTTAAATCTATGTTGATGATGTATGGCTTACTTATGTTTATGTAACCTTTGAATCTCTGATACCGTATACACTGTACACCTCGGTTCCGCCATTTTTGCGGGGTGTGACAAATTTTCTATAACTTTGTTAAAAATGTATTATTACTAAAGTTATATTATCATATTTGTATGTAAACTATCATTTGATATGATATTTTGATTATATTGATTTGAAGACATTGATTAAAGTTACACAAAATTGTTATAATAAACATCTTTTGATCTTTTAATAATATACATATTGATGGTGGTAATTTGTTTATAAATGAGTATCAAACATATATATATATATATATATATATATATATATATATATATATATATATGAATTATAATTTGATACTTAAATCATGTATATAAAGTTATATTATGATTAATATTACTTAATAATATATAGTAGATTAAAACTTGGTTAAAACGATATGTAAACTTAAACACAATACTTTTGTATAATTCAAATGTTGGTTTAATATATATATTTGGTACATAGCTATATACTTGTGCAAATGACAATCTCGCTATTCACATCCCGTGTTTCCGCTTTATCAGGGTGTGACATACACCAAAAACAAAAACTCTTCCCACAAAGCCTATATTTAAAACAAAACACCAACCTTAATTGATAAAACATACTTTCATATATAAAAACACACACCTATATATATATATATATATATATATATATATATATATATATATATATATATATATATATATATATATATATATAATAAAGCTATAATTTAATTTAAAATATAAAAATATTAAAAGATTATAAGCTTTTACCTTTAAGTGTATTAAATATGTCAGGATCTTTAAAATATTAAATTCTTGAATAATGTCTTATGAGTATTTAAGAAAACATAGGTCTCTATACTAATAATAATATTTAATATCAAAACACGACCCTCACTTAATATAAAGACTGGTTTTCTTGATAACAACATGTTCCTTTATTTTCAAACTTACAACACCTATTAAATATATACAAACCGGTCTTTTTAAAGTGAAAGTTGGTCAATAATCCCTTAACAGTCTATAAAGACATGTTTCTAATATAAAGGGTCTTTTTAAGAGGTCTCCTTCTGATTTTGTGTACTAGTGTTATAACTTTAAATAAATCATAAGTTTATTAATCCAAAAAAATAAGCTTAATCAAAAATACGTGAATCCATATATTTGTTATATAAGCCGAAACAAACATCCCAAAATGTATGGGTCGCAATCTATATTTGCATGAATTTGTGTCATTGCTTATTGACTTTTTGATATCAAGCATGAAGCATGCATAATGAATATGGATCTTGTTAATCAATATGTAGTCCTAAATTAGTATTTGTCATTGTCATTGGCGATATAAAAACTAATATATATGTTACATTTAACGGCCTATGCATTATGTATTTGTAATTATATAGTTAATTTAAATTTTGTTTTATTATGTATGTAGTTTTAGATTTTGAATATGGCGAAAGGTCGCCATTGTGAATACGTAATGATAATATATTGGTTATCAATAGAAAAAATGTTGAAAAATATATGATTGAATACCAATAAAATTTTCTTAAATTAAAATAATAAACAAGTCTGGTCCAAAATTTAGAAGCGGTTAAAAGAAAAAATACGCTCATAATATAATTTTAAATTATAAATATAATATGTCATTTTGAAAATTAGTTTATTTTATTAATTTATTAGACATAATCTCTTATATTTACTAGGTTATTTATTTGTGTTATAGTATGAGTTTCTTAAAAAAAATAGAGTAAATTACATAGATCGTTCCTAAGGTTTATATCGAATTACGGTTATCGTCCCTAAGTTTAAAAAGTTGCATGGTATGTCCCAAAGTTTGGAGTAATTATGGATTTTGTCCCTAATTTGGATGTCCGTTAATTTCCACCGTTAATTTCCCTCACGTGTTAAACACGTGAGGGTATTTCAGTCTTTTCGCAATACTGATTCAATCAAAACCAGATTCAATCCTAAATAAAAACCAAAAATCCCAAAATCAAACCAAAATTAAAACATAGATTCAATCTTAAATGATCACTTGTGGAGATAACATCATTTCTTCACAAGAACTCAAAGTTTCAGATATCGAATCGCTTCAAAAGGAGGAGTTTTTGAGTGATGATTTCTATGAATGCAAAGATATTTTAGCAAAAGAAGCAGGAACTGGAACTGAATCATTACCCTTATCTGAAGTTTTAAGCTTTAATTTCCCGGTTACTACCGATGAAAACACTGTTGTGAAGGAAAATGTTCATCCATCTGTGACCTGCAAATCACCACCACCGTCGAAGGTTTTCGGTGAAATACACCGCTGGCATTGTTTGTTGGACTCTTCGCCGGAAAATCAATAAACGGCGACTTTTTGCTAAATTCCGGCGAGTCTTGGAAGTTTAACAGACATAGGTTTTTTATGTAGAAGACGGGCTTTTATTAATAAAAATTGAACAATATAAATTTAAGACGGGCTTTCAACTAAACATTAGATTATTATCCAGTGTATAAGACGGGCTTTTATTAATAAAAATTGAACAATATAAATTTAATTTGGTAATTAATCTTTAGAAAACAATCATTCAAAGTTTTGGTAAAGCACGAAGCGTAAATTGTTTTTAGAGTAAATTACATAGATCGTCCCTAAGGTTTATATGGAATTATGGTTATCGTCCCTAAGTTTGAAAAGTTGCATGGATGGTCCCAAAGTTTAGAGTAATTACGGATTTCGTCCCTAATTTGGACGTCCGTTAATTATTGCCGTTAGACTTCCCTCACGTGTAAAACACGTGAGGGTATTTTAGTCATTTTACAGCCTTCACCTACCTTCCCTTTCCCTTCCATCAAATCAAAACAAAATCAAAATCAGATTCAAAGCTGGAATCATCACGTGTAATGGCGAATTCCGGCAGCGGCAGCGAGTCATCAATCCTCTCAAAGCTGGAATCATCCTCCGATCTATCATCAATCCACCACCTCTTCTCCAATTACCTCAAACCATTTTCCCCCATTCTCAAAACCCTAAATAAAAACAACTCCAAAATCGATACACAAACATCAACCCTAATTCGCTCACTGGCTAAACTTCATCTCTCATTTTTAACCAAGTCCCTATCAATTCTCCCCAAACGCCCCACTTTTTCAACCCAAATCTCCATTACCCAATTTCAAAAACCTAAAAAAATCCCACATTCTGTTAATGGTCGATGTTTCTGTTATTAGGTTAAAATGAAATTGATGATTTGCGTGAGTGTTTTGCGGATTAAAATGAAATTGACGATTAAAATGGTCGCCGGATTTGCGTGAGTGTTTTGCGGATCTCCACCTGTGTCCGCCACATAAAATGGTCGCCGGATTTGCGTGATGGTGGCGGTGCCGGATTTGCGTGATGGTGGCGGTGCCGGATAAAGTGATGTTGCCGGATAATGATTGAGTAAATTACATAGATCTACTGCAGTTAGAAGTGGTGATATATATATATATATATATATATATATATATATATATATACAATTGCTATAAAACAAATAAAAAGAAAAAAAAAATTTAACAAATAAAAACAGCGAAATGACTAAAATACCCTCACGTGTTTTACACGTGAGGGAAGGCTAACGGTAGAATTTAACGGACGTCCAAATTAGGGACGAAATCCGTAATTACTCTAAACTTTGGGACCATCCATGCAACTTTTCAAACTTAGGGACGATAACCATAATTCCATATAAACCTTAGGGACGATCTATGTAATTTACTCTTGTTTTTATTTAATGACTCTTTTAAGCCGGTAAATATTCTTAACATGATTCAAACGTGGTAACTCCCATCTTTGTAGGTGAGTTTTATCTAATTTCAAATTGTAACTTTGACAACTCCTGAAGGACACGAAACGTAAACTTAAACAATATTAATTAATGAAATGTTAATTAATAAACATTACTTTATTTGAAACCATTCGGTTTATAAACAAATTAAATGGTAATCGTTAATTTCCCCCCCTCTTAATTGTCATAATAAACTTGAACCGCCTACATTTTATAGTTTCTAGTTTCTGTCTGAGTTATTCGGACTTTAAAAATAGTTACCTATTGTTAATTCTAAGAGTTTCAAGTTCTATTTTTCGGGACATAAAAATAAATAATTCTTGTTTGGGTCGTACAAAATATTAAGCTTGTTTAGGGTCATTTGACTTATTAAGCTAGTTTGGAAGATTGAAATTAAACCTTGTTTTTCATAACAACTCAATATCGATTTTAGGTATTTAGTTGCATGTTTTAATTATTTTATATTTTTGTTAACTTTAACGCACCGACATTTTGCGGTTCACATATATGTAAAGTATTGTTGTCCTTGGGCTTGATTGTCATGTCAATTCATGAGTTCAAATGTCACAAAGTCGATAGTTTCTTGCTAATAATAACCAATTCTTTTAATTTTGCAACATTCATTATTAGATTAGTTATATAGTTTATAGAAAAATTGAACATCTAAAATTTCCAGCAAAAGTTTTATTATTATTTAAAATTTTATATTTTCATTTTTTAAAAATTTTCTACTTTTTTCATTTCAAATATTAGAAATATTTACTTATATGCATAGGTCGTATTTTACCAACATTATTTAAATATTAAGATCAAAATCGCAAGAGAAAAAAAACCAAGATCAAAACTATTATTATATTTACTTAGTAATTAGGACCAGAATCTTTATTATATCATTCGAAGAACACTTAAACATTAATCAACATCATTTGGAAAGAAAAAAACATGTAAAAACTAATATAAAACATTTGAATTTTCTTAAATTAAACATAAAAAAAAAAATTTAAACATTTTATTTGAATTTAAATGACTCAAATATCAAAAGATAGGATTTGAAAAACCATTTAAGTGTTACAAACAATATTATTGACTTTTCCTTTTAGTTTATACTTTGTATCGATTGTATGATTTTTTCAAAATAAAAACTTAGAAAGAATAATAAAGATGGATAATATTTTAAATATTTTGATTTTATTGAGTTAAAAAGTAAAATGTTGAATATTGATGAGGTTAGTAAGGATTACAACCAAGCCCAGGCAGGCTGTCAAACTGTGTGCCAAAGTCAAGCTATGTCAGCACCTGACCAGGGCGACTCCTGCCCAGGGCGGCTGACTGCCCAGGGCGTCAGCGCCTGCCCAGGGCGGCCACGCCTGCCTAGGTCGTCATCGTCTGCCCAGGGCTGCAGCGCTTGCCCAGGGCGGCAACTCCTGCTCAGGGCGGCCGCGCCTGCCCAGGTCGTCATCGTCTGCCCAGGGCTGCAGCGCTTGCCCAGGGCGGCACTGCCTGCCTAGGGCGGTCGCGCCTGCCCAGGTCGTCATCGTCTGCCCAGGGCTGCAGCGCCTGCCCAGGGCGGCAGCGCCTGCCTAGGGCGGCCGCCTGTCAAGGTCAAGCTATGTAGCGCCTGTCAAGGTCAAGCTATGTAGCGCCTGCCAAAGTCAAGCTATGTCAGCACCTGACCAGGGCGACTCCTGCCTAGGGCGGCTGACTGCCCAGGGCGTCAGCGCCTACCCAGGGCGGCCACGCCTGCCCAGGTCGTCACCGTCTGCCCAGGGCTGCAGCGCTTGCCCAGGGCGGCAACGCCTGCCTAGGGCGGCCGCGCCTGCCCAGGTCGTCATCGTCTGCCCAAGGCTGCAGCGCTTGCCCAGGGCGGCAGCGCTTGCCTAGGGCGGCCGCGCCTGCCCAGGTCGTCATCGTCTGCCCAGGGCTGCAGCGCCTGCCCAGGGCGGCAGCGCCTGCCTAGGGCAGCCGCTGCCTGTCACCGCCTGTCCAAGGTGTCAGCCTCTGTGAGTGCTTTATTATCGTCATAATAGTAAGGCGTTACACACACTGGTGATTAATGATTAAAGACCTTTCAAGTATTCGTAATCATGACAACGTTCCATATACTTGACACTGGCCATATAAATACAGGGTCCAAATCATTATCGCCATAACTTCTTCATCTCATCAGCACACACAGAGTTCATATACTCTTGCTTCCACCCTCAACCTTGATCACCCTAGGTTCGTCAAGAACTTGTTGGGTTTGCACTGTGATCATCACAGGAGATCCAAGGTTGATATCACCTAACCTTCGTGTTTGACAATCTCTGTTCGAACATTGGCGCCATCCGTGGGACTCGTTTTTTTAAACGGCGTTTCACTTTTCCAATTTTTTTTTTCTTTTTCCCAGTAATCAACCGTTTCCATGGAGGCAACACATCCATCGCAGATCACTTCTTCAGCGCCAGAAATAACCACTACTGTGACTACCACTGCACCGGAGGCGGTGATAACTTCACCTGTTCATACCACAATGCCAGAATCATACGTGGATTCTGAGTGGACAGTGTCGGACCTAAGGTCGACACGAGGGTATCCCTCTTTAACCAGTCCCCTTTTCTCCACAAGGCTGGCAGGTACCAGTACGTTTACTTCACCACCGCCAGTGACAGCCATCCCTCCCTTCCAGCCTCTTTTGTCTCACGGGACAAGCTCTCAAGAGGATGGCACGGATCTCGTACGACAACCTGTTTCGATTGCTTCCCAGCCTGCTGCTCAAGGGGTTCAGGAGGATCCCATTGTGGAACTGCTTAGAAGGTTGGCTCAGAGCACTCAGCCACCACCACCCCCACCACCACCTGCTTCGTCAGATCTGTTGTCACAGTTAGTGGAGGCATTGCGCCCGACGCCTCAGCCTGCGCCTGTACAGCTAGTGGATCCGTTGTCACAACTCCTGGAGCGGCTAAGGCAACCAAGCACACACACCCCGCCAACACCTCTACCACATGACACATCTAACGACATGCTCAGAGTGTTGCAAACCTTAGTAACAGCAGCAGTTCCACCCCGTGCAGCCACTATGCCTTTGTCAGTGGTCACTTCAAAGTTCTGTGACTGGGTTGCCAGATTCCCACTCCCAGATAAGCAAAAAGTCTCGTCCGTTGTTGGTACTTACGACGGTACTCGAGATCCAGACGACCACCTTGCTCTGTTTGAACAGGCTATTATGACGGAGAAATGGTTAGATGCCACATGTTCCCTGGAACATTACAAGGTTTCGCTCGTGATTGGTTTGCTGACTTGCCTGAGAGGAGTATTCAAGATTTCGCAGATCTAAAAGCCAAGTTTGTGACTCAATTTGTACAACAAAAGAAGCAACATAGAACTCACATAGAGGCTCATTTGATACGACAAAAAGAAGGAGAGGGGTTGCGTGACTTTATCCAGCGATACACACAAGAATGCCAGAAGATCGCCATGTTACCAGAGAGTCAACAAATTTCTGGTTTTACTCTTTCCCTGCTTCCAGGACAACTGCAAGAAAAGTTAATCAAGCGAACTCCAATTACTTTCAAAGAAGCCACAGACAGGGCATATGACTATCTAAGGTCAAAGGAAACTGTCTCCCTGACAAGAGAGGTAGGCGGCAAGTCATGGACTGACACTCGACGAGATGAAAGGAGCAACAGGAGGTTTGGCCCATACGATAAACATGCGTCTGAGCCTGCTCTTAGCAAAACACCAAAAGAAATCTTGATAACAGATCAGGTGTGCGCTACCTTCACACCTCCACCCCAGATGGAGCATAGGTCAGGTACGAAAAACATGAATAAATATTGTGATTTCCATGAAGACCATGGACACGACACAAATGTTTGTAGAGAGCTCAAAGGGGAAATCAGGCGGGCTTTGGAAGAAGGCAAGCTAGAACACCTTGTCCCTGGCGCTAAGCAGCAAGCAAATAAAACTCCACCTAAGAAGAATTATGCATGGCAAAAGAAGGTGGAAGACACAGAACACCCCGGACCACCTGATGGCCATGTCTTCATGATACAGGAGGGAGCCAATATGAACTGACCTATCAAGGTGCAATAGTCTTTACTGTCATTTTTTTTCCTTTATGTTTTCAATAAATGTTTCCAAGCACATGGAATGTCATGGTCATGTATGAAATTTGCCATAATAGCATTTGGTCTGATCTTGTATCCCAATATTATCGCACAATATCATTTTTTCTATGACATTTGCATAAACAAATAAATATTGAAGTAAGGATTCAATACAAAAAGCATAAGGCCACATCTAAAGCCAACCATGCACATTCATTACATACAATCATATTCGTCTTTTAATCTACTTGATAAAAGATAAGCACTTCTCATTGGGAAGCGACAAACATAGTTCAATACAACATGTACGAAGCCAAGAAAGACAACCCTGTCTGGCCAAATAACATACAATCATATTCGTCTTTTAATCTACTGGATAAAGATAAGCACTTTTCATTGGGAAGCGACAATCCTCGCGAGTAAACAAAGTAAAGGTTAACCAACAAAAGTGCCATTGGCACAGTGTCACAGGCACAATGTAAAGCATACTCAAATCTACCTATGTCATTGACATACAAAGGAACCATGGGCCCTCAAGAAAGTATCATACGCACAACCAAATATACACACTGTCATGCACACCCAAGACGGTGTCATGGACAACATCCATAATAAAAAGATAAAAAACAAAAATGTGTTATTGGCTTGATCATCCAATAAAACATTATTTTTCAAAGCAAAGCTAGACAAGTCAAAGCAAGGCTATGCCTAATAAATAGAAAGGTATATAAAACATCGATGGCATGACATCAAGCCTGCATTCACATTAATAGATTTGTTCCCATTCTTAGACAGAGCAATATCATTCTGTGGGTCCTCTGTCATATACCCTATAAGCCATACTTGGCTCTAATTTTCACCATTAAATCATGATAAAATCCAGTAGCTTCCGAGAGAAAGGTTTTAAATTGACAACAGATTTTGGTTATTCGGTCATGCCCTGGTCGAGCAGGACCTTTCAAATTCTGTGCTGCAGAAGTTTGAGCAGCATTATAGTGTGCACGCATTTCCTCGATACGCTTGTAATGCAACTGCCATAGAGACAACTCGATCTCATGTTGTTAGCAGGGAGTTAATTCTATAAAGCGTACAGAAGAGTTTGCCGGTCCCATTGCTGGCTAGCCGCCGGTCAAAGGCTACCACCGACAAAGGACACAGCAGGTACATGGTGGCAGCCGCCTGTACATGGTTCGTAACCACCGGTCACATTACATAGGCTTGCAAGTGGACTTGGACTAGTACAGCCGGTCGTAATACATTACTACGGGTCCATCTCCCCACCGCCGGTTGGGTAGCCCGCCGGTTTGGGTGACCGCCGGTATGGGTAGCCCGCCGGTTTGGTAGCCTGCCGATAGGGGACCGCCGGTATGGGGGACCGCCGGTATGGGTGACCGCCGGTAGGTTTATCAAATTACTTAATCGTTTTTTGTTACGTAACTAAATCTCGCGCCGGTAAAACGAAAGAAAATTTAAGCACCGCCGGTCCTAGGTGGCCGGTCCAAGGTGACTACCGCCGGTCCTAGGTGGCCGGTCCATGTGATACCGCCGAAGAGATAGATCGTAATCGTTTATGTGAAATCAGACTGGTGATAGTTACGACTTGCAAACTGTTGCTTTGGCAAATCCTAACTCGGGGGCATGATGAGGTTAGTAAGGATTACAACCAAGCCCAGGCAGGCTGTCAAACTTTGTGCCAAAGTCAAGCTATGTCAGCACCTGACCAGGGCGACTCCTGCCCAGGGCGGCTGACTGCCCAGGGCGTCAGCGCCTGCCCAGGGCGGCCACGCCTGCCTAGGTCGTCATCGTCTGCCCAGGGCTGCAGCGCTTGCCCAGGGCGGCAACTCCTGCTCAGGGCGGCCGCGCCTGTCCAGGTCGTCATCGTCTGCCCAGGGCTGCAGCGCTTGCCCAGGGCGGCAGTGCCTGCCTAGGGCGGTCGCGCCTGCCCAGGTCGTCATCGTCTGCCCAGGGCTGCAGCGCCTGCCCAGGGCGGCAGCGCCTGCCCAGGGCGGCCGCCTGTCAAGGTCAAGCTATGTAGCGCCTGTCAAGGTCAAGCTATGTAGCGCCTGCCAAAGTCAAGCTATGTCAGCACCTGACCAGGGCGACTCCTGCCTAGGGCGGCTGACTGCCCAGGGCGGCTGACTGCCCAGGGCGTCAGCGCCTACCCAGGGCGGCCACGCCTGCCCAGGTCGTCATCGTCTGCCCAGGGCTGCAGCGCTTGCCCAGGGCGGCAACGCCTGCCCAGGGCGGCCGCGCCTGCCCAGGTCGTCATCGTCTGCCCAGGGCTGCAGCGCTTGCCCAGGGCGGCAGCGCTTGCCTAGGGCGGCCGCGCCTGCCCAGGTCGTCATCGTCTGCCCAGGGCTGCAGCGCCTGCCTAGGGCAGCCGCTGCCTGTCACCGCCTGTCCAAGGTGTCAGCCTCTGTGAGTGCTTTATTATCGTCATAATAGTAAGGCGTTACACACACTGGTGATTAATGATTAAAGACCTTTCAAGTATTCGTAATCATGACAACGTTCCATATACTTGACACTGGCCATATAAATACAGGGTCCAAATCATTATCGCCATAACTTCTTCATCTCATCAACACACACAGAGTTCATATACTCTTGCTTCCACCCTCAACCTTGATCACCCTAGGTTCGTCAAGAACTTGTTGGGTTTGCACTGTGATCATCACAGGAGATCCAATGTTGATATCACCTAACCTTCGTGTTTGACAATCTCTGTTCGAACAAATATTGAAATTTTTAAAATTAAATAGCAGAGAAGGTGTGAAATTCTTTATATAATATTATAATAAATTATCTAAACGATGAAAATGATTAAAAAAAATACGTTTTAAAATCTTTAAGGTGCTTAAATGTAAATAAAAATGACGGAAAAATATTAATGAGAAATGATATAATGATGACAAATGACAAAACAAACCTTACTTTATTTAATATATATATATATATATATATATATATATATATATATATATATATATATATATATATATATATATATATATATATATATATATATATATATATATATATATATATATATATATATATATATATATATATATATATAGGGTGAGGTTAGGGTAAGAACAGCCCAAAGTATAGGAACGGTAAGAACAGTTGCTGACCGTCCGATTAAGTGATGATCATCAGCAGTACCCTTACTACTGATCAGTAGAAGGGTAAAACTGATCAGTAGAAGGGTAAAACTGACTGATCAGTAGTAAGGTACTACTGATCAGTAGTAAGGTTACTACTGATCAGTAGTAAGGTTACTGCTGATGATCATCACTTAATCGGACGGTCAGCAACTGTTCTTACCGTTCCTATATTTTGGGCCGTTCTTACCCGATCCAGTTCATATATATATATATATATATATATATACATATATATATAGGGGTGAGATCGTGTAAAAAATGCAAATATCGTAAAAAGTGTGAGAAGCGATTAGAACCAATCATTAATACTTAAGTGGGTTTTTATAAAAATCAATACAAAAGGGTATTCCTGTCATTTCACAATTACAAAATACACTAATACCAAACAAAAAATCAATCGTCCAAAACACACAATCCCGCCCAATTCACAAACCCTCCCCAATTCACGAAATTAGGGTTTTTAGAAATCGATTTTTTCGTTAAAATCCGCCATTGTTGTACATCATAATCACTCAACACTCTCGATTCTTTGTTAGATGAAAGGAAAAATCGGATGAAGATTTAACTCGTTAGTGTAAAAAAATCTATATCGTGTATCATATCAGTTAATATTTTGAAGTTTTCTAATGAAATCCGCCATTGTTATACATCATAACCAGCATAACGTTTTCGATTTAATTTTGTTTAGCAAAAAGGCGAAGCAATAGACTGATGAGGTTATCAGCAACTTTCAAAAACACAGAAGACACGGCCATAGAAATAAATGAAGATGAAGATGAACCAGAGAAGAGTGTACCCACTGAGAGACGATCAAAGTTCAAACATGATCGTCCAGCTCCAAAAAAAAGTAATTTTTTTATTTTATATTATAAATTTCTGTTATTTATTTCATTATACATATGTTAAATGCATATAAAAAAATGTTTTTTATTGTAGTATAATTTTTGTTTGTGTGGTACATATTTGTTGATTCACAAAACAGTTATATATGTATAAACATTGTGTATCATAATTGTTGATACACAACAGTTTTTACACATATATGTAACACACAACAGATATTTACTATATGATACACAGATTATATACTTAACTATTGTGTATCATATTGTATGAAATTTTGTATATCATTAAACTTAACAGGATATGCATCTAATATGTATATAAAAACTATATGCAGGTCCTAAACAAAAACTAACTTATCAACTTAAGGATCTTCCCATTGAATCGGACCCAGATGATGATTTTGTAGAAAATAAGTTGGTAGTTAGTAAGAAAAAAAAGAAGTTAAGTCCAATGAGGGAAACTGAAGTAGTCGAGAATTTAGAAAATTTGACACGCATCAGACAACGAAACCCCCCTAAGTTACTGTTTGAGGCACTAGAAAACCTTAGTGACGCACAAGTAAAAGATATTAAAAGTTTGGGGTTTAAAGAATTGGTAAACTTTAATATTGAAAGTATACCAGCCAGATTGGGGTACTTAGTTGTTAAGAATTTCGATCCAAAAACATTGACTTTGAAAATGAAGAATGTATCATTCACAATTACAAGAGATGTTGTCAAAGAAATTATTGGATTTCCACTGGGAAATATTCCAATAAAGACATATAAGAAGAAAAAATTGGTTGATGATCCATTAACTAAATATTGGAGAGAACAATACACCGACACAAATCCTTGTAGAATTTATATGAAAAATGTGACTGATAAGATGAAGAGTCAAAGGGAGGGGGGTGCATTATACAAGCTGAACTTTTTGGTCGCTGTTATGACGGTATTAGGAAAAACAAATAAGTGTGGAACAGTAAACCAAACCTTTTTGTATACTTTGACAAACCCTGCTGAAGTGAAGAAAATGGACTGGTGCGGGTTCTTTATAGATTGTTTGAAAAGTAGTCGAGAAGAGTGGGATGAAATAAGCCATTTCAACGGCCCACTATTGTTCCTTGAAGTAAGTAATATTTTTTTGCACATATTAATAAATTAGTAAATATGCACAGATTTTATGCGTATTAAAAATAAGTTTTCTTTGTGTAGCTATTGTTTGCAGAATCCAAACTGAAGGTACCGAACCATTAATTCCACCATTGCAGTACTGGACTGCTGAAAAATTAAAGTTGTTGGAGGAGGAAGAATTGGGAGTTACGGGAGTTAAACGACTGAAACGAGAGGCTGAATTTGTGAAGCTGATTCAAGAAGAGCTTCAGATTAATCAAATTGAAGATGTACCAATTTCAGAAGATGCACCACAGCTGCATTCAAAAAAAGATGCACATCCAGAATCTGCACCGCTGATTTCAGAAGAAGAAGCTGCACATACAGAAGAAGCTGAAAATCAAGAATCTGCACATGTTGATTCAGAAGACCCTGCACATCTTCAATCAGAAGAACCTGCACATGTGCATTCGGAAGATTCTGATCATTTTTACCAACAAGAACTTGAGATACCTTCTCCAAGAAATGCAGCCGTGGAAAGTGAGATAATCAAGAACAATGAAAAAGCCACTGCAAGTCAAGGTACAATCAAAAAAGTAATTTTATTAGTCGTATTAAGTTTTTATAAAAAATGATAATAACTTCTTTTACCAGAATATTATGCTCCAAAAACACGTGATGTAACCTCTCCAAGAATGACAGAGAGCATCGCAAAAAGAACTCCAACAGTGGCAATTGAGGAACCTTAGGCAAAAAAACAGAAATTATCATACACAAACGAAAGGAGGTAATATTCTAAGATTAATATGAATGCATTATACTAACATTTGATATATAATAAAACATATTTTGTCTTGTTTAGAAGGAGTGTATTTTGGAAATCCAAGAAATATATAGACAAATTGACGAAAAGGAGAAGCATGCCAAAAAATTGATAGAAAGGCACTTCTTCAATTCCCAGGAAGTAGTCATATTGAAAACTTGAAGAAACAAGATTTGATATGAAACAAAATGAAGGAGGTTAGTTTAGTAATTTTTGCTTCTGTTATTATAAAGTTTTGGACATATTATAATGCACATCTAATTACTTTTGTATATTGATTATGAAGATGCTGAGACGTTGGGAAACAAACAAAGAACAAGGAAATGTTGCTGTTGAGAGAAATGAAAGTTTTGAAGGTCCGAGCTTCAGTTTAAATATCACACAACTGAACGAATCCCTGTTAAAAAACCAAACACAACAACTCCCGAACCACAAAAAATCAAGATGAAAATAACCAATTCAAACGCCAATTGCACCAATACCCCAACAGTTATCAAAAACCAAAAGTACGACACAGAAACAACTAAGCAAGATGACTCTGACAAGAAGAAACATTCAGCAAAGAAAAAACCCCGAAATGTTAAAGGAAAAGAAATCGTACCACTGGTTGAAGTGAAAAAAAAAATTGAACAAATCCTTCCAGAAAAACCGAGACGAACATTAAAGCTGACATATTCAATGAGGTCTCCTTACGTGAAAAGAGTTGTTCAATTGGGGAAAAAGTTGATTGATGCGGAAAATAAAATTTCTGAAAGCATTTTCTCTGCTACATTTGGAGAACAGTAAGTATTAGTTTAATATTATGTAATATAATTCTTATCTTTATGTATTGTTTAATGTTAACTACGATGCACTTTTGTATAAAAGGGATATCATCTTTAAAGATGAAAATGGAATTGAAGCACAGAGGGGAATGTTCGAGAGTTTAATTCCAGGCATGCTTAACCATGAAGGTTCAATCAGGGTTTGGGCGAATATTTGTAACCAGGAAGATGAAAAATTAAGAGGTCCCGATTCAGCAAAACGGTTCTTTTTTCATACTGATATCATGGTATTATTCTAAACTCAGTGTTTTAAAATACCGTCATAGTTAATATGTGTATAATGCACGTTTATAATTCATTGCAGAATGATAAAATGGTGAGTCAAAGCACAAATGTCGAGGATCTATTTGAAGAATTTTGGTTTAACATTGTTGACTACGGTAATTGCTACAAAAAGAAAAACCTTCATGAGTTTGACTTGGTAAGAAATCCGTCAAAGTTTAAACATATACATAATATATATTAAAATGTTAATGCATTTTTACTGACAAAAAGTTGTCCAAAATAGGTGTTTTTCCGGTGTTTTCTCAGTTAAAGTACTATCTCGTATGCTTTAACTTGAAGAATCCAAAAATTATGATTGTTGACAACTGTGGAATTGAAAAGGAATTGAAAGATAAATATGAAACTGTACCATTGCTTTTGGTAAGAATGATTACTTTTATATAATGTTTTTAGTATGAATAATAGATATTTGATATGTATTTTATAATGTTTTTACAGATTAACTTGTTTAAAAATTACTTGGATTCGGAAAAACATCCAAAAGCAAAGAAATGAAGTTGGTTGAGCCCGAGATAATACAAATGCCATGGAGAACAAAACAGAAGAATTCTGATGGTGGGGTATTCCTTATGAGGCATATGGAGACGATCAATGGCAACAGTTATGAAAGCTGGGCAACTGGATTCCGTGAAGAAGGTCCTGAACAGAAAAAACAGCTTGAGGAATTGCGAAAAAAAATATGTTACCAAGACGGATGTGAACATGATGAGGAAAAAAGCAATCAAAGAGGCAGAAAAACTACTTGAACATGCCTGAAGAAACCAGAAACAGCCTAAAAGCCGATGCACATGAAAGAATTCAAGAACGTTTGTGTAATCTGTAATCTGGATAGAAATTTAGTTTGGTAACATGTGGTAAAAACAATTGGATGTAATGGGATTAACACTGACGTAATGTGGGTAGAAATCTTTTGTAATGGGATTAAAACAATATGATGTAATTGGGTAGAAAATCTTTTGTAATGGGATTAAAACAATATGATGTAATCTGGGTATAAATCGTTAGTATGTACTGATTAATATGTTTTAGACGCGGTTTGGTTTTTGCTCCAGCTCTTGAGTATCACATGTAAAATATGTTGTATTATTTTAGGTTGATAAAATGTATGATGAAATCTCGAAATTTACTTGGTAAAATATTCATAATGTATAATGCACAAAAATGATTCACAAGAATGATACACAACAGTGAATGTTATGATGCACAATAACGATGCACAAGAATGATGCACAACAGTGAAGTGTATTGTTATGGTGCACAAGGATGATGCACAACAAATGATGCATACTCACATGATGCACAACAATGATGCATACTGTTATGATGCACAACTATGATGTATTCAACAAAAAGGAAGTGTACATCAAACATTTTCCATACAAATTCTGAAGTTTTTTTACAGCATCTTTATTTTCAAAACTAAAAAAATAGTACATATAGAAAAATATAAAAGAAAGTACTAAACACAAAATCAAAATGAAAAAAAGAAACGATCAAATTTCGACTAAGTCCGTGTCACAATTTCGAGAATCATGACGCTTATATTGGTTGCATTTTCTGCAAAGTCTTTTCTTTTTGATCTTTATTTTCTCAGCCACTCCAATTAAACGTTTCTTCTTTCCACAACCTTTGTTACGGATATTTTTAGGATTCCCAATAGTAGCTTTATTACCTTCCAATGGTTTTTCTACACCGAGGAAAGAACCAATGAGATCATCTTTGTTCAACAAAAGGCAAGCTTCAATGTCTTCAAGAACCTTCAATGCTAAATCCTTCTGCTTGTCGAGATAAGAAATTAACTTCTCATTATCAGCAACTAGACGGTTAATGCACTCATCTACATTCTGATACACTTGGCGAATAATGGCTTCCCTTCCATCATTTCCAGTTCCATTGCTTGAGGAAGGTGGTGTCGTATGATTCTGATCGGTTCCATCATTCTCATTTGCAGTTGTAAATTCAGAACTCGAGTCATCAGATATGGGAGGAACAACATCCCTTTTCCAGCGCGTATGAATGTACCTCTTGGGAAATTCTTTGACTCTACAAATCCTCAAAACATAGAAAATATGTCGACATAGTAAGCCATACCGCTCATACTGTTTGCACGCACATGATATGATACCACCACCACGATTAAAATCAACCTACAAAAATAAATATAAAGGATCTGATGAAACGGTAAAAGAATGATGTATATTGTTATGATGCACAACTATGATGTATACTGTTATGATGCACAACTATGATGTATATTCTTAATTTCATCATACAGAATTTTTCTTATTACAGTGTATCATATAAAATTATATAAAAAAATAAAAGAAAAAGGACAAATGAGTATGTACCTCAAATTCATCATGAGAATCCTTTGCAGAATAGATATCGCGAATTACATATTTTTCATAGCTTTCATTTCTGGTGAAATTAACAGACATGCATTTCCAGAACGAAGCATATATCTCCTCTTGAACTTCGAAAAAGATGGTTCTTGTGTAAATCAGATAAGCTTGTTTCTCGATTTCACTATTAGTTTTCAAATCAGGATTAGTATACCTTGTATCATGATCATTTTTCCTATGAGTATATCTCTGAGCATCCATCGCCGTATCAAAATGACTTACAAACTCAACCAGTGTCAAATCAGAAGAAGTCAGCTTCCCAAAAAAATGATTCTCGCTCTCAGACCTTGAAGATGTACGCATAAGACCAGATAAAGGTGTATCACGGTAGTAAGCTGGGATCCATCGGTCCTTCATTCCGAAAATGTCACTAAGCCATTTATTATCTTGAAGAAGGAACTCATTAATAATCTCAACCCATTTTTCTTCAAACTCGACAGGCTCTATGCTATCGGTCCAGACAATATTGCAAAGTCTTTGTTTGAATGTGGTGTTATTACATATACTTGTACCCACCTGTATATAAATCATGATAATAATAATTGTAAAAAAACACAATGTGATGCATATAAATTGATATTAATAAATAAAAACTTACAAAATTAAATAGTAAAGATGCACAACTGTAATGCATAAAAAAGGTAACATAAATACCTTTGTCGTGAGTTTTTCCATTATATGCCACATACAATAGCGGTGTCTAGAAGAAGTAAAGATCGCCTCAATAGCTTGTTTGATGGCAGGGTCTTGATCAGTAACTACGACTCGGGGTTCTGGACCAAAAGCGTCTTTAAAAGACTTCAATAACCACTTATACGACTCAATATTTTCTTTTGAAACCAAACCAGCGCCAAATGTCACGCATCAGTTATGGTTATCAATACCAGTGAAAGGTATGAAAACCATCTTGTACCTGGAAAAAATAAAAATCAGTATTATAAAAATGAATTACCTAAATATATATATATAAAATAGAGTTAAAGTTAACTACTTGTTAGTCCTGAACGTAGCATCGAATGACATGATGTCCCCAAAAATCGAGTAATTGCGCTTAGCTTCAGCATCCGCCCAAAACAAACCACTCAAATCCCCTTCTTCATCCGTACAGTATTCAAAAGTGAAGCCTGGTACAAATTCTGCCTTGTAAGTCAATTTTTGAATTACCATATCCGCATCATAATCACCGATAAAAGTATTTATGTCTCTTCTGAAGTTCTTACAATCAACTGCAGTTACACCTACTTTCTCAAATCCACCATAAAGCTCTTTCATTATTTTAAAACTCCTTACTGGACCAATGTTGATCTTCGACACATTTTGCAAAAACTGTGTATGCAAGTAGGTCAAATCTCGGGAGGAATTCAAAAAAGGCATATCATCTTTCTCAACCAAAATATGGTTATGCTTCTCTTCAAAAAAATATATCTCATACAAGTTACCAGGAATCGCCTTAAGACGGATCTCTGCCTTACAATTTGTTCTACAAGATGGCACTTTTCTCTTATTGATCGTCTTCCCAACATTTTTCAAAGTATCGATCTTTAAATTGTTAGTCTTTCTTCCTTGCTTAGAACACACAAAATACTTCAGTAACACCTTTTTAGTGGAATTGCAGAAGTGTTGAGCAGATTTCCGAACAGAAAAACCACCGTTCTTTGCATAAGTTTTATAGAACTGGTAGGCTTGATCCAAAGAAGTAAAACGTGCACCTTGAAGAGGTTTCAAAGATACATCAGGGATCCAATATCTAGACGTTTCCTCGTAACCTGTGAAGTAATTTTTACACGTAAAATTACTTATGTATGATGCACAATACATAATTTCTGTTTAAATTATAATTTTTAGCAGAATTTAAAACTAGTTAAATCACACACGAAGAACAATTAGCCAAAAATTAAACAAATTAACCTAAATCGAAATCAAAATTAATATATTTACAGTTATTCTATATGATTAACAGAACTTGATTTATTAAAAATTCAAAAAATTAAACTGTATCGAAAACAAAATTAAACTTTCAATCAGATTCATTAGGCTGAATCGAAGCTGACATTGTACTGGATTGTTGAAGAATTGACCAATCCGAAGAGCAATTAGCCAAAATTCAAGCTTGAATCGACCAATCCGAAGAACAATTAGGCAAAATCCGGAATTGAATCGAACAATCCGAAGAACAATTAGGAAGAAAATTGATTTGAATACCGCCATATATATAGAGAAAAGAAACGGTTGTAAAGAAAACGATGATGAACAGGGGAGAACAAAGCAGTTGATCGATTGAATTAAATTAGGTGAAAAGACGATAATACCCTTCTGTTAAAAAAGAATAAAAAGGAAAGGAAGAGACACATGGCAACATGTGATTGGTTCCCCAACTTTTTACAAAATATATACTTTGTATATGATCCTACATCTATATATATATATATATATATATATATTCATCTAGGTTTATTATATATGTAGCGATCTAAAAAATAGGCACCTTTAGACCTTGAGATTTCAACAATCACACATATAGACATGTTTTCGATCAACTTCGATAATAAACAAAAGAGTTACTTATATAAATCGTACTTATGGTTTTAATTATGAATTTCGTCTATAAGTTTAAAATAATACATAAATCATCTACTTTTAGAAACTCATTACGTTTTCCGTCCATAATTTCTACTGAACATCCATTTTAGCGCCAAAATGTATAATTAGTTAAAGATGAATTTAACGGAAATTTTTAATGGACACCCATTTTAAAGACGAAAAGCGTAAGAAATTTCTAAAAGTAAATGATTTATATAACTTTTCAAAATAAGAAACAAAATTTACGATTTTAAATTAATCATATAAACCATTTATGTAATTATCTCTAAATAAAATGTTGCTTCACCTACCAATATGCTCAAAGCCATGACACATGACTTACCAACCATAAGCTAGATATGCACCGCTAATGAGTTGCATTAAATTGTAATGAATGTTATAATATATGGGTTTTGGAATTCATCGTTCATGGACGATAAACAAAATCAATAAATTTAAATTATAACTATTTAATGAACTTCGATGTCATCATATTTATAACGAATCATAACTAACTTTCAATTTATAATTAATAGAATCGACAGTAATATGAAATATGAGTTATGATACATTATAAATAAAGGTAATATCGAAGTTCATTAAATTTTGTTAGCTATCGTATTTGTCGCTCCGGGAACGATAAATATCAAAACCCTATATTAAATGCGTATTTCATTTTTCAAGAAACATCGAGAAAGTATTATGAAGATGCTAAGTGCTACTTTCGAAACAAATCCAACAATATTAAATGTTTGCTTAAGACTATCAATTTAGTTTAGCTTTAGTACATCTGGTCATGCTTTTGATTTATAAAGATTACTTATTTGTTGTTAGATGTTAGAAGTTACATGAAAACGATATGCATATTTTCGATACTTAAATAATAGAGGATTGTGTTTTTGGCGTGAAAGAATTATAAAAAGGAGACAGATGGATAATGACAAAAGTCCAAACTTGTACATAAAATCAACTTATTGAGTCTAAACACTTTATAAGTTGATATATCTAATATAGAGTAAATTGTAATTTTTGTTTCTTATGACTAGTTGATTTCGTCTTTAATTTCTTTTTTTTCATTTTTTTTGTCTCAAAGTTGTTAATTTTCATTTTTTTTATCCCTCCATCTATTTTATGTTACTTTTCCCTCTTAAATCCTAACCAAAACTAACAGAAAAGACCAAAATACAACTTTTTTTTTTTAATTTTATATATAATTTTGGGAAATAAAAAAAAAACCCTTAAAAGCTAATCATCTTCAAACGACATCATCACCGGCAACACACTTGGACAACCATAAATTGTCGTACTTTATTGACCGCATTAGGTAGAGTTCTTAGAGCTACCTGTGGCTAATTTTCAATTAAAATTCGATCACTGTTGTGATTTAACAGAGAAAACTAACGTATAATAGACGGAGGGATAAAAAAAAATGGAAATTAACAACTTTGAAACAAAAAAAAATAAAAATAAAAATGAAGTACAAAATCAACGAATAAGCTAGTGAGACAAAAATTGCAATTTACTCATCTAATATAGTTAATTGATAATAGGTTCTTTTTTTTGTGTGTTTATATCTCATAAATATCTAATATCTAATATCTAATATCTAAAAACTTTATATTAATCAGATTTTTTTTTCCTTTCTAACAGTTCATATCCATTAAACACTCATTATTTACATTTTATTTTTAACAAGTCTTGAGTTCTCAACATATAAGAGAAGAGACACTTAACTTCATACTAAAATAATAATCTTTCCATGTCAATAACTTTTTTTCTTTTGTTTTTATGTATTTTCCTATCTGCTTGACTCCTTTCTTTATCTTTTATCTTCACTAATTAATTACGGTTTATTAATGGTTGATTAAGAAAGAACCTGGAAAATGTTAAATCAAAATGTTCAAGCATTAGCACAAAATATTTAAAATTTTGCTAAACATAACCTTCGTGACTATAATTAGAAAATCCAGACAAGCATAATGTATTGAAAATATACATAACCGTCCATCATTATATAAACGTCACATATATTCAAATATAACCGCACCCATCTTTAATCTTTAATATATAATAAAAGAGGGGCCTTAAATGCCACATGGCGAAGTAAGGTCCTTTGGATGAGTTATCTTTTTCGATTTCAGCCGTTAGATCAGATTGATAATGTCATCAAAAACTATTTCTATTTTACACTCTCTTACAATACATAATTACATTTTCTCTTTCATTTACATCTCCACTGAAATAAAAAAACATAACTTTATTTTATTTATAAACCGCTCAATTTAGACTATGATTTACAATATTGTTATTATAAAATCTCCTCATAAAAATATCAAAACATGTATATAAACGTAAAAGTATATATATTATTTTAACTATAAGCAAACTTAAAATCTATATAAACAAAAATTTGCGAGTCAAACTTTATCTTTGTTCGCGCTATCGCGGAACAATAATCTAGTATAGAACAGACATAATGGTTAATAAACTCCAAAGATTAAACCATGGTCTTAATAAAATGAAACCTGAATAGGATGGGCCGGGCCATGTTAAGCCCAGCATAACTATCTAAGTGGTTTTAAAAACTTAACAAAAGAAATAAGATTTAGATTTTTACTTCATTTTGTTTCGCGTGGCAGAAAAAAGATTTGAGATCTATGATAAAAATGATTCCCAAAACAATCTTTTAAATCCATATTTTATCAAAATTGTTTAGGAAAGAGAAGTAGAAGTTGCGAAGAAAATTAGGAAAACGTTGTTTGGTTCTGATGTAAGAGACTCATATGCAACGTTAGCTGATTATATTATGGAGAAGCAAACGACTGCGTCGCAGTCCAGACTCCGAGTCTTGACGTGGAATCGTATTGAAGATCACTGCGCCGCAATCATGAACTAGTGCGCCGCAGTCACAATTACGTAGGATTTTTGTTATTTTTATTTGTTTAAGGACTTGAGTGTTTATTTATCTTCTTGGGTTAGTATTTAATCCTTTGATGAACAATTGTCAAGACGGCTGTTAATTTTGAAGGTTTTAAACTTTATTCAGATTTAAGAACTCTTTTCAAGGATTCAAATATTTGGTTCTTGGTTTATTCGTGTTTGATTTACAAAACAATTCTTTTTTCTATATCATGGACATTAGCTTCAAATCAGATCAAGACGATATTTGGCTTGTTGCCTCGAGAGTCAAGAGAATTCTCTTGGATTTTGAAAGTAATAATAACAAAATATAACAAAAAAAGCTTATAATTGTGAAATAAACAATAATAACAATTTAAAAAAATTGTCATCTATATTCTGTCTGGATGGTAAGGAGTTTTTCCAATTAGGTAGAAGTCTCGGGTTGGAGCTTCTCTTGAGGGTTTCTGGGGTCTGCCATGCCTTAATAAAAAAAATAAATAAAATAAAAATAACAACTAATTTTTTTTATTTTTTTTTTGGTAACCTAGATATCCAACTCGCTTAGGTGAACCTTCGTAGCCACAAGGGGGTTTAATTTTTTTGCTCCCATGATTCGAACTTTGGACCTCCAGGAATTTTACCTTTGGAGACCAATCTTTTACCACTAGGACACCACCCTTGTGGTTTAACTAAAATTTGTATTTCTATTAATTAAACTTTTATTTTGAAATATATAATAGCTACACATATATGATATCTATTCATGTTCGTCTATTTAGTTAAATAAATTCAAACTGTATTGATATTCAATCATCACTAAAACAATTAAATATAAATGAACATCCCGTTACCCATCTAACAATTTTACAGTCGAGTTTTTAAACATTCGTTTCATTTACATTTATATCCTAATATCCCATCTAGTGATTCACGGTTTGATTCTTAAACATTCGGTTCATCGACATGTACATCTCAATATCTATAACTTTTAAATAATCATCTGAAGAAACTTGTAATTCACTCCAACATTTATAAAGAAGAATCAAAAGCCATTTTGGCTTTTTTAATGAATAATTGTTTACGTGGCGAAAATATATATAAAGTTTGCATTATTAGTAGGTTGGATGTTTTAAAAGATTTGCTTTAAATATATATAGTTCATGTATAGAATGGTTGCTTTGCTTGGGCTATTTTTATATAATTGACTAAAAAGTTTCAAAAACAAAATTACCCAAGTCAAGTTGGATCTGCCTATTAGACACGTAACCTCATAATAATGACACTTGACCCATTCATTGGTCCTACTTTTATAATGAAATTTTCAAAAGTTTATAATAAAATAACTAAATTATTTGGGGTATTCCTTGATATTGTAACTAGGTGGCTTGATTTCTTTTTCTTATCATCACCTAAATGTTATTATGAAGTTTATAATATATATTTAATTTTATAGTGTATAGTATATTATGTAAATTTAATTTTGAAATATCGATATTAAATATTTATATTTACATGACAATCATATAAGATGTCATGTGAAGTTTCATATCACTAGTGAAAAATGTTTTAATCTTTTCAATTAACTCATTTGAATTAAATATATATTATAGATTTTAAAGTAAAATTTAAATATATTTGTAGATATTATCTCTCTAATTACTAGTTTAATATCATATGTGATTATATATAATGTAAAGATGTGTTCTGGTTAATTCAAAGATATTTTAATTTTATTTTTAATATTTATTAAGTCAATGAGTTAAAAATTAATATTTAAGAGTTTAAATAATTAATATGATATTTTGAATTAGTGAGTATGTATGATATGAGATTTCTAGAAATTTTTAAAGGCTACAAACTTTTTGTTTGATTAGAAAAATCTCTTTTTATATACAATATTGTTTAGTTATGAAGGCTGTAAGTTTATATTTTGAAAAGAAAATTTATTATTAATTTTGTTCTAAAAAAGAGTTGTGAATTTAAAAATGAAAACTTTTGCATAACATTTTCAGCTTTCAATCATCCGCTATGTTTATTGTCACACCCCGCAAAATGACGGAACCGAGGTGTACAGTGTATACGGTATCAGAGATTCAAAGGTTACATAAACATAAGTAAGCCATACATCATCAACATAGATTAAAGAGTTTGAAATACAATACGTTATTACAATCATCCGAATATATCAAAATACGGCTACAGCGTTTGGGATACTAAGGAATTAACAATAGCAAAATAAATTCCATGCAAAAGATCCACGTAGCCAACAAGCATAGCATCAAAAATGTGTAACCTCAAATCCCTGAAAAGCGTTAAAATACGACGTCAACATAAAGTTGGTGAATTATTCGCAATAATTAATAAAAACATAATAGTATAAAAGTTTCAATACGTTTTGACCCAAAAGTGTTATGATTTGAAGATAAGTCATTTGAAAATGATGTTTCAAAATATACGTGAGGTTTACAAAACCTTTTGATAAAATACTCATACATATACCATAAAAATACCATAATCATTTCATAAAATAGCATACTGGATAGATAATAGCCTTAGGTAAATACGATACACCTGAACCATAACAATACTGGCAACTAACCCCACCTAGTGCATTACGCTAGGTTGTCCTCGAAAATCAACGGTCATAACATTGCTAACACGGACAGGGCGCATCCATCATCCATCGTGTTAACAATGAGGGTTTGTTAGACCCATATAGCGCTATATATACGAACCGGCGGCTAAAAGCTAACAGGTGTGTATACGGGGCCTCGTTCTACCACAAAGGCGGAACAAGTTGGGTAATGCTAACCTAAAGGCATTCATATCCAAAATACATAACCATAATACATAATCTACATTAAATACATTTATACGACGCTAATCATGCCCAAAAATGTAAAAGCGGTAAAAAGGGCAACGAATAACTCACAGAATAGCAAAGCAATCCAAACACGATATGTCGGGAAATAATCAGATACGGTCAAGCTCCCACGTCTAAATGCCCTAAACATCACGTAAATAAACATGTCTAAGTATCTCTAAGTCTAGTGGGGTATGCCTTAACGATTAACGTTTTATACGGGTTTTAAAATGACCAAAAGGAACATCGATTTAACAGGATTACAAACGTTTCGGAAACTACAGCAACTAGTTACGCATCACGTAACTTAGGAGTTACGCAACACGTAACAGAGTTACTTGATTTGCAAGTAATTACGTGACATGGAATTACGTGACCAAGGGTTATTACGTGATCATGAGTTACGGGGCCAAAGGTGTTACGTGACTAAGAGTGTTACGTGACATCCAAGTTAATTACGTGACATCCAAGTTAATTACGTGACCAACAAGAAAGTTACGTGACTTGGTGTTACGTGACATAGGAGTTACGGATCATAGGGAATTACGTGCATACTTACGTGGTCTAGCAAGAGTTACGTGATACAGAAGCATGTTACGTGCTCCAGTTACGTGCACGTAACACAGTTACGTGACGTAACTGGGTTTTTACGAAAAATTACATTCGGAATTCGATTTCTGAGTGTTTTAGGTGTCAAAATGATCCATAATCGAAACCCTATGTCCAGAATACGTTTAGATACAATAACCCTCAATAAAATCCAAGTTTTGATGGTAAAAAATGATGTTTCCGAGTTTGAATCAAAATAATAAAGTTTGAAACCAAAACCGAGAAATACTTACCCGATCGTGGTGAAATTCAGAGGATAGATGGAGATGAATACGGTGAACAATAATCTAGCCTCGAAATTGGATTTCAACGGTCGGATCAATAGTTATTTTAGAGAGAAGGGAGAGTGTTTGTAGGTGTTTTCTTGAGAGAGAAAGTGAGATGGGGAAAATGGGGTGAAAGGGTTGGTGAAAGTTGAATAAGACAAAATAGCATAAGACAAATGGGTTGGTGGGAGACGATTTTTGTAATAAAAATCTCCCATAGGACTAGTTTCGTAATAAATTTCTGAAAGGACTAAAATTGTAATACTTTTTAAACGTTAAACTTAATCGTATAAATAAGGCATAATTCCCCTAAACTTATCATAAGAGCATACTAGACTTATACTAAAGGCACTTAGAACTAAACGTTCCCGACATAAAGATTCGAACCACATAAAATACAAATACGATACTCAATAAATACGAGAAATACGAATACAATACTCATAAAATACGAATACGATAAAACATAAAAGGGAATACAATAGGGCCAAAACATAAACATAAATAAATAAAACGAATACGAGTCGATAGAAATATACCTAGAAATTCGCGAATGTCACAGTCTCCCCAAGTAAAAAGAAATTTCGTCCTCGAAATTATCACCTGGTACTACTTCTGGGAGAAAGGTGAGGATACTTCCGCAGAATTTCATCTTCACGTTCCCACGTGAACTCAGCTCCAAAACGGGAATTCCAACGAACCTTGACAATCGGGATCTTACTTCGTCGTAGACGCTTAACATCACTAGCAACGATCTCGATTGGTTCCTCAACGAAATGAAGCTTATCATCAATCTGGAGTTTCTCAAGCGGAACTAATAACGTCTCGTCAGCCAGGCATTTCTTCAACTGAGACACATGAAATACGTTGTGTGCGCTGCTCAGTTCTGCCGGCAAATCTAGTCGATACGCAGCTGGGCCGATGCGGGCTAAAATCTTGAACGGTCCCGTGTATCTCGGACTCAGCTTGCTGCGCTTCACGAATCGGACAACCCCTTTCCATGGAGAAACCTTCAATAATACTATATCTCCAACACTGAACTCAAGAGGCTTCCTGCGCTTATCAGCATACTTTTTCTGTCGATCTCTTGCAGTAATCAATCGTTCCTTGATCTTGAAGATCTTGTCAGTGGTCTCTTGTATAATCTCCGGACCAGAAATCTGACTATCTCCAATTTCTGCCCAACATACAGGCGATTGACACTTGCGGCCATACAAAGCTTCAAAAGGTGCACACTTGATACTCGTGTGATAGCTGTTGTTGTATGAGAACTCAATCAACGGCAAATGAACGTCCCAACTACCACCAAAATCAATTGCGCAGGCTCGTAGCATATCTTCCATGGTCTGAATAGTTCTCTCACTCTGACCATCGGTCTGTGGATGATAGGCGGTACTCATATCTAACCTTGTACCCATAGCAGTCTGGAATGTCTTCCAAAATCGTGAGGTGAAACGAGCATCACGATCGGAAATAATCGATACAGGGACTCCGTGTTTCGATACAATCTCTGCAATATATAAACGCACGAATCTCTCCATCGGATAATTCTCCCGAATCGGTAGAAAATGAGCAGACTTCGTCAACCGATCAACAATAACCCAGATACTGTCATAACCACTCGAAGATCTCGGAAGCTTCGTAACAAAATCCATAGTAATACGCTCCCATTTCCACTCGGGAATCTTCGGTTGTTGGAGTAGCCCAGACGGTTTCTGATACTCAATCTTCACTTTGGAACAGGTCAAACATCGACTAACATACTC
>CAJVGC010000077.1:0-60315 GCA_910822075.1 Senecio squalidus
TGCAGGGGAAATGAGAAAAGGATATTCATCATTAGCCCACAAGGAGAAACAATAACAAGCAACCAACACATCCGTGGGATTTGCCCCATAGCGAGTACCCCAAAAGCTTTCTATACTCTCGAAATCATAGCCAAGGAAGCACGTCCGGACCCCAGTACCGTTACGTGTACGTTTCCCCATCAACTTCCATCCTTCTTCCATGCTATTCGATACAGGAGCTGAAAGAAGCTCTGTCTCCGTAGAAATTAGACCCTCATTTACCTAGGATCTAAAGCTCTTAAGGGTAACCCACTATCGAATATGCCAACGGTCAAGAGCTCGAAGCTATGAATTCAATCTTAGGAGGTTCGCCATGCTTACCCGACGAAATTTCCCCATCAGGTTCATTCCTATCGAACTGGAAAGTTTTGACGTTATCGTCAAAAGGGACTGGTTATCTCATTTTTGAACCGAGACCGTTTGTTTCGGCAAACTCATCTGTATCCCCCTTTTTCAGGAAGTCAAACTCTCGTCGTCCAAAGGGATAAACCTGGACGACGACTTCGCATCATGTTTTCCTTGAAAATGTGCAAGTACCTCGAGGAGGACTACGACGCACCCTTCGCCCATGTCACCAGACGTAAACCTAAGGAAAGCCGAGTCCAAGACATTCCTGTAGTCAAGGACCGCCCAGAGTCTTCCCTAAGGATTTTCCTGGGTTACCGCCGCATTGACAAGTTGAAATTCCGTATAGACCTCGTTCCTTGCACAACACCGGTCACCAAGACACCATGCCGTCTGGCACCACTCGAAATGCAAAAGCTGCCAGAGCAACTGCAAGAACTTCTAAACCATGACTCTGTCCGCTCAAGTTCGCCCCCCCTGGCGAGCCCCGAGTTTCCCCTATCAACGAGAAAGACGGATCCCTCCGCCTGTACACCCATTATAAGCGAACCTAACGAGCTGACCGACAAGAACCGATAATCACCCCCGAGGATCGACGACCTATTCGAGTAAGTTGCTGGAGGCAACTTGCATCTCAAAGGTAGACCTCCGCCCAGATTATCATCAGGTTCGTGTCAGTAAAAAAAAATCGGCATATCTAAGACCGCATTCGAACTCGATACGGACATTACGAATTCCCGTCATGCCATTTAGCCTAGTCAACACACCAACAGTATTCATGGATCTAATGGATAGAGTGTGTAGGCCATACCTGGACAGATTCGTAATCGTATTCATAAACGACTTTCTCATATACTCCAGGAACAAGGAAAATCACGTGAAACACCTTAAGCTCATTCTAAGAACTCCCCAGAAGTTGGAAATCGTACGCCAAATTCTCAAGGCGTAAATTTGGGCTCCGAGAAATACCTTTCCCTGATCATGTTATCAACCATGAAGGAATTCGGACTCAGACTAGACGTAACCCACTGCATCAATGGCCGAGCATGAAACCCAGAATCCGAGAATCTTCGTAAACTCCTTTTGACGCGGGCCACCGATCTCGATGTTCCATCCATCCAGAATCCGACGTGTTATACGAGGATCCCCGTGAATATTGAAGGTGGCCAGGCACGAAAAAGGATACCGCCTTGCACATAACCAAGTGCCTCACTCACCCCAAAGTCAAGGCGAAATATCAAAACCCTTCTCCTCATCACCGCCGATAAGGATGGTCGATTTGCGCCCCGTCCTCTTTGGAGCGCCCTCCAGAGGATCGCTAGGGACACGACTAGACCTCATCACCGCATACCACCCTCCGACCGATGGTCAGAAGGACGATCCAAACGCTTGATGAAATGCTGAGAGCGCGTGTAGTTACCTTCATAGGGAATTGAGATACTCGCCTCCCCTGAGTTCACCTATGACAACAACTTCCGTGCCAGCACCAAGAGCGAACCCCTCAATACCTATTGGGACGCAAGTGTCGGTCACCGCTCTGTTGGCTAGAAGCTAACAATTGACGACTTGCAAGGTCCGACGCCTCCCTTCATCCGTGAAAGACTGAAAGTACCCCGTGCCCGTCAGAAAAGCGACGTAACCAACCAGAAGAAAACCCCCGAGTCCCAAGATGGCAATCGAGTACCCCCCCAGGGTATCGCCATGGGGAGGGATAGCCTGCTTCTGGGAACGCGGCTGACTGAGCCCTAGGTACGCCAGTCCAAACTAAGTCTTAGGACGAGTTAGTCCGACCGCTCATCGCCTTCAGTCCCACCTGAATCCTTCAAACGTTCATACATACATATTTCCATGCCTCACCCTCGAGAGGCACCTATCGGATGAGACCATCGTCAACCCCCTCGACAAGGTCAAAATCGACGCCGAACTCAAACTCTTTGATGAACCGCTTAAGTTTGTTGACCGGAAGGTCAAACAACCCAGGCAAGTCTTTCATCCATCATCGAGTCTCAGTGGAGATTCTCGACGTGGTCCCGATCTCACGTAGAGACGTGAGGACCAAATCCGTCAGAAGTATCCCCATCTGTTCGAGAACTCTTCTACCTGATAAGACGCACTAAATTTCGGGACGAAATTTCTTTCAACCCGGGGAGAATGTGACAACCGTCAAAATTCAGGTACTTATTCTGTTGTTATATCGGTTCGAAACGTTAGTTACTTTTTGTCTCGTTCGCTTTATTCTGGTTCGTAACTTTTTGAGTCTATACTTTGTCGGAACTAGTGTCGGAATAACTTCCGGAATCAAATTATAAGTCCTAATACCAAGGAAAACACCTATTGAACTTTCCTAAGTTCATAACTTATCATAATTAAGAACTTTCAATTAACAAAAAGGTCCAACGAAGCAATAACGCAAAAACGAAAAATCAGGAAATCCGGAAAACAGCCCGGTGCGCAGCACCCCTTGCTGGGTGCGCAGCACCGGCCCCAGAATTTTCAAAAAAATTACATTTTCAGTCCTTTTCTCGTTTTACACCACCACCACCCATTTTGGCCAATCAAAAACGCCCCTTTACTGTCTATTATCAGTCCCAAGGCCAGGATTGTTACCCCCCATACCCCATTATTCAATTACTTTTCATTTTACTTTCATTTTAATCAAAACAAAAACACACACATACTCCTTTTCTCTCTATTTTCTCTCTAGCAAACTCCATTTCCAGAAACATTCCAGCCATGAAAACCCATTTTAATCCATACAAATCGTCCCTTTCATCAAGAGAAGCAAGGGGGTGTTGTTATTTCGAAAAAGGACCACGGTTGTAAAGATTTTTGGAGCTCAAATCCGACCAAAACTCTTCATCCAAGCTTTTCCTTCGGTAGATCTCTTTGTTTTTACTATTCTTACACTAATATTCATGTGCATGTAAGATCTAACGGTTAAAAATATGGTTTTTCATAAATCTATGACTTTTTACGGTCAAAAACGTTTTTAAACCGAAACACTCTTTAAATCCACGAATCTGTAAATAAAAATGTTTTAGAAACTGTTGGAATGATGTTTTGAATGATATTTACTAATTGCATGTTCGATCTAAACAACAAAGATGAGTTTTATGAAGTTTTATGTCACTTTTCTCACAAAAACGATTTTTATCTAAATAGTAATTAGATCTACATTTTTGTGGTTTAAAGTTGTTTAGAAACTGAGAAAACTTTATTTTGGATGGCATCTACTGGTTGCATGTCGAAATCCATAAGTCACAAAACGTTTTTAGCAAGAAAAACACAAAACAAGAATCGGGACAGCAGCTGGTGCGCAGCACCAGTGCTCTGGTGCGCAGCACCGGGCTGCTGTTCCCCCGAAATTTGTCGTTTTAACTCGTTTTAAGATCATGGTTATATTCTGGACTTTTACCGCTATCATTTTTAGACTGAGATAAATAAAACTAATAACATTGGTGACTAGTATTGGACTCTTTGGACTATTTGAACTATATTATGTATATTATTGTGTTTTAGGTGATTTGTGAGCGGAAGTGACGATATAATTTTTGGGCATGAAATTTGGGCGCGGAAGCGCTGCCCAAATTTCCCTAGAAATTATAAAATCACTTCAGTAAGCAAAAGCACTTAAGACGTAATAAGCAAAAACAATAAACTTTTGGACTAAATTCAACGTTAATCGCTTCGGACCAAATTTTCGGAACAATATTGGACTTAACACTTAATTACAACCAAAAGTTACATAATCTCCTATATTATTATATAAGAACATAATAATGTAACAACTCATTAAACTACCTTGGTATTATTAGGCAATCTGTGATTCCCGGCTTTCATACTCCGACCGAGTTTCCGAGTTCTCAATCTCTTCGCAATCCGTGAGTTACACCCCTCTCTACTCTTACATTTTAAGTACTCTTTTTGGGGGAAACATGAGATCAAACCTTTTGTAAACTTGTATGACTATTTTGACTTTTAAACTTGTTGAACTACTTTGACTTTTGACTTATGAAACTTTGACTTATTAAACTTTGACTTTGACTTTATTAAAACTTTGACATTGAAACGTCTACTTAGTTTCTTATGCGTAAAATATTTCTTTCTCTATTTATACTATTGTTTCGTCTCTTTAACTCAACTATTTATTGATACTTGTATGCGTAACCGACCCTTGATGGAACTATAACACGTTCTTAAGTGATGTTGATTCTCTCTCTTTTTATAATAAAATTTCATAGTGCCCAATTATGCTTTAGTTTCTCTCTTACACACTATTAACTACTTAAGCCGTATAGTAATTATGGGTATCGATACTTAGGAAAGAACCGTTCCTTGCTTAGATGGCAGTCTAAGTACATATTACTGAGTTTCTCTCTTTTAACTTCCCGTTTGAGAGGCGGGGAGTTGGGGCCGCACGGTTGATAATCGGATTAGTGTGAACACTTAAGTTATAGATGCCAAGAGGTTGATACAAGAAATCTATTTAGTTACTTACGCATAACTTATAAATTTTTAGCGATTGTTACCCGCTTCTCCTACTTGACTAAATTTGATTCTATTTAGTCTTTATAAACTTATAAATTTTTAGCGATTGTTATCCGCTTCTACTGTTTGACTAAATTTGATTTAATTTGGTCTTTACAAATTTAGGGCACCGATTCGCCCGTTACTTAGATTTTTAAAGTATATAAATTCTTTAAGCGACTTTTCTCCGCTAATCTCCTTTATGGTAAATTCTACTTTTATATACTTTACTTACACTTTGATCGTACTTAAACTTATTTGAAATTAATTTATTCTTGAATTTTAAGTACTTGATTTTATCTTGAAACTCTTTGATCCCGAACGTCTCTTGAGCTTTTATAAAACCTTGAATTCGTTTCGGACTCTTATAAACTTTTAAATTGAACTTTTCTTCAATTCATAAACTGTAACTCACTCACTACGTTTTCGTAGTTGACACTTTATCTCATGTTTCAGGAAACTAAGCGTAAGTTATGAAGTGCATTGCTCAGGCGGGTCAAGCTAGTTATGTGAAGAGTAATGCGGGAAAAGACCTTTAATACTTGGGAATTTTATTAAAATACGTTATTATGTATTGTCATTTTATACTCATGGAACTTGGTTGTATTTTCGAACATGGTTACCTTTTTAATCTCAATTTATATGACTTGAACCGTTGACTTTTGGTATAACTCGTGAAATGATTCTTTGCTCTTCACATTCCGTGTTTCCGCTTTAGCGGGGTGTGACAGACGACTACTTGGCATAATAACTTAAGTGTTCACACTAAACCGATTTTCTGGTCAGAACACGCCCCAAAGTTGCACAATAATGGAGTTTCTCTGATTCTAGTAATATGTACTTAGGTCGCGAACCTCAAGCAAGGAGTGACCTCTCCTAAGTATCGATACCCATAATACTAACGGCTATTGCTAATAGTGTAATGTTTCTGAACTCTAAAATGGGGCACTTTGAACTCTGTTTCTAAAATAGTAGTCACTTATGGTTAGTTATATCCCTCAAGAGTCACGATAGTTATACGATCAATCAAAGTACATACGAGTGCCGATAGTGGCGTTAAATAAGTTTGATATAGTTTTGAACCAAAAGCCGAATAAAGGTGGCGAACCATTAAGCCGAATAAAGGGTGGCAAACCATTTGTTTATCATAGGCCAAACGGCCATAAAACTAAATAAGCATAAGTTTCACAAAAACGTTCAATAGAGTTCATAATTGTACAAAAGTTCATAATAGTTCCAAAGTTCATTTAGACCTCTTGTTTCCCCCAAAAGTTATTTGAAAAACAGTAAATAAGTGGGGTTGTAACTCACGTGAAAATGAGGCGGTGAAAAGATAGCTCGGACGGAGGTGGGTCGATTCTGACTAAAATCCGGCAGAGCTTCCACGCTATATAAAGAATGTCCAAAATAACAAATCACTTTCCCTCTTTACAAAACTGAACTCGAATATGTGAAATGAATCTAATGAATCACAAGGACTTACGCTAAAGCGAGAGAGTAGTACTAGGAGTGTGCGTGGAGTGACCGGAAAAGGAATCGGAATCGCGTGAACCTAAATTATACCGAATATGAAACTGTCAGATTCTGTTGTTGTAATATTTTATAAAAATAACATAAAAATCACATTTTGTAATACGAAGTCATAGGAACTGGATTCGTCTCAATCCGACAGTTTTTGAAGAAGTTAGAGTCGTTTAAGTATTTAACGCGTTTTAACCGTAAAAACAGTAAATAATAGTAGATAAATTCCAAAAATTCCAGTAAAATCTGTAAATTCATATTTTGATAGATTCTAGATTATGTCAAACTTTTGTAAGCTGATTAATTCGTTTGGTATGTTTTCTCGAAATTCAAGATTAAATCTGATTAAATACTGTAAAATTCATAATAAATCGAAAAATAGGAGTTAGGTTCCCAATTTTTGACAGTAAGCTACATTTTACAGTTTACACCTTTGGTCAAAATTTTGTAATTTTTACATGCATGCAACAGATTCTGTCGATTTCTTCGGTTAGAGTCATAAATCGAAATCTTAAGTTGAAAAACATAGCTTTAGTTTATTTTAATGAAATTTCCAGGTTTTCCATTTTATAAACTTCCATTTTTACCATTAAAAATTGCATGCAATGGACTTTTTGATATGCTTTCATCATTTTAGTTATAAGACATATATAGATTTGATGATTTATATAAAAACTTGAGTAAATATGAAAGATAAGTTCAAGAACAAGGTTTTTACCTTTGAAATGATGAAATGATGGTGATGAATGTATGAAAATGTCCTTGAATTACTTAGATTATGCCTTAGAAGGATTGTTTTTGAAAGAGTTATGTGTTTGTATGTGAGAATTGAGAGAGTATGAGTGTATGTGTGTGTTTGAGTTTGTGAAAAATGAAAGGGACAAAGGGGGTAATGCCAATGTACAAATTCTGGATTCAAGGGGTGTTTGACACCTGTTTTTACAGGTGTTGGTCCATATGGTCGGTTTTGGGTGAGTCACCAAGCACTAGCAACAACAAAATTTTTGAATTCCTGTGCTGAGTTGCGCCGCAACTGATTCTGGTGCTCCGCAAGAGGCTGATTTTCTGACTTTTTCGTTTTTGTTTAGTTTTCTTTGTTAAGTGTTTCGTTAGTTGAAAGTTTCCGGTTATTTTAGATAGGAACTTAGACAAGTTCACTAAGTATTTTCTTGGTATTAGAATTCATTTTGTGATTCCGATTCGATTCCGACGTACACGAGTTTACGAGACAAGTAACGACAAGGTTAATACAAAGTTAAGTTTAAAGGTAGAGAGTGCGGTTTTCACCTGAACTAGGACGGTTGTCACATTCTCCCCGGGTTGAAAAGAATTTCGTCCCGAAATTTAGTTCGCCTCATCGGAGGAAAGATCTTTGAACAGGTGTGGATACTTCTGACGAATCTGGTCTTCACGTTCCCATGTGAATTCGTGACCTCGTCGGGAATTCCACCGAACCTTGACAATAGGGATACGACTTTGCTTGAGTTGTTTGACCTCTCGGTCTACAACCTCAAGCGGTTCCTCGATGAAGTTAAGCTTGTTGTCGATCTGGACCTCGTCCAGTGGAATGACAATGGTCTCGTCCGATAAGCACTTTTTCAAGTGCGAGACATGGAAGACGTTGTGGACATTGGAAAGAGCTTGCGGAAGTTGAAGTCGATACGCCACTGGGCCGATACGCTCAATTACCTCGAAGGGGCCTGTGTACCTCGGGCTTAACTTCCCGCGCTTCCCGAAACGGACTACCCCTTTCCATGGCGATATTTTCAGGAGTACTCTATCGCCCACCTGGAATTCTAGGGGTTTCCTTCGGTTATCGGCATAGCTCTTATGCCGAGTACGAGATGTCTTCAGTCTTTCTCGAATGGTCGTGATTTTGTCAATGGTCTCCTGGACGATGTCGAGCCTTGTTAGTTGTCGATCGCCAGCTTCTAACCAACAAAGCGGCGACCGGCACTTGCGTCCGTATAAGGCCTCGAACGGGGCACACTTGATGCTGGCATGGTAGCTATTATTATAGGAAAACTCGACTAATGGCAAGTGAGTGTCCCAACTTCCTCCAAAGTCTACTACACACGCTCTCAACATGTCCTCAAGTGTCTGAATCGTCCTTTCACTCTGACCATCGGTCTGAGGGTGGTAAGCAGTACTGAGGTCTAGTCGCGTCCCGAGCGATTTCTGAAGCGCGTTCCAAAACCGGGACGTAAATCGACTATCCCTATCGGAAATAATGGAGAGGGGCGTTCCATGACGAGAGACAATCTCGTTAATGTAGATCTGTGCGAACTTCTCCATTGAATGGTTCTCTCTTACCGGCAGAAAGTGTGCGGATTTAGTCAATCGATCCACAATCACCCAGATTGTATCATTCCCCCTTGCCGTACGAGGAAATTTAGTAATGAAGTCCATAGAGATCTGTTCCCACTTCCACATGGGGATCTCCGGCTGTTGCAATAGCCCAGAAGGTTTCTGATATTCTGCCTTGACCTTCGAGCAAGTAAGGCACTTAGACACATATAAGGCTATGTCTTTCTTCATGCCCGGCCACCAATAGTATTCCCGTAGATCCTTATACAACTTGTCGGATCCCGGATGAATAGAGTATCGGGGTCGGTGGCCCTCGTCCAAGATGAGCTTGCGAAGGTCTTCAGCTCTAGGAATCCATGCTCGATTCTTGAAGTAATGGATTCCGTCCGGTTTAAGCTCAAAATCCTTTTCATGATTGTGCAGGGTTTCACCCTTAAGGTTCTCAGGTTTCAGTGCTTCCTGTTGAGCTTTAGAAATTTGCGATTGGAGGCTAGTTTGAATCTGAATTCCCAACGCCCTAACTCGAGATGGTTTAGCCCTTTCCTTACGACTCAGGGCGTCAGCTACTACGTTTGCTTTACCCGGGTGGTATTTGATCTCGCAATCTTAGTCGCTTAATAGTTCGATCCATCTCCGTTGTCTCATATTGAGCATTTTCTGTTCGAGAATATGTTGAAGGCTTTTGTGATCCGTGAACACCGTGCACTTAGTGCCGTACAAGTAATGCCTCCAAATTTTTAGTGCAAACACGACAGCTCCCAGCTCTAAGTCGTGTGTTGTATAATTCTGTTCGTGAACCTTCAACTGTCTCGATGCGTATGCAATGACCTTCTCCTTCTTCTTAAGGACACATCCAAGTCCTTAGTGAGACGCATCGCAAAACACTACAAAATTATCTGTACCCTCCGGTAGGGACAGGATCGGTGCATGGCACAGTTCATACTTCAGCTTCTGGAAGGATTCATCCTGTTGTTCTCCCCAGGTGAAGTCCTTATCCTTCTGTGTAAGTTCGGTCAGCGGCTTAGCGATTTTTGAGAAATTTTTAATAAACCTCCGATAATAGCCCGCCAATCCCAAGAATTGTCGTATTTCCGTAGGAGTCGTGGGGGCTTGCCATTTCTCAATCGCTTCGATCTTTGCTGGATCGACATGAATTCCTTCTTGGTTGATCACATGGCCAAGGAAGTGTACCTTTCGGAGCCAAAATTCGCACTTCGAGAATTTGGCGTAAAGTTTCTGATCCTTAAGGAGTTCGAGGATGAGTTTCAGATGCTTCGCATGGTCCTCCTTGTTCCTAGAGTAGATGAGGATGTCATCTATGAATACGATTACGAATTTGTCCAAATACGGTCGACACACCCTGTTCATCAGATCCATAAACACCGCTGGTGCGTTGGTCAGACCAAATGGCATGACGAGAAATTCGTAATGTCCGTATCGGGTTCGGAAAGCGGTTTTTGGAATGTCGTTCTCACTGACTCGAACCTGGTGATAACCCGAGCGGAGGTCGATCTTAGAAAAGTAAGTTGCACCCTGCAACTGGTCGAACAGATCATCGATTC
This sequence comes from Senecio squalidus, assembly GCA_910822075.1. Lineage (NCBI taxonomy): Eukaryota > Viridiplantae > Streptophyta > Magnoliopsida > Asterales > Asteraceae > Senecio > Senecio squalidus. The sequence goes on from CAJVGC010000077.1 coordinate 10,302, forward strand.
TCGGGAGTGGGTATCGGTTCTTGACGGTCAGTTTGTTCAGTTCTCGGTAATCGATGCACATTCGGAAGGATCCGTCTTTCTTTTTGACAAAGAGGATTGGGGCTCCCCAGGGGGACGAGCTCGGACGAATAAGACCGTGGTCCAAGAGTTCTTGTAGCTGCTTAGATAGCTCTTGCATTTCTGGGGGTGCTAGACGGTACGGCGTCTTGGCAACCGGTGTTGCGCCAGGAACTAGGTCTATTCGGAATTCCACTTGTCGGTGTGGAGGTAGCCCGGGTAGATCCTCAGGAAAGACTTCTGGATGATCCTTGACTATGGGGATATCTTGCACTCGATTTTCCTTAGGCTTACGCTCGATGACATGCGCTAGGAATGCATCACAGTCCTTTTTGAGGTACTTGTGCATTTTAATGCTGGAGACGATGCGAAGTTGTTGACCCGGTTTGTCGCCTTGCACGACAAGGGTTTCGCCGTCTGATAAAGGGATACGAATAAGTTTGTCGAAACAGACGATCTCGGTCCGGAACCGAGATAACCAGTCCATTCCGACTATAACATCAAAGGTTTTCAGCTCGATTGGAATTAAATCAATAGAGAAAGTTTTATCGGACGGGCATATGGAACATCCTACAATTATATCCTTAGCTTCGAACTCCTGACCGTTCGCGAACTCATTGGTGAAGCTATCCTTAAGAACCTTAGATCTTAAGTTAAAGAGGGTCTAAATTCTAAGGACACAAGGCTTCATTTAAGTTCCTGAATTGAATGGTACAGATGTGAAATGGTTATTCACCGAAAATGTACCTGTCCCTGCATTAAGATTCTGCCTTGTCTCCTTGGCAGTAATTGTGAGGGTCCTAATAGTTCTTGTTGTCTGCAGTATGAGGCAAGTCTTACGGCGGTGTTTTTCGCTTCCGCACCCGGAGCACACCGGCTTCTTGCCTTGGTTGTTTGATCTCTCCGAGCAGTATTTGGAGAAGTGCCCCACCTTCCAGCACTTGTGGCACGTCGGGCAATTTCCATTATGGTGGAAGTTGCATTTGTCGCACTTGGGTTGTGGCCCAACGTAAGCTCGGCATCCTGTCGTGGGTTTCTTGTTACTGTTGTTCCTCATTGGTTGATGATCAACCTTCCGTTTCTTACTCTTCTTTCGCTCGGCGGTTGCCGGAGGGAGAGGGAGGTTATCGCTTCGAGAGCTTTCACCATCCTCCTGTTTAACTGGGGCGAGGAAGGGAAGGGGCTCCTCATTTCTGGAAAGTTTGTCGTTGATTCCTGCGGTGATCCTGGCGATAAGGTCGGGAATTGCTGCAGTCAGGTGTATAGCAATCTGTTCAGCTATTCGGTCAGCGTCGCTTCTGTCGAGAGACATAATTCTACAACGGAGAAAAGAAACTAGTTTAGACGCACGAATAGGATACGATAAGGATATAACTCAATGTACAAGACAACAATTCCGTAAGAGTAAGGTAATAGAACAAATAGAACACGCACGACAAGGATTCAAGAGATTCACATGACAAGATTCACACGCAAGAGTGACAATCAACCCTGGAACAAGATTCACACGACAGTAACAATAATAAATAAAAGGATAGAGCTTCATTCATTAATAAGAATTGAGTTGGGTACAAGGTTCATAATATAAAAGGAGTACAGTACAATACAATAAGGAAATAAATGGAAATGGCTCGAAGCTGTGTACATTGAAAATTTCAACTCGGCCTACAGTACAATACCAAAAGGAAGAATATGACTAATGATGCCTCTCTAGGAACATCTTGGCCATCATGACCGCGATCAGGGTTCCCATTACCAGACACACCCCTACGAGTTGCTGCACAGTGCGTGCCGTGGCTCGAGTCGATGCGATGATTCGCATCGCCTGCTCAGACAAGTGGTGTGCCGCATCAGTGACTTCGCTGATGAGGAGTCCCTGTTGCTGGTTCTCCTCTGCGAGTGCCCGAACCTCGCGGTGCAGGTGCAGGAATGCGGCCGGTGGGGGTGGCTGGAGAGTAGGTGGCATCATAGGTCGGGAGATTCCGGCCTCCTGAGCACGTCGCTGCTCCTCAAGGAACTGACGTTCCCACGCATAGCGTTCCATTACTGGAGTGCGCAGGGCTGGGTCGTAGGGTTCCACAAAGGACTGAGGAGGTGCGGGTCGAAACGGGCTCGGCTGCTGGCGCGCGGTCAACCTAGCGCGAAGCCCTTGGGGCTGCGGTGGTTCGGTGACAGGCGCTGGTGGAGGGGGTGGAAGCACAAATCTCGGGCTGGATCCGTGACTGCTACTGATCGTCGTTGGCGTATCCTCTGTCGGGTCAGTCGTCTGATGACGCTGACTATCGGACGTCGTGTGGCCCTCGGAAAGCTCGTTCGATGGGGAGACGGCTCGCGGGAGGGGTCGTGACTGAGATCGTGAACGGGACGACTGAGACATGTCGGATCTGCGAATAACACGTTACGTGAGTACAGGAATTAAGGAAAAATGTAAACGAAAATGCATGTATGGGTCAGTCACGTGAGAATCGGGAAGGAATAAGACCGGGAATTTTTCGACTCGAAAACCGTTTGACAATAGCAATTACTTTCCGTTCTCGCAGAATTTATTTTGAACTAGGCATAGTTGATCAAGTTACGCCTAGTTAAAAGCAAACCATGCGATTGCGGAATTAATCTACTAAAGTTTGAAAGCTCGTGAAATGATTTTTCTGAAAAGCCTTGGTTATAGTTTGGTTTCAAAAAATTTTGAAAAATTCTCAAAACCGTTTTCGCTATAACCAGTGCTCTGATACCAAGTCTGACACACCCCGCTAAAGCGGAAACACGGAATGTGAAGAGCCAAGATATCATCACACGAGTTATAAATAAAAACATACGGTTTCAAGTCATTGATAATAATATAAGAGTTTACAGTTTAAAGATAACCAAGTATTGAAAAGTACATAACGAGACAACAAGTAAATTGTTTGATAAAATTCCCAAAACATATTCAAAATAGGTCTTCTCCCGATTCATGACTTCACATGACATTCCTGACCCATCCACAGTATGCACTTCGTGTCTTACATTTGGTTTCCTGAAACAAGAGATCAAGTGTCAACTACAATAAAGTAGTGAGCGAGTTACAGTTTTCTAGTCCTCGACTAAAAAGGGATTAAGTTAAGTATATCAATACTTAAAAGTTTCTAAAAGTAGAACAATACTTAAAGAATAGTTTGAGCCAAAACAGTTGATTAAAAGATAGATGCGGAAATCGTATAACTCTATACGCGCATGATAAGTAAACTATTGATTGAATTCATGTATAACGACTACTTGGCATAATAACTTAAGTGTTCACACTAAACCGATTTTCTGGTCAGAACACGCCCCAAAGTTGCACAATAATGGAGTTTCTCTGATTCTAGTAATATGTACTTAGGTCGCGAACCTCAAGCAAGGAGTGACCTCTCCTAAGTATCGATACCCATAATACTAACAGCTATTGCTAATAGTGTAATGTTTTTGAACTCTAAAATGGGGCACTTTGAACTCTGTTTCTAAAATAGTAGTCACTTATGGTTAGTTATATCCCTCAAGAGTCACGATAGTTATACGATCAATCAAAGTACATACGAGTGCCGATAGTGGCGTTAAATAAGTTTGATATAGTTTTGAACCAAAAGCCGAATAAAGGTGGCGAACCATTAAGACGAATAAAGGGTGGCAAACCATTTGTTTATCATAGGCCAAACGGCCATAAAACTAAATAAGCATAAGTTTCACAAAAACGTTCAATAGAGTTCATAATTGTACAAAAGTTCATAATAGTTCCAAAGTTCATTTAGACCTCTTGTTTCCCCCAAAAGTTATTTGAAAAACAGTAAATAAGTGGGGTTGTAACTCACGTGAAAATGAGGCGGTGAAAAGATAGCTCGGACGGAGGTGGGTCGATTCTGACTAAAATCCGGCAGAGCTTCCGCGCTATATAAAGAATGTCCAAAATAACAAATCACTTTCCCGCTTTACAAAACTGAACTCGAATATGTGAAATGAATCTAATGAATCACAAGGACTTACGCTAAAGCGAGAGAGTAGTACTAGGAGTGTGCGTGGAGTGACCGGAAAAGGAATCGGAATCGCGTGAACCTAAATTATACCGAATATGAAACTGTCAGATTCTGTTGTTGTAATATTTTATAAAAATAACATAAAAATCACATTTTGTAATACGAAGTCATAGGAACTGGATTCGTCTCAATCCGACAGTTTTTGAAGAAGTTAGGGTCGTTTACGTATTTAACGCGTTTTAACCGTAAAAACAGTAAATAATAGTAGATAAATTCCAAAAATTCCAGTAAAATCTGTAAATTCATATTTTGATAGATTCTAGATTATGTCAAACTTTTGTAAGCTGATTAATTCGTTTGGTATGTTTTCTTGAAATTCAAGATTAAATCTGATTAAATACTGTAAAATTCATAATAAATCGAAAAATAGGAGTTAGGTTCCCAATTTTTTACAGTAAGCTACATTTTACAGTTTACACCTTTGGTCAAAATTTTGTAATTTTTACATGCATGCAACAGATTCTGTCGATTTCTTCGGTTAGAGTCATAAATCGAAATCTTAAGTTGAAAAACATAGCTTTAGTTTATTTTAATGAAATTTCCAGGTTTTCCATTTTATAAACTTCCATTTTTACCAATAAAAATTGCATGCAATGGACTTTTTGATATGCTTTCATCATTTTAGTTATAAGACATATATAGATTTGATGATTTATGTAAAAACTTGAGTAAATATGAAAGATAAGTTCAAGAACAAGGTTTTTACCTTTGAAATGATGAAATGATGGTGATGAATGTATGAAAATGTCCTTGAATTACTTAGATTATGCCTTAGAAGGATTGTTTTTGAAAGAGTTATGTGTTTGTATGTGAGAATTGAGAGAGTATGAGTGTATGTGTGTGTTTGAGTTTGTGAAAAATGAAAGGGACAAAGGGGGTAATGCCAATGTACAAATTCTGGATTCAAGGGGTGTTTGACACCTGTTTTTACAGGTGTTGGTCCATATGGTCGGTTTTGGGTGAGTCACCAAGCACTAGCAACAACAAAATTTTTGAATTCCGGTGCTGAGTTGCGCCGCAACTGATTCTGTTGCTCCGCAAGAGGCTGATTTTCTGACTTTTTCGTTTTTGTTTAGTTTTCTTTGTTAAGTGTTTCGTTAGTTGAAAGTTTCCGGTTATTTTAGATAGGAACTTAGACAAGTTCACTAAGTATTTTCTTGGTATTAGAATTCATTTTGTGATTCCGATTCGATTCCGACGTACACGAGTTTACGAGACAAGTAACGACAAGGTTAATACAAAGTTAAGTTTAAAGGTAGAGAGTGCGGTTTTCACCTGAACTAGGACGGTTGTCACATTGCGCTGGCTTCAATTCCTACTGCTGCTTCAAACAATCAAACGCCGCTAGCTTCAATTCCTACTGCTGCTTCCAATTGCCAAACTTTGTCGGCTTCAATTCCTACTGCTGCCTCCTACTGCCGCTGGCTTCTCAATTCCTAGCTTTGATTTTGCCGACAGACAATTGCCAAACTTTGTATCAGGTGTTAAACTTCCTGTCTTCCTTTCTATTATTTTGTTTAATTGAATAATTGTTAATAATGAATTCTAAAAAATATTTATCGGGTAGCCAAAAAAGAAAGAAAAGGGAAGAAATCGAAAAGGAAAAAAAATCTTTAAGAGGTTCAATGGATAAATTTATTAAAAAGACAAGTCCTTCTAATGATTTGAATGAACAACCTAACACAAATATGGATGAAAGTAATGATGAAACTACTTTAGATGACACTACTTTAGATGATAATGTTAATATGAAAGAAAGTGAAGAACAAGAAGATATTTATGATCCTAGCTTTTGGAATAATGTTGATAATAAGTTAAGGGATATTTTAGTTGAAAAGGGGCCGATAAGAGAATTTAAAAATGACTATCCCAAGAATAAAGATAAAAGACATTTTTCTTATATTCATTTTACTAGAAAATTAAGTAATGGAGAGTCAAGTGATCGAAAATGGTTAATTTACTCGAATCGTGTAGATAAAGTGTTTTGTTTTGGTTGTAAATTGTTTAAATCTACTAATCAAAAAGGTTCATTAGCACACGAGGGAAGTAATGATTGGAAACACATTAGTGAGAAACTTATATTACTTAAAAATTATCTAAGATCAACAATGTCACAAGAAAGGTTGAATGGTTTAGCTATGTTATGTATTGAGAAAGATATATTAGATAACATTGATCTTGATAAGGCCATTGATGATTTCGCATTTAGAAAAGCTAAAAGAAGCAAATTTTTATGAGTTTTTTTTTTTATTATTGCGTGTAGTTACAAGAATGTTCAAGAAAGTTTTGAAGACTTGACAGTAGAGATTAACAAAAGTGGCGACATCAATCAATTGTAAGTTCTTTATTTCTTCGTAATCTTTATATAGGATTTTATTTTTTTGAAAAAAAATATTTTATAGGGCTCATTTCTAGGATTTCGTCAAGGGCCAAAATATTGTTTGGAACGACCCTGATCACAACAATCGACAACTAAAACTTTTAACGGTTTTTTAAAACATTTCTATTGAGTTTTTACTTGACCCTCATAGTTTTACAAATTTAAAGGGTGAGAGAAAAAAGTATCCTAATGAGCTAGAATATATTTAAAAAAAATATGAAATCTTTTAGTTTTAAAATATGCAAGTAATACAAATGATACTATCACTTCGAGATTATGTTTGAAAATCACATATCACAAAATATTTTAATAAAACGTACGTCTACTAGTGGCTTCAATGAGTTGCAAGGTACCCTTGAGCACCTCCACATCTTTATATCCTTGTGTTGGTCTTATCCGAGGAACTAGTGCTCGTACATCATTAGTATTATGATCATTACCTTAATTATATTTTGATTTTAGGATTTTATAAAATTAAAATTTAGGTCTACTCCACTTGTTGACTTCATTAGTTAAGAAAGCAATATTTATCGTTAAACCATAACTGATAAATGGCATACACCATCCGTATATGTCCTTTATAAAAGTATCCGGAGTGGTGTCGTTGTGGGCTCGTTGTGAGACCCACAACGACGGTTGTCGTCATTATCACTCCGGGATGGGTCGTTCTCGGGGTCGTTGTGGTGATAACGGCTCGTTTTGAATTTTTTTTTTTAAACCATAATTTAAACGGTCGAATGATTTAAACAAAAAAAAAAAAAAAAAAATCAAACAAACACACCAACGGTTATATAACCGTTGGTTTTAATATTTTTAATTTTTTTTTTTCTAAAACCATAATTTCACCTATAAATACCCCCATAACTTAACCAAAAAATACACCATTTCTCAATCTCATTCTATCTCAATCTTTTTCTAAAAACTATATACAACAAAAAATGAGTTCGAATTCGTCAACCGATCACGATGTTACTGATTCGTAATCTTCCGACTCCGAATTGTTCGAAGTTCTAGCCTTGGCGGCACAAGCGGTGGAACAAATGGAGATGGAAGAAAATGAGGCGGAAAGTTCACACAGTACTGAGAAAAAGAAAAGGCGTTATATCAACCGCGATCGGACCGAAGCAAACGAAACGTGTTACGACATTACTTCTCCGGCGAAAGCACATTCCCGGATGAATATTTCCGTAGACGATTTCGTATGAGAAGACCTCTTTTCCTCAGAATAGTCGAATGTATATCTAATTACTCCGTAGAACATTTGCCCGACTATTTTAAATATTTCAAAAAACCCCCCGATGCAACGGGTAAAATGGGTTTTGTCACACCCCGCTATAGCGGAAACACGGAATGTGAGAGCTGGAATATCATTACACGGTTATAACAAAAGTAAACGGTTCAAGTCATTTCATTTTAAATAAAAACAGTTCAAGATTCAAAAACAACCAAGCAGTTTACAAGTTAAATTCAAGTACAAATACAAGTTCCAAAATAAATTTCCCAAAATAATAAGGTCTTTCCCATAGCGCGCCTCACGTGACCATAGTGACCCTTCCTTGCCATGCATCCCGACACTTACACTAATTTCCTGAAACATAAGATAAAGTGTCAACTACATAAAGTAGCGAGTGAGTTACAGTATAGAGTTTCGATAAAAGTTTCCAAAAATAGTAATATATATATATACATAATAACGTCATAAGTATAAAGGAACGGAGTGACGCTAGAACATATATATGTAAATAGTAAGAGGTTTCGTACACACGCAAGTAAAACAAATAAAACTCGTATAAGTAAAGTTGAAGCGGAATCCATCGCTAAAAAGGTATACGCGTAGGTAATATGTGCTTAACTAAATTAGTAACTCGTATCAATCACTTGGCATAATATAAATAGTAAGTTTACACTAAACCGATTGTCTGGTCAAGATCTAGCCCCAAAATGTTTCATGGAGTTTCCAACTGAATCTTAGTAATATGTACTTGGGTCGCTAACCCTGAGTAAGGAGTGACCTCTCCTAAGTATCGATACTCATAATACTAACGGCTATTGCTAATAGTGTACAAAGTTTTTGAACCAAAAACGGGGCAATTGAACACAGTTTCTAAAAATAGCAGTACGCACTTACGGGTTTATATTTTCATCAAGGATTGGTTGTTCTAACAAGTATCCTAAATTTAGTTAACCAATTAAGGAGTAACAACACATATACGCATAATAGTTTCACAAGTTTCCAAGTTTCCCAAAGAGTTTCCAAGTTTCACACAAGTTCCCAAATGTTTCAATAAAGTTTCATAGTTTCAAAAGTACCAAGTTTCGAATAGTTTCAACAAGTTGCATTAACATACATCTTATGTTTCCCCCAAATAATTGTTTAAAAGCATAAAAGTAAAACAAGGTGGGGTTGTAACTCACGGTTTGCGAAGAAAAGCTAAGAACAAGCACGGACGGAACGGAATACGTCGGGAATCAAAGACAACCTAAAACACCGGAATGTTATATAAGTTTTATTAGTATGATTTAAGTTATGTTAAGTTCCAATTTAACATTTTAAATCCCAATTTCTTATATTTTAGATTCTGTCCCAAAAGAGTATTACGGAAAAGTTATATGATCCCAAAAGAGTATTACGGAAAAGTTATATGATTCAACGTGTTCGTGAACGATTTAGGGTCCGTTTAGTCCAATTAAGTCCAAAAGTGTCAATGTTCAAGGTCAAGGTGTATTAATCCCGAGAATGTTAAGTTACTGAATTTGGAAGATATTTTATGGTGACGTTTGGGCAGCGCTTCCGCGCTATCAAAATTAAGTCCATTTTCAAAACCACTTTCCCGCTTTAACAAACCATTTAACAAACACAAACCATAATGCACATGTTTCTACTCCTCAATCTTTTCCAAACAGTTTCTTTATTAAAACAGTAAGCTTTTCATAGTATATAATCTGTGGTAACTTATTTTAGCTTATTTTTACGTTTGAAGCCCTTAAAACGACAATTTTTACGAACAACAGGATCCAGGCGGCGGCTGGAGACACTCAGCCGCCGGCTGGACTTTAGCCGTCGGCTGAGTGCCTTCAGCCGCCGGCCAGAGGCCTTCGGCCAGTTTCTAGATTTCGTTATTTTTCGATTTTTAGCTTGTTTTAGGGTTAGATTCGAACATGCAAACTGTTATTTATCAAATATATTCATTTTTAAGCAAAAGTTACAGTTTCTTTTAGATTTAAATCATCTATAGGTAGATCTATTAGAAAAACTAGTTTTTAAGCAAGAAAAAGTTTTAGATTTTTATAAAAACACATTTTCAGTTTATGGATCTTACATGCAACCAAATATTTAAGTAAAAAGAGTAAAATGAAGGGGTTTTACCGAAGGAAAAACTGTAGGTGACGGTTTGGGTGAGATTTGACTCCAAAATAGATGAAAGACTCCTTCAAAACCCGATTTTATAGCTTCCCTTTGTTACCCTTTTACTCAAGAACGATTTGTATGGCTTGGATGGTCGATTTTTGGTGTTTAAAGGACTGCTTTAATGGTGATATTTTCTGTTTTTGGTTTGTGTTCTTGAGGGAGAAGAGAGAGTTTAGAGAGAGAGAGTAACTAGGTGTTTTTGAATTATGAAATGTGATTATGAAAATGAATTGGGGAGGTGGGAAAGAAGCCAAAATTGGCCTTGGGACCCCAAATGGCAGTTAATTCTGCCCAGTCCCGAGCCAATATGGTTGGTCCAATAAATTTTCATGCAAAAATGAGTCACCTAGGCACAGTCAGCGGCTTTCAGCCGCTGGCTGACAGCCTACAGCCGTCGGCTGGAAGGCTTTTCCAGCCCGGTGACGTTTTAAGTTTTCCGTTATGAACTTAGTCAAGTTCTTGTATAGTTTATTTGGTGTTAGGATTTATAAGTTGATTCCGACTTTGGTTCCGACAAAATAAAGACACAACAATTATGAACTCGAACAATATGAACACGATAAAAGAGTAACTAGAGATCCGAACCGATGTAGTAACTGAGAATCACCTGAATTTTAGACGGTTGTCACATCATCCCCGGGTTGAAAGAAATTTCGTCCCGAAATTTGACTCGTCCCATCAGGTAGAAGTATCTTTGAACAAATGCGGATACTTTTGACGTATCTGGTCTTCACGTTCCCATGTGAATTCGTGACCACGTCGGGAGTTCCAACGAACCTTGACAATAGGAACTCGGCTTTGTCTGAGTTGCTTGACCTCTCGGTCTACAACTTCAAGCGGTTCCTAGATGAAATTGAGCTTGTTGTCGATCTTGATCTCGTCGAGTGGGATGACGATGGTCTCATCAGATAAACACTTTTTCAAGTGCGAGACATGGAACACGTTATGAACATTGGAAAGAACTTGCGGAAGTTGAAGTCGGTACGCTACTGGGCCAACACGCTCGATGACTTCAAAGGGTCCGGTGTACCTCGGGCTTAGCTTGCCGCGCTTCCCGAAGCGAACTACCCCTTTCCATGGCGATACTTTAAGAAGCACCCGATCGCCAACCTGGAACTCGAGGGGTTTCCTTCGGTTGTCGGCGTAGCTCTTCTGCCGAGTACGGGGCGTCTTCAGTCGCTCCCTGATGGTGGTGATCTTGTCGATGGTTTCCTGAACGATGTCGAGCCTTGTGAGTTTTCGATCACCGGCTTCTAGCCAACAAAGCGGCGACCGGCACTTACGTCCATATAAGGCCTCGAACGGAGCACACTTAATGCTAGCATGGTAGCTGTTGTTGTAGGAGAACTCGACCAAGGGAAGGTGAGTATCCCAACTTCCTCCGAAGTCAACTACGCATGCTCTAAGCATATCTTCCAGTGTTTGGATCGTCCTCTCGCTTTGACCGTCGGTCTGCGGGTGGTAAGCTGTGCTAAGGTCTAGTCGCGTCCCGAGAGATTTCTGAAGCGCGTTCCAAAAGCGGGACGTGAACCGACTATCCCTGTCAGAGATGATGGAGAGAGGTGTTCCATGGCGAGAGATTATCTCGTTGATATAAATTTGGGCGAATTTCTCCATCGAGTGAGTTTCTCGTACCGGCAAGAAATGTGCAGACTTCATCAATCGGTCCACAATTACCCAAATTGTGTCGTTACCCTTTGCCGTCCGGGGTAATTTGGTAATAAAATCCATGGATATTTGTTCCCACTTCCACATGGGGATCTCTGGTTGCTGCAGTAGTCCTGAGGGCTTCTGATATTCCGCCTTGACCTTGGAGCAAGTAAGGCACTTGGCCACGTACAAGGCGACATCCTTCTTCATGCCCGGCCACCAATAATACTCCCTAAGGTCCTTGTACAACTTGTCGGATCCGGGGTGGATGGAGTATCGGGAACGGTGGCCTTCATCCAGAATTAACTTGCGAAGATCTTCAGATTTCGGTATCCAGGCTCGGCCCTTGAAGTAATGAATTCCGTCGGATTTGCGTTCGAACTCCTTCTCATGATTGTGCAATGTTTCTCGTTGAGCCTCGGGGATTTGCGTTTGAAGATTCGTCTGAATCTGGATACCTAATGCTCTAACCCGAGATGGTCTCACCCTTTCCTTCCGACTCAGGGCGTCTGCTACTACGTTTGCTTTACCCGGTTGGTACTTAATCTCGCAATCGTAGTCACTCAGCAGTTCGATCCATCTCCTTTGTCTCATGTTGAGCATCTTCTGGTCTAGGATGTGTTGAAGACTATTATGATCCGTGAAGACCGTGCACTTAGTCCCATACAAATAGTGTCTCCGGATTTTTAATGCAAATACGACCGCTCCCAGCTCTAGGTCGTGAGTAGTGTAGTTTTGTTCGTGCACCTTGAGTTGCCTTGAAGCGTAGGCGATGAATTTATCCTTCTGCATCAGGACACACCCAAGTCCTTGATGGGATGCATCGCAGAATACTACGAAGTTATCCGTACCCTCCGGTAGAGACAAAATCGGTGCGTGGCAAAGCTGGTGCTTGAGTTTCTGGAAGGATTCCTCTTGCTTCGTACCCCAAACAAACTCCTTGTCCTTCTGGGTGAGCTCGGTGAGTGGCTTAGCGATCTTCGAGAAATTCTCGATGAACCTTCGATAATAGCCGGCCAACCCTAGGAATTGACGAATTTCCGTAGGGGTCGTCGGGGCTTGCCATTTCTCGATCGCTTCTATCTTAGCCGGATCCACATGGATCCCTTCTTGGTTGACCACATGACCAAGGAAATGTACTTCCCGAAGCCAAAATTCACATTTAGAGAATTTGACGTACAATCTCTGATCTCGGAGGAGTTCTAAGATGAGTTTCAGGTGTTTCGCGTGATCTTCTTTGTTTCTCGAGTAGATAAGGATGTCATCAATGAACACGATCACGAATTTGTCCAGATAAGGTCTACACACCCTGTTCATCAAGTCCATGAACACTGCTGGTGCGTTGGTTAAACCGAATGGCATGACAAGGAATTCGTAATGACCGTAACGAGTGCGAAAAGCGGTTTTTGGAATGTCGGTCTCACTGACGCGAACCTGGTGATAACCCGAACGGAGGTCGATTTTCGAGAAATAAGTTGCACCCTGCAACTGGTCGAAAAGGTCATCGATCCTCGGGAGTGGGTATCGGTCCTTGATGGTCAGCTTGTTGAGTTCGCGGTAGTCGATAGAGATACGAAAGGATCCGTCTTTCTTTTTAACGAAGAGTATTGGGGCTCCCCAGGGGGACGAGCTTGGACGAATAAGACCATGATCCAAGAGTTCCTGAAGCTGTTTAGACAGCTCTTGCATTTCTGGTGGGGCCAGACGATACGGTGTCCTAGCGACCGGTGCTGCACCAGGAACGAGGTCTATCCGGAATTCCACTTGTCGATGCGGAGGTAGCCCGGGTAAATCTTCGGGAAAGACTTCAGGGTGATCCTTGACTACTGGAATGTCTTATATACGGATCTCCTTGGGTTCACGTTCAACAACGTGAGCAAGAAACGAGTCACAGTCCTTCTCGAGGTACTTGCGCACTTTCATGGACGACACGATACGGAGTGGTCGTCCGGGTTTGTCTCCTTGAACAACTAGGGTTTCGGTGTCAGAAAGAGGGATGCGGATAAGTTTGTCGAAACAGACGATCTCGGCCCGGAAACGAGAGAGCCAGTCCATTCCGACGATCACATCAAAGCTTTTCAGCTCGATTGGAATTAAATCAATAGGAAAGTTTTATCGGACAGGCATATGGAACATCCTACGATTATATCCTTAGCTTCGAACTCCTGACCGTTAGCGTACTCTATGGTGAAGCTATCCTTAAGAACTTTAGATCCTAAGTTAATGAGGGGTCTAAATTCTAAGGATACAAAGCTTCTCTCGGCTCCTGAATCGAACAAAACTGATGAATAGTGATTATTAACAGGAAACGTACCGTTCACCGCATTCGGATCCTGTCGAGCTTCCTCGGCTATGAGTGCGAATGCACGTCCTCGACCTCGCCCGCCTTGGTTTGGTTGGGCGTTTCGGAGTCTTGGACAAGCCCGCCTTGGTTTGGTTGGGCTTCTGACCTGGAGCTGCCAACTTGTCCGGGCAGTACTTAGCAAAATGCCCTTCCTTCTGGCATCTCAAGCACACGGGGCAGTTACCGAGGTGGTGGAAATTGCACTTATTGCACTTGGGGTTCGTCCCCGTGTATCGATTTCCAGCTGGTGGTGGTGGCGGTGGCGGTGCTACAGCTGCTATGGCAAGGTTGCGGGTGGTCTTCTTCTTCTTACTCCTATCACTCCGCCTTGGGGTCTGATCGGATTTCCTTTTCTCACCAGACTCCTTCTTGGAGGATGTTGGAGCGGTGAGTAGGTTACTTGTGAGGCGGTGAGCTAGGATGATAGCACTCTGAAGGGTCTGGGGTTCCGCTGTGATGACCATCCCTCGGATTTCAGGAACAAGACCGGAGACATAACGGTCGATTTTGTTCTCTTCAGGGGTCACTAGCCTGGGGACCAGTCGGGCCAACTCGTGGAATTGGGTAGTGTACCCTTCGATGTCGTTTCCGACCATCTCGTGCTCCCAGAGCTCAGCCTCGAGCTTTTTGATTTCCCCTTTGGGGCAGTACTCCTCAATCAGCAGGTTCCTGATTTGTTCCCAGGTGAGAGCATAGGCGGTCTCGCGTCCTCTGTTGGGGACCACGTTGTTCCACCAAGTCAGCGCCTTTCCGTGCAGCACGCAGGAGGCGTACTGCACCTTAACAGCCTCGGCACATCCGCTGATGTGCAGCACCGACTCGATGCTCTCAAACCAGGACACCAGTCCTACGGCACCAGTCGTGCCATTGAACTCCTTAGGCTTACAAGCCATGAAGCTCTTGTAGGTGTAAGCAGGTGGGTTTGGGTGTTGGTTCTGGTTCTGGTGGTTGTTCTGATGTTGTTGCTGCTGCTGCTGCTGTTGTTGCTGTTGTTGCTGTTGCTGCTGTTGCTGTTGCTGCTGTTGTTGATGTTGCTGCTGGTGATGGTGGTTGACATTAGCATTGATCCCCGCAGTGATCTGGGCGATCATGTTGGGCATCGCTGCATTCAACTGCTCAGCGACCTATTCAGCGATGATACTGGCATTGGTACGGGGTGCCATGATTCTACAACAGGCAATAGATTCAGTTTAGAAACGCACGATTAGAGTATGATAAGAATATAATCCAATGAACAAGTTAACAATCACGCAAGAGTAATGTAGTAGAACATATAGTACAAGTACGACAAGGTTTCAAGAGATTCACATGACAAGGATTCATACGCAAGAAAATGATTCAAACACAGTACAAGATTCACCAGACAATAGTAATAATAGCTAATAAAAGATGGAACTTCATTCATTACGGTAATAAGGTTTAGTACAAGGTTCAAAATAGTGAATGGAGTACAGTACAATACAATAAGGAAATAATGGAAATGGCTCGAAGCAGTGTACATTGAAAATTACCACTCGGCCTACAGTACATAAATAAAAGAAATGGACTAGCGGCGTCTCTCCAAGAACATCTTGGCAGCAATAACCACCAACAGGGTCCCCATGACCAAGCAAACTCCCACCAAGCGTTGCACTGTACGAGCTGTGGCCTGAACCACAGAAAGGTGTCGCAACGCTTGTTCCGACAACCGCTGCGCGGCATCGGAGACCTCACAAAGGAGCAGCCCTTGTTGCTGGGCTTCCTCTGAAAGTCCCCTTACCTCGCGGTGGAGGTGCAGGAAAGCGGCAGGAGGGGGAAGCTGTGGGGTATGCGGCATCCTCTGCCTAGCTGCTTCAGTGTCTCAGGCCCGCTGCATCTCTTCTCGCTCGAGCTGTCGCTCCCACGAGTAATGATCCAACATCGAGGTGCGTGGCGCCTCGGAAGGTGGGTGCCCGAATGGGAGGTGGGGTGGTGCAGGCCTGGACGGGCCGTCCTGCTGCGCTGCCATCCTATCGGGTAGTCGACCCGGAATTACTACCTGCTTACGTGCCGTCATAACGACACGAGGTCCACGGCGCTGTGGTGGTGCGGCAATGGGGGCCGGTGGAGGTGGTAATACCGACCTCGGGCTAGACCCGATGCTGCTTGACACGGCCATGGAGGTATCCTCCGTGGGGTCCGTAGTCTGGTGACGGAGGCTCTCCGAGGCGGTATGGCCCTCGGAAGGCTCGTGAGACGACGCGGCTCTTTGCTGGGACCGGGACTGGGATCGCGAGGGGGATCGTGAGCGTGATGACGGAGACATGAGGGATCTGCGACGTAAAGAGTTTCATAAGTACATGAACAAGATAATGTTAAAGGAAAATATGTAAGGAAATGCAGGTAAGGGTCAATCACGTGAGGTTGGGAATAGTAAGACCGGGAATTTTTCGACTCAAAACCGTTTAACATTAGTGATTACGTTTCGTCCTTGCATAAGTCATTTTGAACTAGGCAGGGGTGATCAGGCCATGCGTAGTTAAAAACAATCACGCAATCGCGAAATTAATTCTCTAAAGTTTTGAACCCATAATGATTTTCCGAAAAGCCTTGGTTATAGTTTGGTTTCAAAAACTTTTTGAAAATTTCTAAAACCGTTTTCACTATAACCTGTGCTCTGATACCAAGTCTGTCACACCCCGCTATAGCGGAAAGACGGAATGTGAGAGCTGGAATATCATTACACGGTTATAACAAAAGTAAACGAGTCACACCCCGCTAAATCGGAAATACGGAATGTGAAGAGCAATAGCATTCGATACACAAGATATCGATAAACGCCAAATGTCATTAAATATCGTTATGATGAATTAGTTATTTGAATACCTCATCTTATCATTCACAGTATAATTATGTAATCTGTTATATTATGTTTATAAACTGTGAAAAGTATACGTGTCTCGATTTCCCCGTTAAAATGTTAAAAATACGATTTTGTGCACAGACTCATTCAGCCGGCGGCTGAAATATTTCAGCCGGCGGCTGAATTGCCGAGACAGATTTTCTTGTTTTGCCATATTAGCGATTTTAAGCGTTTTTGAGCTAGATTTCGACATGCAACTGAATATTCATCAAGAGTACTTATATATATGTTCAAATATCAGTTTCTTTTGGATTTTTAGCCACAAATACATAGATCTAAGTAACCTTTTATTTAAACCCGTTTTTGTATAAAATGGTTATGAAACCTCATAAAAACTTGTTTTTAAGTGATGGATCATACATGCAATGAGTTTAGAGAGTAGTAGTAACTATTAGAAGAGTTTTTACCGGATGGAAAAGCTTTGATGATGATTTGATGGTGATTTAAGCTCCAAGAGTGTAGAAAACGTTTATGAAAAGTGACCCTTTTGCTACCCTTGATTGTTTGGACGATTTTTGTGGTGATTTTAGTGTGTTTTAATGGAGTTTTCTTGCTGGAAATCTCTGGAGTGAAAGGGTATTTGAGAGAGTTTAGAGAGAGAATCAATTGTGTGTGTTTTGAGTGTGTATTTGTGTTTTGAAATTATGAGAGAAATGAAGTGGTTTAGGGGGGTGTAAGTGTCTTGGAGGCTGGAACACTGCCAAAGTGGGGTCAAATCGGGTTAAAACATGTGTCCCAATCGTTTTTCATGCAAAAATGAGTCATCGAACACCTGTCCAGCAGCATTCAGCCGCCGGCTGGAGGAGCTCAGCCGCCGGCTGGATCCCAGCCGTTGGCTGAGTCCATCCAGCCGTGTGCTGAATGGCTGGTTCGGCCGAATTTCCGATTTTTGTTCTCGTTAGGCATTTTTGTTCGTTAAGGTTCCCGATTGATTTCAAATGAACTTAGGAAAGTTCTTTGAATGTATTCATAGTATTTTTGAGTTCAATTGTTGGTTTGATTCCGATTCCGATTCCGATTCCGGTTCCGGTTCCGAGACACCCACGTTAAAAGTTTAAGTAACGTAAGCCTACGTTAAAAGTTTTCTGTGAGTTACAACGAGCTTAGCTTAAAGGGGGGTAATGTCTACGTAACCACGTAACACATAAAATTAGTTATAGCAAGTATCAAACATACGTATCGAGGTCATAAGTTAGCGTTCTCGACCTGAGTTTAGACGGTTGTCACATTCTCCCCACGTTGAAAGAATTTCGTCCCGAAATTTCAACTTGCGGTATTCGATGTGGGAGAAGTGAAGAGATGAGGATACTTAAGCATCATTTGATCCTCTCGCTCCCAGGTATATTCGGGGCCTCGTTTCGCGTTCCATCGCACCCTCACTATAGGGATTTTGTTGTGTCTCAGTTTCTTAGTTTCGCGATCTATGATTTCAATCGGTTCCTCGACAAATTGGAGTTTCTCATCTAGTTGTACTTCTTCTAAAGGTGTGATAAGTGTTTTGTCCGATAGGCACTTTTTCAATCTCGAAACATGAAAAGTGTTATGCATGTTACCGAGCTCTTGCGGTAGTTCTAAACGATAAGCCACGGGACCTACCCTTTCGAGTATCTCAAATGGTCCCACGTATCTCGGGCTAAGCTTTCCTCGCTTTCCACGGCGTATTGCACCTTTCCAAGGTGACACCTTTAGAAGTACTTTGTCTCCGACTTGAAATTCTAGATCCTTTCTGCGCATATCAGCATAGCTCTTTTGACGACTTCTCACAGTCTTAAGTCTTTCCTTAATCGTTGTGATCTTATCAATCGTTTCTTGCACTACATCCATGCTAATTAGTTGTCGATCTCCCGGTTCCAACCAACACAGTGGAGATCGGCATTTCCTTCCGTAGAGAGCTTCAAAAGGCGCACATTTGATGCTAGCATGGTAGCTGTTATTGTAGGAGAACTCTATTAGTGGTAAGTGGTTATCCCAACTTCCTCCGAAGTTGATAACGCATGCTCTCAGCATGTCCTCCAGTGTTTGTATAGTGCGCTCGCTTTGACCATCAGTTTGCGGATGGTAGGCCGTGCTTAGGTTCAATCGTGTGCCAAAGGACTCTTGAAATGCCTTCCAAAATCTGGAAGTGAAGCGAGTATCTCTATCCGAGATGATTGACGTGGGTATTCCGTGACGTGTCACTACCTCGTTGATGTATATTTGGACAAGTTTTTCTACGTTAAAACTTTCCCTAATGGGAATGAAGTGTGCTGACTTCGTTAGTCGATCTACTATAACCCAGATCATGCCGTTACCCTTTGATGCTCGAGGTAACTTTGTGATGAAGTCCATTGTGATTTGTTCCCATTTCCATTCGGGAATCTCGGGTTGCTGTAGTAATCCCGATGGCTTTTGATATTCGGCCTTCACTTTCGCACAAGTGAGGCATTTCTCTACGTATAAAGCAACGTCTCTCTTCATTCCAGGCCACCAATAGTGTTCCTTGAGGTCTTTATGCTTGACCCTGGATGAATGGAATATCGCGTTCGGTGTGCTTCATCCATGATGGTCTTCCTCAATTCGTTGGTCGTAGGAATCCAGGCTCGATCCTTAAAATAATAGACGTCGTCGCTCTTCCTTACGAAGTCCTTTTCGTGATTATGCAGGGTTTCGACCTTTATGTTATCTGCCTCCAAAGCCTCATGCTGGGCACTTGCTATACGCGTCCTTAAGTCGGGTCTAAGGTAGATTCCTAACGCAGGTACTCGAGTCTTCTGTTGCCTCTCCTTCCTACTCAGGGCATCTGCTACGACATTCGCCTTGCCAGGGTGATACTTAATATCGCAGTCGTAGTCGCTAAGGAGTTCCAACCATCTCCTTTGCCTCATATTGAGTAGCTTCTGGTCTAGTATGTGTTGCAGACTCCTATGGTCCGTGAATACCGTGCATTTGGTTCCATACAGGTAGTGTCTCCAGATTTTTAGGGCAAAAACTATCGCTCCTAATTCTAAGTCGTGAGTGGCGTAATTGACCTCGTGTTTCTTAAGTTGTCGCGATGCGTAAGCTATGACCTTATTTCGTTGCATCAATACACAACCTAATCCTAGGTTAGATGCGTCGCAATAAACTACGAAGTCTTCGTTTCCCTCAGGAAGAGTTAAGATCGGAGCGTTGCACAGTTTCGTTTTCAGGATATTGAAGGCTTGTTCTTGAGCATCTCCCCAGTTGAACTTCTCGTTCTTTTGGGTTAACTTTGTTAGGGGTTTAGCTATCTTAGAGAAATCCTGGATGAATCGCCGATAATACCCAGCCAATCCTAAAAATTGGCGGATTTCTGTCGGACTTTTGAGAGCTTCCCAATTCTTTATTGCCTCGATTTTTGATGGGTCAACGTGGATTCCAGATCCATTGACTACGTGGCCGAGAAATTTGACTTCCCGCAGCCAGAATTCGCACTTAGAAAACTTTGCGTAGAGCTGTTGTTCCTTGAGCAATTCCAATAACAGCTTTAGGTGCTCTGCGTGATCCTCTTTGGTCCGCGAGTAGATTAAGATGTCGTCGATGAATACAATAACGAACTTGTCTAGATACGGTCGGCATACCCTATTCATCAAATCCATGAATATTGCCGGTGCATTTGTGAGTCCAAATGGCATTACCAAGAATTCGTAGTGTCCGTATCTAGTGCGGAATGCGGTTTTCGGTATGTCATCTTCTGAAACCAACTCTTGATGATATCCGGACCTTAAGTCAATCTTTGAAAAGTAGGTCGCGCCTTGTAGTTGGTCGAAAAGGTCGTCGATTCGTGGAAGAGGATATCGGTTCTTGACGGTTAGTTTATTCAATTCACGGTAGTCGATACACATGCGAAACGATGCATCCTTCTTCTTGACGAATAGGATCGGCGCTCCCCATGGTGATGAGCTTGGTCGGATAAATCCCTTATCCAATAATTCTTGAACTTGGTTGGATAATTCCTGCATCTCAGTCGGAGCTAGTCGATATGGCGTCCTTGCCACTGGTGCCGCTCCAGGAATTACCTCGATTCTAAACTCAACTTGCCTCTGAGGTGGTAGTCCAGGTAGTTCTTCGGGAAATACTTCCGGATAGTCCCTAACTATCGGTACATCCTTAAGGTCTACTGCTTTTGCCTGTTTGTCCTTTATGTTCACTAACAATGCAAAGCAGCCCTTATTTAAGTACTTGCGCATCTTCATCACCGATATAAGCTTCGAAGTTTGGCCCGGCCTATCTCCTTGTACTATCAATTCCTTTCCATCTCCTAATGGCATTCGTATCGTCTTATCTAAACAAAATATTTTCGCGTCTCTGATGGTCAACCAGTCCATTCCTATTACTACGTCAAAGCTCTTAAGTTCGATTGGAATCAGATCTATTTCGAAAGTGTGGTTAGCTAGGGTTATTGTGCAATTCTTAATTACGTCGCTAGCTTGGTATTCTTGCCCATTTGCGTATTCTACCGTAAACTTTTCGCCCAGGGGTTCGGTTTCTAATGCTATCAAAGGCCTAAACTCTAAGGACACAAAACTTTTGTCCGCGCCTGAGTCAAACAGTACTGAGGCATAATAGTTGTTAAGGAGAAACGTACCTGCAATCACCCGGGGGTCGTTTCTTGCCTCTTCGGCTCCAATCGCGAAGGCTCTTCCACGGCCTTGTCCCCCATCGTTTCCCCTCTAATTGTTCTGGTTTTGGTTCTGCGGAGGGTTTTGATTGCGGTTCTGGTTTGGGTTTCGGGCAGGTTTTAGCCTAGGACAAGCATTTCGGTAGTGATCCCTACTACCGCACTCATAATATTCTCCCTGGAGAGGCCTATCGTTCTGTTGTGGCCTCCCAGCTTGTCGCGGTCCTTCATTCTGCTGCCTTCCCGCCTGCTGCGGTCCAGCATTCACTGCCTTACAGTGTCGAGTCCAGTGACCGAGGCGGTTGCAGTTGGTGCATGACCGACAGTCACCTCCGTGGTGATAACCGCACCTATCGCATTTCGGCCCCTTCCCCTGATAGCCGGTATTCTCTGTCGCGACCACTCCATAGTTTCTCACTGTCTTGGCCTTCTTGTTGGAACGATCCCTTCTGTTCCCCGATGTGTCCTCAACCTTGCGCTTTCCCTTTGCGTCCTCTGCACCCGTCTTTGACGCTCCTTCATTCCTTATCCAATCCTGGGTTAGGCGGTTGGCCAAGCTCACTACCTGCTGCATCGTAGCTGGCTCGGTAGCCGTCGCCATAGCCCTGATCTCGGGTGAGAGTCCCCAAATGAAGTGCTCAATTCTCTTATCTTCGGGGGCTACTAGTTCAGGTACTAGATTTGCGAGTTCATGAAATCGCGCGACGTAGGTGTCGATGTCGGTTCCCACCATGGAGTGATTCCAGAGTTCGTTCTTGAGCTTCTTCAGGATCTCTTTGGGACAGTACTCAATTACCAGTAGTTCCTTGAACCTTGCCCATGGCATGTTATATGCAGCGTCCGAACCTTGGACCTGTAGCTGGCTGTTCCACCAGGTTAGTGCTCGTCCCTGAAGCATGCAAGAAGTGAATTCCACCTTCTTGTTTTCAGCGCACTGGCTGATCCTTAGCACGACTTCCATACTATCGATCCAGCGCGATAGTCCGATGGCGCCCTCAGTGCCATGGAATTCCTTTGGCCTGCAAGATATGAAGGTCTTGTAGCTACAACCTTGGTTGTTCCCCTGGTTGTTGTTTCCCTGATTGTTATTTTCTCGGCTGTTGTTTCGTTGGTTGTTGTTTCCTTGGTTGTTGTTTTCTTGGTTGTTGTTATTTCCCCTTGGTCCTCCCTGGTGGATACCCGCGTTGATTCGGGCTATGATGTCGGGTATCGCCTCGTTCAGTCGGGCGTTGATCCTTTGGACAATGCGCTCATCGTTGGGTTCGGCCATTTTCCTACACAAGAGAGAACTCGGGTTTAGGGTTTTGATATATCACTTCAGATTCATATAATGGGAAATAACAAGAACAACAACATTAGTAATTATAATCCGTCCATTTTATATATCGCTCAAAATTTGATGTTCTTACAAAATCCAACATCATCGACTATTGTCGTACATTACCACCCAACATAAAGTACTACGCTTACAATCCTTCATAAACTACATATTCTGCTTACAATCCAAAATTCATCTTACAACAACCACTAAACTTTAATTACAACCAATACAACCATAAGGAATACTAGTACTATGCTAATCAGCATCAAGTTGCGTGCTGCTCGAATTGCCTTTCGTGCCATTGCCTTTGTGCGTAACACCTCGGTGTACAAACCACGTATCTGATGGGAGTGATCTCTCACGACTTGTGTGTATCCGCGGAGGTCGACGGACATGTTACAAAGCGCTTGAATTTCCTCGGGAGTCAATCCGCGAACAGGGGGTGGTGGTGGCGTAGTTATCTGAGGTCTCGAGTGACGATTTGGTGGGTGACGTGCGCGGCGTGTTGGAAATCGTGAGCTTCCTTCACCGTCCCGACGGAGGTAAGGTAGGGTGAGTGGTGACGATTGCTGACTCCTAGAGCGTGATTGGGATTCGTGAGAGTGTTCGGTTTGGTCGACTGACGTGGCTATCTCTTTCCCTCTCGACATACCCTAGATCGATAACGAGTTAGTTCGAAGATACGACTCATGTTAGCGTTAGTAATAAGCTGAGCACATAGAGTATCTTAAGTATAGCATCTAGGTCTGTGTGGGTCTGACTTCAAGAATTCCCGGGGAGGTTCGTTTAATGTTTTACCAATCCCGTTCCGGCATAATTTAGTCCAAATTATTCATAGGTGATCAGGCTACGAATAATTCGAGTTAAACAATGCCTTCACGTTTTGGTTAAATAAAATCTTTCGTTTTAGAAACTGGTTATAGTTTGATTTTTGAAAAATCGGTATTCAGTATAACCTTGCGCTCTGATACCAAATCTGTCACACCCCGCTAAAGCGGAAATACGGAATGTGAAGAGCAATAGCATTCGATACACAAGATATAGATAAACGCCAAATGTCATTAAATATCGTTATGATGAATTAGTTATTTGAATACCTCATCTTATCATTCAAAGTATAAATATGTAATCTGTTATATTATGTTTATAAACTGTGAAAAGTATACGAGTCTCGATTTCCCCGTTAAAACGTTAAAAATACGATTTTGTGCACAGACTCATTCAGCCGGCGGCTGAAATATTTCAGCCGGCGGCTGAATTGCAGAGACAGATTTTCTTGTTTTGCCATTTTCGCGATTTTAAGCGTTTTTGAGCTAGATTTCGACATGCAACTGAATATTCATCAAGAGTACTTATATATATGTTCAAATATCAGTTTCTTTTGGATTTTTAGCCACAACTACATAGATCTAAGTAACCTTTTATTTAAACCCGTTTTTGTATAAAAATGGTTATAAAACCTCATAAAAACTTGTTTTTAAGTGATGGATCATACATGCAATGAGTTTAGAGAGTAGTAGTAACTATTAGAAGAGTTTTTACCGGATGGAAAAGCTTTGATGATGATTTGATGGTGATTTAAGCTCCAAGAGTGTAGAAAACGTTTATGAAATCCCCAAATAAGTGACCCTTTTGCTACCCTTGATTGTTTGGACGATTTTTGTGGTGATTTTAGTGTGTTTTAATGGAGTTTTCTTGCTGGAAATCTCTGGAGTGAAAGGGTATTTGAGAGAGTTTTGAGAGAGAATCAATTGTGTGTGTTTTGAGTGTGTGTTTGTGTTTTGCAATTATGAGAGAAATGAAGTGGTTTAGGGGGAGTGTAAGTGTCTTGGAGGCTGGAACACTGCCAAAGTGGGGTCAAATCGGGTTAAAACATGTGTCCCAATCGTTTTTCATGCAAAAATGAGTCATCGAACACCTGTCCAGCAGCATTCAGCCGCTGGCTGGAGGAGCTCAGCCGCCGGCTGGATCCCAGCCGTTGGCTGAGTCCATCCAGCCGTTGGCTGAATGGCTGGTTCGGCGAATTTCCGATTTTTGTTCTCGTTAGGCATTTTTGTTCAGGTTCCCGATTGATTTCAAATGAACTTAGGAAAGTTCTTTGTATGTATTCATAGTATTTTTGAGTTCAATTGTTGGTTTGATTCCGATTCCGATTCCGGTTCCGAGACACCCACGTTAAAAGTTTAAGTAACGTAAGCCTACGTTAAAAGTTTTGTGTGAGTTACAACGAGCTTAGCTTAAAGGGGGGTAATGTCTACGTAACCACGTAACACATAAAATTAGTTATAGCAAGTATCAAACATACGTATCGAGGTCATAAGTTAGCGTTCTCGACCTGAGTTTAGACGGTTGTCACAAAACGGTTCAAGTCATTTCATTTTAAATAAAAACAGTTCAAGATTCAAAAACAACCAAGCAGTTCACAAGTTAAATTCAAGTACAAATACAAGTTCCAAAATAAATTTCCCAAAATAATAAGGTCTTTCCCATAGCGCGCCTCACGTGACCATAGTGACCCTTCCTTGCCATGCATCCCGACACTTACACTAATTTTCTGAAACATAAGATAAAGTGTCAACTACATAAAGTAGCGAGTGAGTTACAGTTTAGAGTTTCGATAAAAGTTTCCAAAAATAGTAATATATATATATATACATAATAACGTCATAAGTATAAAGGAACGGAGTGACGCTAGAACATATATATGTAAATAGCAAGAGGTTTCGTACACACGCAAGTAAAACAAATAAAACTCGTATAAGTAAAGTTGAAGCGGAATCCATCGCTAAAAAGGTATACGCGTAGGTAATATGTGTTTAACTAAATTAGTAACTCGTATCAATAACTTGGCATAATATAAATAGTAAGTTTACGCTAAATCGATTGTCTGGTCAAGATCTAGCCCCAAAATGTTTCATGGAGTTTCCAACTGAATCTTAGTAATATGTACTTGGGTCGCTAACCCTGAGTAAGGAGTGACCTCTCCTAAGTATCGATACTCATAATACTAACGGCTATTGCTAATAGTGTACAAAGTTTCTGAACCAAAAACGGGGCAATTGAACACAGTTTCTAAAAATAGCAGTACGCACTTACGGGTTTATATTTTCATCAAGGATTGGTTGTTCTAACAAGTATCCTAAATTTAGTTAACCAATTAAGGAGTAACAACACATATACGCATAATAGTTTCACAAGTTTCCAAGTTTCCCAAAGAGTTTCCAAGTTTCACACAAGTTCCCAAATGTTTCAATAAAGTTTCATAGTTTCAAAAGTACCAAGTTTCGAATAGTTTCAACAAGTTGCATTAACATACATCTTATGTTTCCCCCAAATAATTGTTTAAAAGCATAAAAGTAAAACAAGGTGGGGTTGTAACTCACGGTTTGCGAAGAAAAGCTAAGAACAAGCACGGACGGAACGGAATACGTCGGGAATCAAAGACAACCTAAAACACTGGAATGTTATATAAGTTTTATTAGTATGATTTAAGTTATGTTAAGTTCCAATTTAACATTTTAAATCCCAATTTCTTATATTTTAGATTCTGTCTCAAAAGAGTATTACGGAAAAGTTATATGATTCAACGTGTTCGTGAACGATTTAGGGTCCGTTTAGTCCAATTAAGTCCAAAAGTGTCAATGTTCAAGGTCAAGGTGTATTAATCCCGAGAATGTTAAGTTACTGAATTTGGAGGATATTTTATGGTGACGTTTGGGCAGCGCTTCCGCGCTATCAAAATTAAGTCCATTTTCAAAACCACTTTCCCGCTTTAACAAACCATTTAACAAACACAAACCATAATGCACATGTTTCTACTCCTCAATCTTTTCCAAACAGTTTCTTTATTAAAACAGTAAGCTTTTCATAGTATATAATCTGTGGTAACTTATTTTAGCTTATTTTTACGTTTGAAGCCCTTAAAACGACAATTTTTACGAACAGCAGGATCCGGGCGGCGGCTGGAGACACTCAGCCGCCGGCTGGACTTTAGCCATCGGCTGAGTGCCTTCAGCCGCCGGCCAGAGGCCTTCGGCAAGTTTCTAGATTTCGTTATTTTTCGATTTTTAGCTTGTTTTAGGGTTAGATTCGAACATGCAAACTATTATTTATCAAATATATTTATTTTTAAGCAAAAGTTACAGTTTCTTTTAGATTTAAATCATCTAAAGAAAACGTTTTAGATTTTTATAAAAACACATTTTCAATTTATGGATCTTACATGCAACCAAATATTTAAGTAAAAAGAGTAAAATGAAGGGGTTTTACCGAAGGAAAAACTGTAGGTGACGGTTTGGGTGAGATTTGACTCCAAAATAGATGAAAGACTCCTTCAAAACCCGATTTTATAGCTTCCCTTTGTTACCCTTTTACTCTAGAACGATTTGTATGGCTTGGATGGTCGATTTTTGGTGTTTAAAGGACTGTTTTAATGGTGATATTTTCTGTTTTTGGTTTGTGTTCTTGAGGGAGAAGAGAGAGTTTAGAGAGAGAGAGTAACTAGGTGTTTTTGAATTATGAAATGTGATTATGAAAATGAATTGGGGAGGTGGGAAAGAAGCCAAAACTGGCCTTGGAACCCCAAATGGCAGTTAATTCTGCCCAGTCCCGAGCCAATATGGTTGGTCCAATAAATTTCCATGCAAAAATGAGTCACCTAGGCACAGTCAGCGGCTTTCAGCCGCCGGCTGACCATATCCAGCCGTCGGCTGGAAGGCTTTTCCAGCCCGGTGACGTTTTAAGTTTTCCGTTATGAACTTAGTCAAGTTCTTGTATAGTTTATTTGGTGTTAGGATTTATAAGTTGATTCCGACTTTGGTTCTGATAAAATAAAGACACAACAATTATGAACTCGAACAATATGAACACGATAAAAGAGTAACTAGAGATCCGAACCGATGTAGTAACTGAGAATCACCTGAATTTTAGACGGTTGTCACAGGTTTTAGTTGTTTACATAAATGCACGTCCGCTATTCGTATGATGGCGTATGGGATTACTCTGGACGCCTTCGACGAATATTTACAAATGTAAAAAAGAACATCATATGAATCCTTAGATAATTTTTTTAAATGTGTAATCCATCTTTATACAAACGTTTATCTAAGAGCCCCAACACAAGATGATGTTAATCGTTTATATCAAAAACACGATGAGGTTCACGGGTTTAAGGGGATGCTTGGTAGCATCGATTGTATGCATTGGAAATGGGATCAATGTCCAAATGCATAGAAAGGCCAATACACACGAAGTGACCATGGTTATCCAACAGTTATGTTGGAAGCTGTTGTCTCGTACGATCTATGGATATGGCATGCTTACTTCGGTGTCGCGGTGTCGAACAACGACATCAACGTGCTTAAACAATCGCCGTTGTTTCATGATATTCTCAACGACTCATCCCCAGACTACAAATTCACCGTCAACGGCCACGAGTACGATAAAGGATATTACCTTGCAGACGGTATATATCCGGAGTGGTCGACATTTGTTAAAGCTTTCTCGTACCCATTTGACGAACCTCGTCAAAAATTCAAACATTTTCAAGAGAGTGCGAGAAAGGATATCGATGGGGCATTCGGTGTTCTTCAAGGTCGTTGGGGTATTATAAAACATGCAGCTAGATTTTACAAGATGAACAAGTGATATCGCATATTTTAGTCATATTATTATATGCGATATTTGTCTTTTTAAAGTTTAATTCATAACGGATTTTGGGAATTTCGGGCAATTTTGGTATTAAAATGTTATACAGGTATTAGCCGGAGTTCTGGAGCGGAAGTGACACAATTGGAGCTGAAAATGAAGAAAACGGGTCGATGTTGTATTCCCGTTATATTTTGAGACTAGAAGCAATTGGTTACGAGAGATGAGGCAAAAACGAGCAGCAAAACAAGAAAACTGGAAAAAGCGTGGGACGCCCGTCACGCGGATTCATGGGTTTGTGACGTTTAATAAAAGAGTTTTTAGGTTTTTATTATCATTATCATTATTGTAAACCATATTGGAGAGTATTGAAACCCTAGCTTGAACCGACGAATTTTTGGTGTTATTTGGTGTTTTTAGACCCAGCAATTTCGTTGTTTAAGCATTCGGGTCATTGGTACTATAATATTTTTTATTAGTTCTTTTAATATAAAGATGTTTCATTCAATTCTATTGTGTTGCGTTTTTATTATTATGAGTAGCTAAATTTCTTAACGTTCACTTGGATGATGTGATCAATTATGTAGGTTATTGTTTAATTTCGTATATGTTGAACTGGATTTTATGTTTAATCGAAAAACCAATTGTAATCAGTTTTTGAATCTTGTTTAATCTTTTATATAAATTGTTAGTAATTCATCATAGGTATTCGAGAGGAACTTGTGACATTACAAAATAGTTTATGAAATAACTAATCGGTCAATAATTAGTTTAAAGATATTAGTATTCGAGAGGAACTAGTATTAAAGATTTAAACAATGAAAACGTGATTGTGGTTGTTAGTTAACTAGATTAAGAGAGATCGGTTTAGTTAATTAAGAAGCTATTCGAGAGGAAGCTTTATAAGATTAAATCATCAAATCGGCTTAGGTACTTATTGCTTAGTTGTCAAACGTAGAAATTATACACGAGAGTGGTAACTATGCATGAGACGATTAAAGTTTTAATGGGAAACGAGAGTTCAAGTTAAATACCCTTTAAGTAGTTCAACATTATTAGTAATTAAGTGATAACCGTAGTAATTGTGATCAAGTCCAAGTGAATGAATTTTTCATCAATTGTTTACAAACAAAAATCTTTTTAGCGATTCATCTGAATCAACAAGTTTCTTAAATCTAAGTAGTTTAAGCACATTGACAATTCGGTCACAACAAACCCACTTTTTGTTTTATTAATTATTAATTATATTTCACACATCAGTCCCTGCGAACGAACCTGATTTACCTGAAACTATACTATACTTGATTAGGTCCACTGCCTAAGATTGTGTAGTCGAGTCGTAAGTATTTCTTGTTTTTAAAATATACTCGATTTCGTACATCAAGTTTTTGGCGCCGCTGCCGGGGACTGTAGTTTTTGATTTTAATTAATAATTTTTTATTCGATCCTTTTAGGTATTAATTACTTGAAAGTTACTTTAATTGTTTATCAGGTGCTTTTGACGGTTTTTATTTGTGATTTTTCAGAGATTACAGGTAGTGGATGAACACAAGGGCTTCTGGGTTACCACTCAAAAGTCCACTGTCTAATCCAGGAGTTTCAAAGAAAAGGCGCAATAAGAAACCAAACACTATACCACCATCACCAGTTAAGTTAGAAAAGGAGGATCTAGAAGTAAATTTCGAGGATTCAATCAGTTCAGATTCAGAAGTAGAGATAGTAATTGAGATGGCTGATCCAAATGATGTACCGATGCATCAGAGAGCTAGGGTAGTACCGCCAACACCGGGTTCGACGATTCGGACTCCAGCTATGGGAGATGATTTTTCAGTGAAGGGTTATCATCTAAAGATGATCCAGGATAATTATTTTGACGGAAGGATGAGAAAAGATCCCCATGCGCATGTGACAAAATATGTTAAATTGTGCGAGATGTTCAAATACGGGGCAGGAAGGGAAGATAATGTCAAGTTAATCCTTTTTCCATCGTCTCTCACGGGAGAGGCACTCACTTGGTTTGAAGAGTTAGAGGAGAACTCCATTGGTACGTGGGCGAAAATGAGGGAAGAATTTGTTTCCAGATTTTTTCCATCATCTTTGGCAAGAAGCTTATTGAATGATATACGGGGATTTAGGCAAGGCGACGGAGAAACCATTGTTGAAGCTTGGAGTAGACTTAAGGATATGCTCAGGGGGTGTCATGGGCATGGATTAGAGAAATGGCAGATTATCGATATTTTCTTCTTTGGATTGGACAAGCAGTCGCAGGGGGAGTTAAATTTAGCTGGGGGAGGAAGTTTTCAGTACAAATCCATCAACGATGCGACCAAGATGTTGGATGATCAGTTGTTAATGAATTTATCTAGAGAACAGAATCAGTTTGGTAGAGAAAGAGGAGGAAGGAAGACAGTTGCTAGTGCTGAGAGTAGTAGTGGGAATGCAGAAATGATGACTGAGATCAAAGCTTTATCTAGTAAAATGGATAGTAATTTTTCGAGGATAGATAATCAGTTTAGTAGAGTTGGGAAGGATATGCATGTGATGGCAAATGGTTGTGACTACTGTGGGGGAATGCACTACACTGAAGAGTGTGATGTTAGAAGAGAAGCAGAAAGTGAAGATGTGAAGTACGCGCAAAATCAGTACCAAGGAGCATTTCAGAGAACCGGCTTTCATAACCGTAATTCGGGTAATTATAATTCTGGTTATAATAATTTTAATGCTAACAATTCTGGAAATTCTCAAAACAGGTACCCAAGGAATAACCAGAATCAGTATCAGAACAGTAACCAGAATCAACAGCAGTCAGGTTCGTCTGGTCAAAAACAGGAAGACGAAGAACCCAGTTTGAAGGACATGATGAGAAACTTCATTCACACTCAGTCAGCGAAAAATGAAGCAACAAACAACCAGTTTAAGGTCCTTAATGAGAAATTAGAGCAAGGACAAAGGAATCAACAAGCAGCACTTAGTGATTTGGAGAAGAGAATGGAGAGACTAAGTGATCAACATGCTGCTAGGCCTAATGGTCAGTTGCCAAGTAACACACAACAGAACCCAAGGCAACCGTTTCCTAACACTGCAGGGCAAAAATATCAACCTCCTAACAATCGAAACGAGCATGTGAATGCGGTGTCTACAAGGTCTGGTAGAGTTTATGGTAATTCTAATGATTCTGCAGGTGTTACTAATCCAGTTGTGCAGGAATCTAATGTTGAAGTAGAGGAGAGTGAGGAAGAAGAGGAACCGGAAGTTACACCAACTGTTCAACCCAAACCGGCTATGTCACCTCAAGTGAAAGCATACAAACCGAAAGTTCCCTTCCCTCAACGTTTGAGGAAGGAGAAGATGCAAGAACAGTACGGTAAATTTGTTGATATGATTAAATCTGTGCATATTAATGTTCCTTTGGTTGACTTGATTTCAGGAATGCCAAATTTATCAAGGAGCTTGTAACTGGAAAAGGGAAGTTGGAGGAAGCTAAAGCCACGTTTTTAAATGCAGAGTGTTCACCACTTGTTCAAAATCAGCTTCCACCAAAGTTAGGAGACCCAGGGAGTTTTCTAATTTCATGTACTTTGAGTAAAACAATAACTTGTGAGGCATTAGCTGATTTAGGAGCTAGTATAAATCTTATGCCTTATTCATTGTATGTTAAATTGGATTTAGGGGCATTAAAACCTACTCGTATGAGTATTAGACTCGCCGACCGTTCATACCAATACCCTTTAGGTATAGCCGAAAATAAACGAGTGCAAGTAGGTAAATTTGTGTTTCCCGTTGATTTTGTCATATTAGAAATGGAGGAGGATAGCAAGGTACCTTTGATTTTAGGTAGACCATTTCTACATACCGCGGATGCTATCATTCGTGTTAAGGACGGAAAAATTTCTTTGGGGGCTGATGAGGAAAGGATTGTTTTTACTGTAGATCGAGCTTTAAAGCATTCTTATTCTTATGATGATACATGTTTTCGAATTGATGTTATTGATGACATTTTGCACTTAGAGTTACAGGAATTGCTTGAAGAAGATGAAGAAGCTTTGAAGGAGATTAGTGATTATGGAGATGTCACTATTGCAGAAATAGAGGAAATGTTAGCTTTGGATGCTCAAGAGGATGCAACTGTTGAGGAGAGTTATGAGGAGATCAAAGTGGATGATGAAGAGAAGATAAAGACTTCTATCGAGAATCCTCCAACGGATGTGGAGCTTAAACCATTGCCCGCGCACTTGGAATATGCTTTTCTCGAAGGTACATCTTTACTTCCTGTTATAATCTCATCATCACTTTCGGATGATGAGAAATCTCGTTTGATGAATGTGTTGAAAGCCCATAGGAAAGCTTTTGCTTGGAGAACATCTGACATACCCGGGATAAGCCCTCATTTTTGTAAACATAAGATTAATTTCTTAGATGATATTAAACCTGTAGTTCAAAGACAGAGAAGGCTTAATCCTAATATGAAAGATGTAGTTAAGAAAGAGATTGTTAAACTCCTTGATGCGGGAATTATTTTCCCAATATCTGACAGTCCTTGGGTGAGTCCGGTACATTGTGTACCGAAGAAAGGGGGGATGACTGTGGTGACCAATGAAAAGAATGAGTTAGTTCCCACTAGGACAGTGACAGGATGGCGTGTATGTATAGATTATAGGAAATTGAATGATACAACACGTAAAGACCATTTCCCGTTACCCTTTATGGACCAAATGCTTGAAAGATTGGCCGAAAACGAATACTTTTGCTTTTTAGATGGATTTTCCAGCTATTTCCAAATCCCCGTTGACCCTGAAGACCAAGAAAAAACCACATTTACATGTCCATTCGGTACTTATGCCTATCGTAGGATGCCTTTTGGTTTATGTAATGCTCCTGCTACGTTTCAAAGATGTATGTTGGCTATTTTTCAGGATATGATTGAAACTTCCATGGAAGTTTTCATGGATGATTTTTCTGTCTTTGGGGATTCATTTGATTCTTGTTTGATTAACCTAGATAAAATGTTGGAAAGGTGCGAAGCGGCGCATCTTGTGCTAAACTGGGAAAAATGTCATATTATGGTTAAAGAAGGAATTGTGTTAGGACATAAGGTGTCTAGTTTAGGTATGGAAGTAGACAAAGCTAAGATTGATGTTATAGCTAAGTTGCCTCCACCGACCAATGTTAAATCTGTTAGGAGTTTCCTTGGACATGCGGGTTTTTACCGTAGGTTTATTAAGGATTTTTCTAAGATCACTCGTCCCATGACTAGGCTTTTGGAGAAGGATGTTCCTTTTGAATTTAATCAGGATTGTTTAAATGCTTTTGATATTCTTAAGGATAGACTTACCCATTCACCTATTATGGTTTCACCTAATTGGACTCTACCTTTTGAACTAATGTGTGATGCTAGTGATTTTGCTTTAGGTGCTGTGTTAGGAAAACGGGAAGGAAATCATTTTCAACCCATTTACTTTGCTAGTAAAACACTCAATAGCGCCCAACAGAATTACACCACCACAGAGAAGGAGTTGTTAGCAGTAGTCTTTGCTTTTGATAAGTTTCGTCCTTATTTAGTGTTAAGCAAGACTATAGTGTTTACTGATCATTCGGCCCTTAGGTATTTGTTTTCTAAACAGGATGCTAATCCTAGACTCATTCGTTGGATTCTTCTTTTGC
Source organism: Senecio squalidus (assembly GCA_910822075.1). Taxonomy (NCBI): domain Eukaryota; kingdom Viridiplantae; phylum Streptophyta; class Magnoliopsida; order Asterales; family Asteraceae; genus Senecio; species Senecio squalidus. The sequence goes on from CAJVGC010000077.1 coordinate 44,318, forward strand.
AAGAATTTGACATAGAGATTAAGGATAAGAAGGGAGCTGAAAACTTAGCTGCTGACCATTTAAGTCGATTAGAAAATCCGGAACTTGAGGAACTTAGGGAAACTGATATAGGAGATACTTTTCCCGGGGAGCATTTGATTAGGATAGATGATGATTCGGATGTACTTGATGATCAGGTTTGACACATCAACAAAGGAAGAAATTCTTTTCTGATGTGAAGAACTATTTTTGGGATAAACCGTATTTGTTTAGAATGTGTGCAGATGGGATGATCCGAAGGTGTGTAGCTGGAGAGGAAACACGGAGAATTTTGGATGAATGTCACCATGGACCGACTGGTGGACATTATGGACCATCGACTACGGGGAAAAAAGTGTTTGATGCAGGTTTTTATTGGCCGACAATATTCAAGGAAGCACAAACACTGGTTCAAACTTGTGATGCTTGTCAACGTCAAGGTAACCTCTCTAAACGGGATGAAATGCCTCAACAAGGTATCCAGGTATGTGAGGTATTTGACATATGGGGTATTGATTTTATGGGACCTTTTCCTCCTTCCCATAAATATCTATAAATCTTGGTTGCTGTTGATTATGTGTCAAAGTGGGCGGAAGCCAAGGCTTTACCAACGAATAACGCTAATGTGGTAATTGATTTACTTAAAAAACTATTTAGTAGGTTTGGTGTTCCTAAGGCCTTAATCAGTGATCGTGGAAGTCATTTCGCGAATCACCAACTTGCTAAGGTGCTTAAGAAGTATGGGGTCACTCATAGATTCTCTACTTCTTATCACCCGCAAACAAGTGGCCAAGTGGAAAACACAAACCGGGCTTTAAAAAGAATTTTAGAGAAAACGGTTAATAGCAATCCTAAGGCTAAAGGGAGTAAGGTGCCAAACTCACCACCAACTCACCATGCCACGTCAGCTTTCTCTCTCCAGAAAACAAACTCACCTTACTCCGGAAATAACACTCACCACGCACTCACCGCCAACTCACCTTACCAAACTCACCTTACCATTTTCATTTAAATACTATTATTTATAAACTAAAAAAAATTAATATTTATGTAAACGTAAACGTTAAAAACGTAAACGAAATTTAAAACTTTTATTCAAACGTTAAAAACGGTACACGAATATTAAAAAGACATTACAAATAAAGATTAAACTAAGCATTAAGAGACAAGTGTTCGATCAAATCGTGTCGAAGGTTTGAGTGTACTTCTGATGAGGTGATCCAACGCGTAACAGCTCGCACTTGTTCCTCATTTCGCAACGGGTCTTCCGGTTGATGTGCTTCTTCCGGGAACCATCTGGGAGATATCGCATATCCTTTGAATTTTCGAATCATATTATGAAATATGATGCATGTGTACATCATATTAGTAATCTTGTTTTTATCCTGAGTTCGTGTAGGATTGGCGAGTATCGCCCACTTCTTTTTCAGAACACCAAACGCTCGTTCGACATCTTTTCTTGCTGATTCCTGCCTTTTTTTATACAAAATTCTCTTGTGGTCATTACTAGCTGGTTCAGGAATCGTCTTAACGAACGGGGCCAATTCGGGGTATAGAGGGCGACCCATTCGGAACGTCTTCCTAAATTTCTCAAGATCATACATCGGTTCATCGCTAAAAAAAGCGTTAACTAAACGCTGATGAGAACCAGTACGATCTCGATTTATAACATTTCTTGTTGGTCGGTTTGCTATTCGTCTTCTTTTAATAAACGAAATCGCTCGTTTAATCATAGTTATACGGCGGCTAGTAACTTCTGCTTCTCCATCAAAATCAAGGCCCATAATCGTAGCCGAATTCATTTTCTAAAAAATAGTTATTGTGTGAAGTGATATATTGAGAGAGTTTGGTATAAAATGAGAATGTTGTGTTTAAAAATGGTTGAGATAGTGGGTATTTATAGGTAAAAAAATTGGGTTTAAAAAAGTTTTTTTTTTTTTTTTAAACTTTCCAACGGCAGATTTTTTTGGGGGGGCCCCACCACTTTATGCCTCACCACAAGGTGAGTCTCTCACCAATTCAACCAAAAATCTCACCTCCACTCACCGCCACGTCATGGTGACTTTGTCACCATTTTGGCTTCGGAATAGGAGTCACGCGTGAGTGGGGGACTCACCTAGGTGAGTTCTCCCTTACTCCGTTCAGCCTAAGGTTTGGGCTAAAAAGTTAGATGATGCTTTATGGGCATTCAGGACTGCATATAAAACGCCGATTGGTACTACACCATATCGGTTACTTTATGGAAAAACTTGCCATTTACCTTTAGAGATTGAACACAAAGCGTACTGGGCTTTGCAAAATTGCAACTTGGATTTGATCTTAGCAGGTGAAAATAGATTTTTGCAGTTGCATGAGTTGGATGAGATGAGGTTGCAAGCTTACGATAATTCAAGACTTTATAAAGAAAGGACGAAAGCTTGGCACGATAGACACATCAGACCTAAAGAGTTCAAAGCGGGCGACAAGGTGTTGATGTTTGAGATGAAATACAAGTTTAAGGCACCAAAGCTCAAGGCAAAATGGAAAGGTCCATATATTGTGAGGCAAGTTTATGCTTCGGGGTATGTGGAGTTGTGGAGCGGGAATGGTGAGACTTTTATTGTGAACGGGTTCAGGCTGAAGCTGTATCATGAGGAAGACGAGGAGAATGTGGAGTTAACTGAGGATGGCTTTTATGCCATTGACAAGTAAGAAAAGGGAACATGAGTCTAGCTAAGGACTCGACTGATAAACTTAGCGCTTGCGGGAGGCAACCCGAGGTAACTTGTATATTTTTTTTTATTTTGGAAGTACACGTGTCACGATTAAGGTACGTCTTCCGTTTTATGTTTTTTTATTTTTAAGTTTTTCTTTGTTTTAGTATTCGTTTTCATTCAAAATAAATAAATAAAAATTTGGTCAGATATGGGACGCCCGTCCCACAGTTGTAACACCCGTCACTGAAATTTGTACAAAATAACAACCTCCCTGGAAACCCCGTCCCCAAATTGGGACTCCCGTCACTTCTACTCGGGACGCCCGTCCCAAAAGTGGAACTCCCGTCCCTAATAGCCGTGGGACGCCCGTCCTAGAACCGTGACGCCCGTCACGCGGGGCTTGGGCCAGGTACAAATCTTGACGCCCGTTCCATCTTTTCTTTTCTCTTCTTATCCTAAACCGAAACCATACTTACACACACGAAATTTCTCTAATCTTTTTCAATTTTTTGAATACCAATTCAAGGTTAGTTTCTATTGCTTTTAATTCTTCAATTCTTTGATTCCATATTGATTTAGTGTATGATTATTGCTTTAGAAACCATTTAATTAGGGATTTTTGCTTATGAACCCTAGGTTTAGATTTTGAAATTGAATTGGGGGTTTTGTGTGTAATGATTTTATATGAGTGTAGGAAGTAAAGGGAATGCTAGATAAGTGATTTTAACCATTAAATTGCATTGTTGCTTGAAATTTTTAACCCTAAGTTTGCGATTAGTATGGGGGGGTTGAAATTTTTAAACTTGATTGTTAATGGTTAACTTGATAATATGATTTCTTCTACTTTGATTGCTTAAATTGATTATGTTAAACTTGAAAATTTTAAACTTAGTTTGAAATTTTATTTTAGTGTTTTCGGCAATTAAAATGGAGATATTCTATATCATTTATTTGGTATTATGATGGGAAATATAACGGGAATGAAGGTTCAATGTAAAGTTTGTTGTTTAACATTTGTATTATTTTTGTATATGTGAATTTGTTTTGTAGATGAGTCGACAACGTGCCAGTAAGAAACCACGAGGTAGTAGCAGAAATGTGCCACAACCGGAAGTGATTGAGCGAAACCCGATGGATATACCCGAGAAATATCAACCGAAAATTTCCTTGGAAGCTCTTCAACGGAAGCATATCATTGGACATAGGACTCTAGATTGGGAGATTGTTGAGGTTTTGGGTTTCAAGGGTGAGTTAGAGGAGCTTCTGACCGATGATTGGAAGCGATTTTTTGCAATAAGGTCTGGGGTTTATCAGGGATTGGTGGAAGAATTTTTTAGCAGTTTCCGTTTAAATACGGCTTTGGGTTCTACCACCACGACGGTTATGACATTTCGACTGGGCGGAAGGACATTTACAATGTCTTATACTGAGTTTGGCGTTGCCATGGGTATTTATACAGAGGAGGAGGTTTTGGGAGAAGATTTTACTCAGGGGTTAGCGACTTGGCATGTTGGGATGACCGCTGACTTGTTTTGGCGACAACATCATATTAGTACCGAGAGTTATCATAAGAGTATCAAACAGGCAGTCATGGTAAACCCGATGCACCGGATACTGTTTCGAGCTATTGTTGAGTCCATTTCGGCTAGAGAAAATTGTCCGAATAATTGCACCCAGCAGGATTTATTTTTTCTTTATTGTATTCTAGCTCGACGTCCGTGCAACCTTGCCAGATGTTTGGCAACTTATTTATACGAAAGGGCGTATGGTAAGGGAAAGGGGGCAGTTTGTGGTGGCGCCTTTATATGCCATTTAGCTTTTCAGTTGAGGGTGGCTAATAGGGAGGATTTGGATACTACCGTTGGTTCGGTAGCCGGGGTTCGTACGTTGGATGTTGCTGCATTGAAGAATATTTCGGTGCTTGATCGGTGTGGAAACTTGATTGGAAGTAGGCCTGATGTTGCTGGTTATGGTGGGGCTGATTCAGAGTCAGATGATGAGCAGAGTGATCCGTATTCTATGGAGGCTCTAGCTCGACAGTTGACTGTGATGCAGACATCTCAGCAACAGATGTATGAGTCTCAACAGAGATTCCAGGAGTACTATTTTGAGGATCAGAGGATGATGGGGTCTCAGCTTGCTCGTGTGACTTATCAGCAGGAGCGTTATCAGCCCTATATGGATCAGTGGGCGCAGCGCGAGGCTCAGAGTATGGGTCAAGTTCTTCCGGCCTATGCTCCACCAGATATTTTCATTCCAACGCATCGTCAGGGCGGATTTTACTATCCCCCTCAGTCTCAGCAGCAGCATCCGCATCAGAGTGGTCCTAGTAACCCGATGCAGTTTGGTACTTATTCCGGAGGGAGTGGGGAACCATCTATTTTCCCTCCTCCCGATGACATGGCAGATTAGGCGATTTGGAGGGATGTCGACAAGGCTGGCGCCTGGGCATCGAGAGAGAGTTGGTGGTCGTTTCAGATAAACATTTCTTTTTCTTATTTCTTTTTATTTCTTAGTTTTTTTTTTTTTTTTTTTTTTATTTATTTGTGCTAGCTAATGTTAACGTACCTTATCTTCTTTGTTTGTCTGTTTTTCCTTTGTTTTGTATCGTTTTGTACAATGAGGGCATTGTCCAACTCTAGTATGGGGGGGTTGAGGAAAAACATCCGTTGTGTTTAGTTAGGTCAGTGTATTGTATAAAAAAAAAAAAAAAAAAAAAAAAAAAAAAAAAAAAAAATCAAAAATCAAAAATCAAAAAAATGATGACATGTCTTGAGAAATTGTTAATCTGTTGCATAACCTAGCACATTTTATACACTACTCAAAGAAAAGTGAGATTTTGAGCCTTGAAAGCATTCATTTTAAATGCTACTTTTTCTTTTGTATGAGTGTGCCGATGGTTGATGACTTTAGAACTTGACATAGTCATACGTTTCGAGACCATAGATGAGCATTGCATTAGGGTAACCTAGTGTAATTTGGTACAACGTTAGGGGCAATTTAGGAATAAACCATTTGATTTAGCCTATTCGTTTCTTGTTAAATAATTATAGCTTAGTCACATTGGTTAGCTAATTTCCGTTTAACCCTTTTGTAACACTTACTTTTAGTGTTAGATACTCTAGTTAACCATTTTGCACCTAACTTATTCGTTTCATTTGAATCCACTAAATATTTTGTACATTAGCCTTTCTTTTCATTTTTAGATGAATCCGAACATAGTTTTGAGATTGCTATTGATTGTATACAAGAAGATTGAAGTTAGAAGTTGTTGGTGCAATATCTGTGACAGTTGTTCTAGATTAGTTAAGTCTTTAGTTATAGTCTATTTGAGTTTGTATTGGCCCAATAACATTGTATTGTTAAGTGGGCTATTTAGTCTGTTATGGGTGTTAATGGACTTTGCATAGTCCATGAGCCCGTTAGTGGCCCAAACCTGTGAACATGTCTCTATATAAATAGACATTGAGTTTAGGTTTAGGGCTGATCAGTTAGTTAATAATCAGAGACAGACTGAGGCAGAGAGTTTTGCGAATACTTTATTGTAATTGAGTGATTCATATATAAAGTATTTGGAATTCGGTAATTACGTTTTGTTCTTATTGTTATTAATATCGATTATTACTTGTTTGATATACTGATTACGGGATTCCGCCTCGTGATTAGTTGGTTTAATCCTGTAGATCGGACCACTGGGACCTACAATTGGTATCAGAGCAAACGCACTGTTTGCTCTCTATCGAGATTTGGTTCAGGATTATATATCAGGTTTTGATCGATTTTGGGTTCTTAAATTTTTCTGGCGGCTGTTAAAAAAATGAGGGTTCTTAATTTTTTTTTTTGGCGGCTGGAAATTAAGGAAATTAAAGTTTCTGAATTCTTTGACGGCTGTGTTTAAAAAAAAAATTAGGGTTGACAAGTTCGTGGAGAGTTCTATGCTGTTCAATAAATCACGTTCGTAGTCTAGGCTGGAATTTTAAAATTTAAGTTCGTGAACTTAAAAACAATTAGATTTTTGGGCTGTCTAGTCTGTATGTGGGCCTGTTAAATAACACCTTTTAATTGGTCTAGTTTTGTTGTGGGCCTGTAAAAAGGCAGCGGTGGAAAGTTGAAATAATAAAAATAAAAAGAGGATAAGATGGCGGCTGACTAAAGAAACAACAACAATTAATTTGGGGACTACAATATTTGCACAGATACAAACAGCAGCGGAGGAAACTAAAATTAAATTGGGGAAATCAAAAAGCAACGATTATCATCTTCGTCAAATTCATCATCAGATCATCTTCGTTTTATCAATTCAACATCTTCGTGGCAGCGGCGATTAGAAATACATCTTCGTGGCTGTTTGAAGACAACTTCGTCATCATCTTCGCGGAAAAAGACGAACAACATCTTCGCCGGTCAATCGAAATTACAGACGAACATCTTGTTCGTGTTTAATTGACGAACAGAGACCAACAACATCTTCGCCGGTCAATCGAAATTACAGACGAACATCTTGTTCGTGTTTAATTGACGAACAGAAACGAACATCTTCTTCGTCAAAGTTCGTCTTCGTCGGGTTACTTCTTCGTTTGGCTTTTGAGATTATTTATTGCTTTTGCTGTTCGTGGTGATTTATTGTTAGTAATCAGATTGTTTTTCTCTAAGGTTCGTGTGAATGATTTGATACTTGTTCGTGAAGTGTTTGTTCGTGGCTAGTATCAGTTTTATTCATGTCCGTGGTGTTATTTTCACAAGTTCGTTTGGTGTAATTCTTCAAGTTCGTGACCGGTTTTTACAATTTGTTCGTTGCTTTTTGCTGGTTCAAGTTCGGACTAAACTGACTGTTGATGTTCGTCTGACCATTTGATGTTCGTGGAAGATTAAACAACGTTTGGCTGCTGCTTCCTAACGGACTCAACAAATTGAAAATTCTGGGCATGTTATTACATAATTTGGCCTTTGCTTATCTGGGCTTCAATTAGACAGAATTGGGCTTAATTAAAAATCTAATTGGACTTAAATTAATTAGATTAATTTCGGGCTTTACTTGGACTGATTTAAACGTGTTATTTGGACTGAATTTATTTGGACTAAATTAATTGGACCGGTTAATTGGACTTATTACTTAGACGATGGACTTAATTAATTTGACAAATAATAAAGAAATGGATTCTTTAAAATCCGATAGTCCACCTAAATTAAGTGACAAGTCTTTTTATTATGAATGGGCAGACAAGTTTGAATCTTACTGTAGGTTAAATGACGTACAAATGTGGGTGTGTATTCAAGAGGCATATGACCATCCACGCGCAACTACAAACGGTGTGACTTCTAAAATCCCAGTCGCTAAACTTACACCTGAGCTTAGACGAGAATATGATGGTGAGAACAGAGCATTGGCAAATCTAAAGATGGCCTTGCCAGCTGAAATATCACATCTTTACAAGAACAATAGCCAAACTTCAAATGATCTATGGAATGCTATTGAAAAACACTATGCTGGAACTGCTGCTCAGAAAAAGAGTCGAGGGAACCTTCTTAAAAGACAATTCGATACATTCAGATCAGGAGCAAATGAACCTTTTGAAGATACTGTCACCAGATACTACAATCTCCTTGCAGAACTTGCCAGATATAAAATAGACGTAGAAAGCAAAAAAGTTGAGAGATTTTTAGATGCGTTGCCTAAGCGTTGGGAGGGTTACATAAACTTATTAAAAGATGAAATTGATAAAAACACTGGCGAAGCATTAACTTTGGAGAAATTGCTGGAACGATTCAGAGGTTATGAGTTGACACGTTTCACAACAACTATGATTGCAGATCAAACACCCCATGGACAAACCTCAGATCATGCATTCAAGGCTTCAGTTAGTGATCAAGATACTGAGAGTATGTGTTCAGACAAAGAACGAAACAATGTTCGCAGTGAAACCAGTTGTACTGCAGATGATTCTGGTACTGCAAGTGAAATTAGCTCAAATGAAGAGAATATTCATGATACTGAAAATGAATCAAAGGTTTGCAGCTGTACGTTGGATCTATCTAACGAAAACTTTATCGCAAAAATGGCTGGTATCCAAACTGAAAAGTCAAAGGTACTTCTTGACCTTCAATCCGTGAAGGAGCTGTGTAAATCTTTCACTATTTTAACTCTTCAAAATGATGAATTGACTAAGTCAGTATCTACTTTGGAATCACAGCAAACTAAGCTTGAAAAAGAAGTGTTAATACAAATTTTCTTAAAAGATGATATGTCCAAGAAATTTCATCAAAACGAAAAAACTAGAAGGGAACTTTTAACAGATGTAGGCATTTTAACACAAAAGGTCGACATGTTGTATGAAAGTCTTGCGAATGAAAAGAAAATTTTTGCCATAAAAGTTCAAGAGTTAAATGAGTGTCAAGTAAAATTAACTGAACATGAAAGGAAGATGGAACAGTTCCGCACCTCTTCTAGCACATTGAACTCCATCATAAGTCGTCAACGTGCTAGTGGGAACACTGCAGGTTTGGGATATAATGAAACACCTCCACCTTATAATCACAATTACAATTCTCTTAAATCTGAATGTGACGTGAAGGAAAACAGTGGTGACTCTTCTTGTGAATCTTTCTCTACAAAGAACGATCAGACTGAGTCAAGTGCTTCAACTGATCCAAGTGTTTCGGAAACAACAATGAGTACATTAGCTGAAAACTCAAAACCCAAACAGCCCATGGACGACTTGAAGTGTTTTAAATGCCGTGAACATGGTCACGTAGCCTCGGTATGTCCAAAGAAGAAGAAAGAGCAAGCCAACAGATCGCCATCTCCGAAGAAAGAGCAAGCTAGCAGATCGTCTTCACCAAAGACTAAACCAATGGCTCATTCACACTCACCTGTACGGAAACAGGTGCAGCCTGTTCGAAAGTCAATGGCTCGATCTTATTCACCTGTACGGAAACAGGTGCCTCAAAAGTGGATTAGGAAACAGGAACACACGGGTGTTTCTAATGATCGTGCATTTCAACCGCGTCCATTTCGATCGTCTTTCAAAAGTTCTAATCCATACTGCCCGAGTCAGAGAGAACCTTCCTTTTATCAGCAGTCGAGATCCTTTCGTCCACCGAGGAACCACCTGAATTCTAAAGTTCAAGCTACTGTGACTAAAGATGATGGTTTCTTAAAGGAGTTTGTCTACGTGAATGAGAAAGGACAATCAAGACGTGTTATGGCATGGGTTCCCCACCATAACTGATCATTGCTAATTTAGCTCATATACTTGTAACTTTGTAATTTTTTTTTATGAAAAATAGAATCGACATGAAAACCTCAAAAATTTTATGTCGATCTCAAAAAAAAAAAAAAAAAAAAAAAAAAAAAAAAAAAAAGGTTTTACTAACGTTTGTTTGCAGGTTGTGCGCGTACCAGACTCCTGTACTCTTGAAAACTGCTGTTTGAGACGTTGTTCATCGTCAGACAGCTCAGGGGGAGTTTTGTTGTCATTCATGGAAGCTCGGAGATTACAAGCAACAGTGATGAACTTGGTTGAGTCAACTTGTGATGAAGACTCTGATAAATAACAAAGTTCACAACAACAAAAGGAGCTGCCTAACTCTTCACAAGCATTAACGGAGAAGACTGAATCTTTACAAGCTTACACGGAGAAGACTGAATTATTGCAACAATTCAGGGGGAGTTATTCAAGACAATGATGAGTTAGAAGAACCTGCAAGGAACACAAGGAGTAAAAGACTATAAAGACTTTGAGCATATAACGGAATCTAGAAGCAACAGTCAAGGGGGAGTTTGTTGGTGCAATATCTGTGACAGTTGTTCTAGATTAGTTAAGTCTTTAGTTATAGTCTATTTGTGTGACAACCGTCAAAATCCAGGTACTTATTCTGTTGTGATATCAATTCGAAAGGTTAGTTACTTCTTTGTCTCGTTCGCTCTACTTTGGTTCGTAACTTTTGAATCTATACCTTATCGGAACTTGTGTCGAAATAACTTCCGGAATCAAAATTATAAGTCCTAATACCAAGAAAATACCTATTGAACTTTCCTAAGTTCATAACTTATCATAACTGACAACTTATAATTAACCAAAAAGGTCCAACGATGCCATAACGCAAAAACGAAAAACTCAAAATGACCAAAAATGGCCCGGTGCGCCGCACCCCTTGCCAGATTTTCAAAAATGTTACACATTTGGTCCTTTTCTCGTTTTACACCACCACCTCCCAAATTGGCCAATGAGAATCGAGCCTTTACTGCCCCTTACTGTCCCAAGGCCAGTCTCTATGCTCCAATTAACTTTTCTTTTCAATTTACTTTTCATTTTAACAAAAACTAAAAACACACACACACACTATTCTCTCTATTTCTCTCTAACAAACCTCCACTCCAGAAACTTTCCAGCCATATAAACACCATTTCCATCCATTAAAAACGTTTTGGATCATCAAGGAAAGCAAAGGGTATCGTTTTTATCCAAAAAGGACCACGGTTGTAAACGTTTTTGGAGCAAGAATCCGGCCAAAACTCTTCATCTAAAGTTTTCCTTCGGTAGATCTCTATACTTTTACTATTCTTTCACTAATATTCAATTGCATGTAAGATCTAACGGTTAAAAATACGATTTTTCACAAATCTATGACTTTTCACGGTCAAAAACGTTTTTAACCGAAATACTCTTTAGATCCACGAATCTGTGGATAAAAACAATTGTGAAACTGTTAAAATGTTGTTTTTAATGATATTTACTGATTGCATGTTCAATCTACACAACAAAGAAAGGTTTTTATAAAGTTTTATGTCACTTTCCCTACAAAAACGATTTTTAACTAAAAAGTGTTTAGATCTACATTTTGTGGTTTAAAGTTGTTTAGAAACTGATAAAACTTCATTCTCTATGATATACACTGGTTGCATGTCGAAATCTATAAGTCACAAAACGTTTTTAGCAAGAAAAACACAAAACGAGATTGTGACAGCAGCCAGGTGCGCCGCACCTGTGCCTAGGTGCGCAGCACCGGGCTGCTGTCCTCCCGAAAATCGTCGTTTTACTCGTTTAAAAGTTGTGTATACGTTCTGGACTTTTACCAAAATCATAAAGGGACTGAGATAAACAAAACCTATAATAAAAGTGACTTGTGTGGACTATTTGGACTATTAATAAGCTATAATATATGTGTTGTTGTATTTTAGGTGATATGTGAGCGGAATTGAATTATAATTTTTGGATGTGAAATTTGGGCGCGGAAGCGCTGCCCAAATTTCCTCAGAAATTGTAATTCACTTCAGCGAGCAAAAGCACTTAAGATATAATAATCAAAAACGTTAAATCAAACTTTCGGACATAATCGTGACAATTACCTTTTTGGACCATTTTGACGATATTCAAATTTGACACTTACACTTTAATGACATTTTTACCTATATTATTATACAAGAACCTAGTAATATAACAACTCATTAAATTACCTTGGTATTAATAGGCAATCCGTGATTCCCGGCTTACACATTTCGACCGCATTTCCAAGTTTCCGATCTCTTCGCAATCCGTGAGTTACAACCCCTTATTTATATGTTTTACATTTTGGGGGAAACATAAGATTTATTTGCATGTTATATTTTATAAAACAACTTGCAATACTTAAACTTTGACTTATTAAACTTTGACTTTGACTTTATTAAAACTGTGACACTGAAACGTCCACTTAATCTTTTATGCGTAAAACATTTCTTTCTCTATTTATACTATGGTTTCATTTCTTTAATTCAACTATTTATTGATACTTGTATGCGTAACCGACCCTTGATGGAACTATAACACGTTTCTAAGTGATGTGATTCTCTCTCTTTTTAAATAATAAGCTTTCATAGTGCCCACTTATGTTTTAGTTTCTCTCTTACACACTATTAACTACTTAAGCCGTATAGTAATTATGGGTATCGATACTTAGGAAATAACCGTTCCTTGCTTAGATGGCAGTCTAAGTACATATTACTGAATTTCTCTCTTTTAACTTTCCGTTTGAGAGGCGGGAAGTTGGGGCCGCTCGGTTGATAATCGGATTAGTGTGAACACTTAGTTATAAGTGGTTGATACAAGAAATCTATTTAGTTACTTACGCATAACTTATAAATTTTTAGCGATTGTTATCCGCTTCTCCTACTTGACTAAATTAAATTCTATTTAGTCTTTATAAACTTATAAACTTTTAGCGATTGTTATCCGCTTTTACTATATGACTAATTTGATTCTATTTAGTCTTTACAAGTTAGGGCACAATTCGCCCGTTACTTAAACTTTACAAGTATATAAACTTTTTAAGCGACTTTTCTCCGCTAATCTCCCTTATGGGAAAACTTTACTTTATATACTTTACTCATACTTTTATGCCAACTATTCAAACTGTAACTCACTCACTGCGTTTTCGTAGTTGACACTTTATCTTATGTTTCAGGAAATTAGTGTAAGCTCATGATGCATGGCGTGGACGGGTCAAAGCGGTCGTGTGAGGACGTTGTTGGGAAAAGACTTGGCCAGTTGTTTTGGGAAATATTTTATGAAACATTTTAATCATGTGTCGATGTACTAAACTATTTGTCTTTTGATTGTTCGAATTGGGTTTTAAACACTTTTAATTTGAATGAATGACTCTTTTACCGTTATGTTTTGTATGACCTGTGACATGATTTTCCAGCTCTTCACACTTCCGTGTTTCCGCTTTAGCGGGGTGTGACAGACTTGGTATCAGAGCACAGGTTATAGAGAAAAACGGTTTTAAAAATTTTTCAAAAATTTTCGAAACCAAACTATAACCAAAACTTTTCGGAAAATCGTTATGGGTATAAACTTTAGAGAATTAATTTCGTGGTTTGCATACTCATAATTTAACTACGCATGGCCTGATCACCCCTGCTTAGTTCAAAATGATTATGCAAAGACGAAACGAAATTACTAATGTTAACGGTTTTGAGTCAAAAATTCCCGGCACTGTCTTTTCCCGATTCTCACGCGACTGACCCGTACATGCATTCATTACACTTTTCCTTTATCATTTCTTTGTGTTCTCTAGTACTCACGAAACTTTCTACGTCTCAGATCCGTCATGTCTCAATCTTCTCTACCGACCGAAGATACTTCCACGACTATTAGCAGCGGCAACGGGTCTAGCCCGAGGACTGTGTTACCACCTTCTCGCGCGACACCTAATGCGGCACCTTTTCGGCATTCAGGATCGTTCCAACCCGCACCTCGTCAGCCATCCGTGGACCCGTATAACCCAGCCGGACACCCTCCCGTTATGGAAGTCTACCCATGGGAACGCCAGTTCCTAGAGGACACACGTCGTGTCCGAGGGGCCGGACCACCTTCATCCGGAGTACCCCCTAACCTTCGACTTCCTCCACCCGAGGCATTCCGCACCATGTTTCACGAGGTTCAAAGGATCGCAGGCGAAACTCAGCAGCAGGCCCTTCACCTATTCGAAGCCTCTGACGAAACCCACAAACTGGCAGAACAGGCAATCCGGATCATCTCGACGGCCCAAACCACCGCCCGGACTGTACAAACCCTTATCTACGTCATCTGGGCTATGGGAGCGCTGATTATAGCCATCGTCGCCTTAATGATCTTCGACCGAAGTCACTAGGGATATCCGCCGTTCATACCTCTAGCTAGTCGTAAATTTTCCGTTGTATACGATTAGGCTATTATCTGTCATTTTCTATGTATCGTACTGTACTTTCTATTCAAACTTTGTACTCGACTCTTTTAGATAATGAATGAAGTTCCATTTATTATTATCTATTGTCACCTATCTTGTGAATCTTATACTTGTTATAATCATTACTATTCTATCTCTTGAATCTTAATCTTGCGTGTACTACTTGATCAGTTATTTTAATCTCGTGCTATAATTATCCATGGTTGCTTAACTTTAATCTTATCATATCCCATTCGTGCGTTCTAAGCTAAATCTGTTCTTCTGATTGTAGAATCATGGCTCCACGTACCAACGCTGCAATCATCGCCGAGCAGGTGGCCGAGCAGTTGCAAGCTGCGATGCCCAACATGATCGCCCAGATCACCGCGGGAATCAACGCCAATGTCAACAACCACCAGCAACAGCAGCAGCAGCAGCAACAACAACAACAACAGCAGAACAACCAGAACCAACATCCAAACCCTCCTCCATGCAACTACAAGAGCTTCATGGCCTGCAAGCCAAAGGAGTTCCACGGCACAACTGGTGCTGTAGGGCTGGTCCAGTGGTTTGAAAGCATTGAATCGGTCCTGCACATCAGCCGATGTGCCGAGGCGAACAAGGTGGAATACGCGTCCTGCGTGTTCCATGGCCGAGCTCTGTCATGGTGGAACGCTGTTGTCCAAACTCGAGGACGTGATAATGCTTATGCCCTTCCCTGGAACACCTTCAAGAACTTGCTGATAGAGGAATACTGCCCGAGGGGAGAGATCAAGAAGCTCGAGGCTGAGCTGTGGGACCACAAGATGGTGGGAAATGATATTGAGAAATACACTACCCGGTTCCACGAACTCGCCCGACTGGTTCCAAGGCTGGTAACCCCCGAGGAGAACCGGATATACATCTCTGGTCTAGTTCCGGAGATCCGAGGCATGGTCATGGCAGCTGAACCTCAGACCCTCCAGAGCGCAATCATCCTGGCCCATCGTCTTACCAGCAATCTCCTCGCCGCTCCCGGATCCTCCAAGAAGGAGACTGGGGAGAAAAGGAAGGCCGAGTCAACCCCGAGGAGAAGCGACCGCAACAAGAAGGCCCGAAACTACGCCGTGACTGCTACACCCGCACCGGCACCGGCACCGGCAGCCAAATCTGGGACTTACACCGGTCCACACCCAAAGTGTGACAAGTGTAACTTCCACCATCTCGGGAACTGTCCCATATGCCTCAAGTGCCAGAAGACGGGACACTATGCCAAGTACTGCCCTGACAAGTTTGCTACCCCAGCCCCGAAGAGAACCTGCTTTGAATGCGGAAGCGACCAGCATCTCCGCAATACCTGCCCTAAGCTTAACCGAACTCCACAGAATCAAGGAGGGCAAGGTAGGGGTCGCGCATTCGGGTTAACGGCTGAGGAGGCACGTCAGGATCCCAATGCAGTTACTGGTACGTTTTCTCTCAACAATCACTCTGCTTCTGTATTATTCGATTCAGGAGCCGAAAGAAGTTTCATTTCCTTAGAATTTAGACCCCTCATAGGGTTAGAATCTGAAGTTCTTAAGGATAGTTTTACCGTTGAATATGCTACGGCCAAGAATT
>CAJVGC010000078.1:0-59817 GCA_910822075.1 Senecio squalidus
AGGAAAGTAGAGGAGAAGAAGAAAGAGAAAGACTGGAGAAGATTGATGCAGAGGATGCAATCACAGCAAAGGAGATGTATAATGAAGAACTCCTTCAAAGACTTTGTTCTCAAGGCCAAGTTAGAGCAGATTTCGAGTATAGAATGCAAACTCTGGAAGAAGATGAAGCTGCTCTTAACCAAGCAAAAGTCAAAACCAAGCTTGAGAAGAAGAAAGTATCCAAGACCACACAAAGGAAGTTAGCTCAAGACAGGGAGAAATACACCATGTACCTTAAATCCAAAGGTTACAGTGGTAGATCATTAGGCCCTATGAAGTTGACTAATATGTTGGATCTTGTGAAGGAAGAAAGACAGAAGGAAACAAACAGGGAAGCTGCTCTTGCTAAGATTCAAGAGAAGAAGAAGAAGGATGCTGAAAAAGCTCTTGAAGCTGCCCTGAAAACTGGAAGGAAAGTGTTCATTCAACCTGAACCTGTTCCTGAAGCAAAGAAGTCAGAAGAGAAGCCTAAAAGAAGGAAGTTGTCATCAAAAAGGATTCCAGTTCCTCCATCTAAAAGACAAAAGATGGGTGATGCTGCTGCTGCTTCTCAAGAAAGCCAAGATATTCCATTCATGGATGTCAAACCAGAACCTGAAGATATGGAACAAGACCCTCCTAGTACTACTCAAGGGGGAGACTATTTTGCATACATCAATCACGTTGAAGGTTTGAAGTTTACTCCATTGGCTGTGAAACCTCCAGTTATCATTGATTGGAAGTATATTGGAGGGTACACCAAGACTGAGTATGAAGTGACCAGACAAGACAAATCAAAGAAGATACTTCATGCTTTTTATGATGCCATTAGAGTCTTTGACAGAGAAGACCTGGAAAGAATGTACAATATAGGCAAGTCAAAATACTCTAATCAAAGAGGAGTACCAGGAATTGATCTGTCAATGGACATTTTATGTGGACTATTTGAACCTGATTACAAGAAAAAGAGTTCAGTCTTCAAGAAGGAAGGACCAAACCATCCTATTCTTAATTGGTACATATATGAAAGAAGTGGAACATACTCCATTATAAGAAGACATGGAGCAAGAGAATTCTTCTTAGTGGATGTTAAATAGCCACATTCTTTGAAGACATTGGATGAGATGGTTGAGTTAAAGCTGAATGGACCTCAAGACTCAAGACTAGCTCATGAACTCATTTGGAGAATCTTGTGTCAACGCATAGAAGAAAAGTCCAAGGGAAAGTCTAGTTGTAATTAACATACAATAGTTAGTACTGTTTTGTAAAAAGTTAGTACTGTTGAAGTATAAAACTTGTACTTTTGATGTTCCATAAAAGTTCAAGGTTAGGGGGAGATTGTTGGGTTATAACTTAGCTAAAATAGTTTAACAATGAACAACTCACTTAACAAACAAGAATAGTAACTCAAATGATTAATACGGAAGATATTGAGAGTTACTACGGAAGACAAGTTAGTACGGCTGTTCAACAAGTTACTACGGCTAGACAGTTACTACAGTGATATTGATATTGATTACAAGTTACTACGGGAAAAGTCAAGATACGGAAGAAGTCAAGTCAAGACACGGAAGACAAATCTTGCCTTACAAGTATAATCTAAGTTATAGAGTTATAATTATATTATGTTTCCTTTTGTAGATAGAGTTTCCTTATTTCGCGTTTAGATAAGGATAGATGAGATTTCCTAGTTTATCTAGGTCGGCCTCAAGGTCTATATATAGATAGATCCTTGTATTATAGAAAACACGTTGTATTAAGAATTTCATTGATTAATACGATTGAGGCTTATAATTCGGCAATACTTTTGTTTATTTCTTATTCATTATTCATTGTTCGATAACTCGTAATATTGAAGTGTTCATCCGCTACTGAACTTCTTCAATAGATCACGATCTTAACGAAGGCAAACTTATTAGTTTATCTAGACTAATACGATCCTGACACCATATTTGAAGGTGCTTACCCTTGTCTTGGACCACAGTCATAATGACGCTTGACAACCACTTTACTACTGTCGTAATAGTGAGACGTCGCATCTTAACAATAATAAAGATAGAAGACGATTCATATACCACTGATTGATTATTAAGGCAGTTTAAGTATTCATGATCGTCATTAATTGATGGACGTTCCCTATACTTAAACTGGTCTTATAAATACATAGTCCAAACCATTGTCGACAGAAGCTTATGTCACTTCAACACACACACAAAAGCTTAAACAGAGTTCATATACTCTTGCTTTCATCTTCAACCTTGATCACCCTAGGTTCGTCAAGAGCTTGTTGGGTTTGCACTGTGATCATCACAGGAGATCGAAGGTTAACTTCACATCAACCGTATTCACAGGAGATCGAAATGTATGTATATTGAGGGACCCATCTGTATGTATCCTACCATGTGCTTAAATATTCAGAAAGAATTAAAAGAAACTTGTCTGCTAAGAAATGAAACGAAGTAACGAGTGATGATAGTTACGACTCGCAAACCGTTGTTTTGGAAAATCCTAACTCGGGGGCATGATGAGGTTAGTAAGGATTACATCGCCTGTCAGGTGGTCGACATATATCATCACTTGCCAAGTACCGCCTGTCAGGTTGCCTTAGGTTGTCTGTCATCGCCTGTCAGGCTGTCATCGCCTGTCAGGTGGTCGACATATGTCATCACTTGCCAAGTACCGCCTGTCAGATTGTCTTAGGTTGTCAACGCTTGTCGTACCATATTTGAAGGTGCTTGCCCTTCTCTTGGACCACAGTCATAATGACGCTTGACAACCACTTTACTACTGTCGTAATGGTGAGACGTCGCATCTTAACAATAATAAAGATAGAAGACGATTCATATACCTCTGATTGATTATTAAGGCAGTTTAAGTATTCATGATCGTCATTAATTGATGGACGTTCCCTATAGTTGTCGTTAGTAGGACAACTATAATTTAGCCCATGTATTTATATGGCTAGTTTCAAGTATATGGAACGTCGATCATTTATTGATAATCATGAATACTTAAACTGCCATAATCATCAATCACTAGTATATGTATCGTCTTTTATCTTTATTATAGTTAAGGATGTAACGCTCTACTATTATGACGGCAGTAAAGAAGTTGTCAAGCCATTATGACGGGCGTCAACCAGTAAGACAAACATCTTCAAATGACAGGGCGATGACAACTTGACAGACAGTTTCAGCCTAACAGCCTGACTAGTTTTGGTGACAACCTGTCAGGCAGTTTCAGCCTGACAGTCTGACTAGTTTTGGTGACAACGTGTCAGGCAGCGACATCCTGACAGGCGCTTGATATAAAAAATGGGCCCTTCATATAATAGCCGGCGCTTGATATAAAAGCGGGCGCTTGACATAAAAGCGGGCGCTTCATATAATAGCAGACGCTTGATATAAAAGCGGGCGGTTGATATAAAAGCGGGCGCTTCATATAATAGCAGGCGCTTGATATAAAAGCGGGCGCTTGACATAAAAGCGGGCGCTTCATGTAATGGCAGGCGCTTCATATAAAAGCGGGCGCTTGATATAAATGCGGGCGCTTGACATAAACCTATATATACATAAGGAACGTGGTCGTGGGTTCGGGTCCCACGGATGGCGCCAAAGTTCGAGCAACGATTGTCAAACACGAAGGTGAGGTGATATCAACCTTGGATCTCCTGTGATGATCACAGTGCAAACCCAACAAGCTCTTGACGAACCTAGGGTGATCCAGGTTGAAGATGGAAGCAAGAGTATATGAACTCTGTTTAAGCTTTTGTGTGTGTGTTGAAGTGAAGTGTTAAGAGATAAAGATTAGATGATGGCAACGATAATTTAGCCCATGATGAACTAAACACCAACACCTCTACCACAGGACACATCTAACGACATGCTCAGAGTCTTGCAAACCCTAGTGACAGCAGCAGTTCCACCTCGTGCAGCCACTATGCCTTTGTCAGTGGTTAGTTCAAAGTTCTGTGACTGGGTTGCCAGATTCCCACTCCCAGATAAGCAAAAAGTCCCGTCCGTTGTTGGTACTTACGACGGTACTCGAGATCCATTCGAAGGTGAGGTGATATCAACCTTGGATCTCCTGTGATGATCACAGTGCAAACCCAACAAGCTCTTGACGAACCTAGGGTGATCAAGGTTGAAGATGAAAGCAAGAGTATATGAACTCTGTTTAAGCTTTTGTGTGTGTGTTGAAGTGAGATGCTAAAGTGTTGAGAGATAAAGATTAGATGATGGCAACGATAATTTAGCCCATGTATTTATATGGCTAGTTTCAAGTATATGGAACGTCGATCACTTATTGATAATCATGAATACTTAAACTGCCATAATCATCAATCACTAGTATATGTATCGTCTTTTATCTTTAATTATAGTTAAGGATGTAACGCCCTACTATTATGACGGCAGTAAAGAAGTTGTCAAGCGCCATTATGACGGGCGTCAACCAGTAAGACAAACGTCTTCAAATGACAGGGCGATGACAACTTGACAGACAGTTTCAGCCTAACAGCCTGACTGTCAGGCAGTTTCAGCCTGACAGTATGACTAGTTTTGGTGACAACCTGTCAGGCAGTGACATCCTAACAGGCGCTTGATATAAAAAATGGGCCCTTCATATAATAGCCGGCGCTTGATATAAAAGCGGGCGCTTGACATAAAAGCGGGCGCTTCATATAATAGCAGGCGGTTGATATAAAAGCGGGCGCTTGATATAAAAGCGGGCGCTTGACATAAAAGCGGGCGCTTCATATAATAGCAGGCGCTTGATATAAAAGCGGGCGCTTGATATAAAAGCGGGCGCTTCATATAATAGCAGGCGCTAGATATAAAAGCGGGCGCTTGACATAAAAGCGGGCGCTTCATATAATAGCAGGCGCTTCATATAAAAGCGGGCGCTTGATATAAATGCGGGGGCTTGACATAAACCTATATATACATAAGGGTAATCCTACTAACCTCATCATGCCCCCGAGTTAGGATTTGTCAAAACAACAGTTTTCAAGTCGTAACTACTTATTATACTAGTAAATCTGCCTTGTTTTTTTTTTTTTTTTTTTTTTGATCGAGCTAGAGTGCCGGGTACAGGCTGTAATTGCCTGGTACCGGCGGTTTTAAATCCCACGCATGACCGAAGCCGGGTACCGGCTGTAATAGCCTGGTACCGGCTGTAATAGCCTGGTACCGGCAGTTTCCTTCGCACACGAGCCGAAGCCAGGTACCGGCTATAATAGTCTGGTACAGGCGGTATCCTTCGCACACGAGCCGAAGCCGGGTATCGGCTGTAATAGCCAGGTACCGGCAATTGTAGCCGGGTACCGGCGGTTTGGGGGTCGAGACGCAAGCCCGGGTACCGGCGGTTTAGGTCCGGGTACCGGGAGTTTTAGCCAAGTGCCCGCAGTGTAAGCCCGAGTACCGGCGGTATAAGCCCGGGTACAGGGGGGTTTTGCCCGAGTACCGGCGGTAAGCCCGGGTACAGGCTGTTTTTGGCCGAGTATCGGCGATAAGCCCGGGTACATGCTGTTTTTGGCCGAGTACCGGCGGTGAACAGACTTTTTTTTGTTGGCCGAGTACCGGCGGTAAGCCCGGGTACAGGCTGTTTCGTGTATCGGAGGGCGTGTACCGGGCAGGCGCAAACAGGTGATGACAGCCTGTCAGGCGACTAACAGGTGATGACAGCCTGTCAGGCGATGGCATACAGGCAGTACAATCTTAACAGGCGACTGACAGGTGCTATATAGCTTGACCTTGACAGGCGCTCGCTTCAAATGACAGGCGCTCGCTTCAAATGACAGGTGTTCGCTTCAAATGACAGGCGCTCGCTTCAAATGACAGGCGCTCGCTTCGCTTCAAATGACAGGCGCTCGCTTCAAATGACATGCGTTCGCTTCAAATGACAGGCGCTCGCTTCGCTTCAAATGACAGGCGCTCGCTTCAAATGACAGGCGTTTGCTTCAAATGACAGGCGTTCGCTTCAAATGACAGGCGCTCGCTTCAAATGACAGGCGCTCGCTTCAGATGACAGGCGTTCGCTTCAAATGACAGGCGCTCGCTTCGCTTCAAATGACAGGCGCTCGCTTCAAATGACAGGCGTTTGCTTCAAATGACAGGCGCTGACAACTTGACAGGCAGTTTATGACAGCCTGACTATTTTTGGTGACAACCTGTCAGACAGTTTCAACCTGACAGCTCATCATATACATAGGTAGTCCTTACTAACCTCATCATGCCCCCGAGTTAGGATTTGCCAAAACAACGGTTTGCAAGTCGTAACTATCATCACTCGTTACTCGTAAGTCTCTTTTTTTTTTTTTTTTTTTTTTTTTTTTTGAATCAGGAGTAGCGAGCCGGGTACCAGGGCATTAGCCTGGTACCGGCAGTATAATCAAAGCCGGGTACCGGCTGTTTAGGCCAGGTACCGGCGGTACCGAGTAACAAAAGCCGGGTACCGGCTGTTAGGGCCTGGTACCGGCGGTTCATGTGAGAGTGTCGGGTACCGGCGGTTTGGGGGTCGAGCATTCCGAATACCAGGAGTTTTTGCACCGTACCGGCAGTTTAAGCCTGGGCACGCAAAGGGTACCAGGAGATTTTTGCCCTAGTATCGGCAGTTTAAGCCCGGGTACCGGCTGGCTAAGCCCGGGTACCGGGAGTTTTTGCCCGAGCTAGCGATAGGGAGCGTGAGCAGGCGTGAAATCGTGTACCGGCTGTAATGTCTTAGCCCCGTGTACCGGCTGTTCGTAGCCCGTGTACCGGCTGCGTGTTTTGATGTTTTAAGTCGTAAACCTTCTAATTGTAATTGTTTGTCTTGTTGCAGGAGTAACTGGTTTTTGTGTTAGGAGGCTATCCTGCAGGTATGTGACTTACTTGTCCTTTGCATTCATTGTTTGCGTCTGCTAGCAATAACTGATATACCGTGTTATTTATTTAGGCATACCATAGTTGTCGTTGTTGTGATTTGGCATGGCGTTGTCTAGGCTTAGCCTTGCTTTGTGTGACATTTTCTAGCCATTAAATAATGTTTTATTGGATGATCAAGCCAATAACACATTATTGTTTTTATCTTTTTATTATGGATGTTGTCCATGACACCGTCTTGGGTGTGCATGACAGTGTGTATATTTGGTTGTGCGTATGACACTTTCTTGAGGGCCCATGGTTCCTTTGTATGTCAATGACATAGGTAGATATGCTTTACATTGTGCCTGTGACACTGTGCCAATGGCACTTTTGTTGGTTAACCTTTACTTTGTTTACTCGCGAGGATTGTCGCTTCCCAGTGAGAAGTGCTTATCTTTTATCAAATAGATTAAAAGACGAATATGATTGTATGTTATTTGGCCAGACAAGGTTGTCTTTCTTGGCTTCATACATGTTGTATTGAACTATGTTCTTAGTTGCGTACGTGCGCATGCATGTTCAAGTTGTAACATTGTACGTAATGGAAGTGCATGGTTGGCTTTAGACTGAGATGTCTATTGTGGCCTTATGCTTTTTGTATTGAATCCTTACTTCAATATTTATTTGTTTATGCAAATACCATAGAAAAATGATATTGTGAGATAATATTGGGATACAAGATCAGACCAAATGCTATTTTTTCCAGTTTCATACATGACCATGTCATTCCATGTGCTTGGAAACATTTATTGAAAACATAAACGAAAAAATGACAGTAAAGGCTATCACACCTTGATAGGTCAGTTGATATTGGCTCCCTCATGTATCATGAAGACATGGCCATCAGGTGGTCTGGGGTGTTCTGTGTCTTCCTCCTTCTTTTGCCAGGCATAATTCTTCTTAGGTGGAGTTTTATTTGCTTGCTGCTTAGCGCCAGGGACAAGGTGTTCTAGCTTGCCTTCTTCCAAAGCCCGCCTGATTTCCCTTTTGAGCTCTCTACAAACATTTGTGTCGTGTCCATGGTCTTCATGGAAATCACAGTATTTATTAATGTTTTTCGTACCTGACCTATGCTCCATCTGGGGTGGAGGTGTGAAGGTAGCGCACACCTGCTCTGTTATCAAGATTTCTTTTGGTGTTTTGCTAAGAGCAGGCTCAGACGCATGTTTATCGTATGGGCCAAACCTCCTGTTTTTCCTTTCATCTCGTCGAGTGTCGGTCCATGACTTGTCGCCTACCTCTCTTGTCAGGGAGACAGTTTCCTTTGACCTTAGATAGTCATATGCCCTGTCCGTGGCTTCTTTGAAAGTAATTGGAGTTCTCTTGATAACTTTTCTTGCAATTGTCCTGGAAGCAGGGAAAGAGTAAGCCAGAAATTTGTTGACTTCTCTGGTAACATGGCGATCTTCTGGCATTCTTGTGTGTACCGCTGGATGAAATCTCGTAGCCCCTCGCCTTCCCTTTGTCGTATGAGATGCGCCTCTATATGAGTTCGCTGCTGCTTCTTTTGCTGCACAAAATGAGTCACAAATTTAGTCTTTAAATCTGCAAAATCTTGAATACTGCTGTCTGGTAAGTCAGCAAAACCAATCACGAGCAAACCCTGCAATGTTCCAGGGAAAAGCAACTGGGTCTAGCCATTTCTCCGTCATAATGGCCTGTTCAAAAAGAGCAAGGTGGTCGTCGGGGTCTCTTGTACCGTCGTAAGTACCAACTATGGATGGAACCTTTTGCTTATCTGGGGAGCGGGAATCGGGCCACCCAGTCACAGAACTTGGAACTAACCACTGACAGGGGCATAGTGGCTGCGCGGGGTGGTACTTCTGCTGCTGCCACTAGCGTTTGCAATACTCGCAACACGTCATTAGATGTGTCCTGTGGTGGAGGTGGGGGTGGTGTCTGAATGTGTGGCTGTCTTAGTTGCTCCAATAACTGCGACAATGGGTCTACTGGCTGAGCAGGCGTCGGTTGTGGGGCTGGGCGCAACGCTGCCACCAACTGAGACAACAAATCTGATGAAGTAGGTGGTGGTGGAGGCGGTGGTGGCTGAGTGCTTTGAGCCAATCTTCTAAGCAACTCAGCAAGTGGATCCTCCCGAACCCCTTGATTGCAGTCGGAGGAGCATTCGACACATGCTGTCTTACCTGATCCGTGACATCTTCCTGAGAGCTTGTCCCATGGAAAAGAGTCTGAGGGATAGATGTCACTGGCGGTGGTGGAGTAAACGTACTTGCTCCCGCCAACCTTGTGGAAAAAAGGGGACTGGTTAAAGAGGGATACCCACGCGTCGACCGTAGATCCGACACCGTCCACTCAGAGTCAACGTATGACTCTGACATTGGGAGACGACCAGGGGATGGAGGAAAAGCAGGGGGTGAAGTCGTCACCGTTTCCGGTGCGGTGGTAATCACGGTGGTTATTTCTGGTACTGAAGAAATGACATGGGATGCATTTGTTGCCTCCATGGAAACGGCTGATTACGGAGTATGGGAAAAAGAAAAAACTTGGAAAAAATGAAACGCCGTTAAAAACGGGTCCCACGGATGGCGCCAATGTTTGAGCAACGATTGTCAAACACGAAGGTGAGGTGATATCAACCTTGGATCTCCTGTGATGATCACAGTGCAAACCCAACAAGCTCTTGACGAACCTAGGGTGATCAAGGTTGAAGATGAAAGCAAGAGTATATGAACTCTGTTTAAGCTTTTGTGTGTGTGTTGAAGTGAGATGCTAAAGTGTTGAGAGATAAAGATTAGATGATGGCAACGATAATTTAGCCCATGTATTTATATGGCTAGTTTCAAGTATATGGAACGTCGATCACTTATTGATAATCATGAATACTTAAACTGCCATAATCATCAATCACTAGTATATGTATCGTCTTTTATCTTTAATTATAGTTAAGGATGTAACGCCCTACTATTATGACGGCAGTAAAGAAGTTGTCAAGCGCCATTATGACGGGCGTCAACCAGTAAGACAAACGTCTTCAAATGACAGGGCGATGACAACTTGACAAACAGTTTTAGCCTAACAGCCTGACTAGTTTTGGTGACAACCTGTCAGGCAGTTTCAGCCTGACAGTATGACTAGTTTTGGTGACAACCTGTCAGGATGGGCCCTTCATATAATAGCCGGCGCTTGATATAAAAGTGGGCGCTTGACATAAAAGCGGGCGCTTCATATAATAGCAGGCGCTTGATATAAAAGCGGGCGCTTGATATAAAAGCGGGCGCTTGACATAAAAGCGGGCGCTTGACATAAAAGCGGGCGCTTCATATAATAGCAGGCGCTTGATATAAAAGCGGGCGCTTCATATAAAAGCGGGCGCTTCATATAATAGCAGGCGCTTGATATAAAAGCGGGCGCTTGACATAAAAGCGGGCGCTTCATATAATAGCAGGCGCTTCATATAAAAGCGGGCGCTTGATATAAATGCGGGCGCTTGACATAAACCTATATATACATAAGGGTAATCCTACTAACCTTCAACTAAGAACATAGTTCAATACAACATGTATGAAGCCAAGAAAGACAACCTTGTCTGGCCAAATAACATACAATCATATTCGTCTTTTAATCTACTTGATAAAAGATAAGCACTTCTCACTGGGAAGCGACAATCCTCGCGAGTAAACAAAGTAAAGGTTAACCAACAAAAGTGACATTGGCACAGTGTCACAGGCACAATGTAAAGCATATCTACCTATGTCATTGACATACAAAGGAACCATGGGCCCTCAAGAAAGTGTCATACGCACAACCAAATATACACATTGTCATGCACACCCAAGACGGTGTCATAGACAACATCCATAATAAAAAGATAAAAAACAATAATGTGTTATTGGCTTGATCATCCAATAAAACATTATAGACAATGTCACACAAAGCAAGGCTAAGCCTAGACAACGCCATGCCAAATCACAACAACGTCAACTATGGTATGCCTAAATAAATAACACGGTATATCAGTTATTGCTAAAAGGCGCAAACAAAAGAAGCAACATAGAACTCATATAGAGGCTCATTTGATACGTCAAAAAGAAGGAGAGGGGTTGCGTGACTTTATCCAGCGATACACACAAGAATGCCAGAAGATCGCCATGTTACCAGAGAGTCAACAAATTTCTGGTTTTACTCTTTCCCTACTTCCAGGACAACTTCAAGAAAAGTTAATCAAGAGAACTCCAGTTACTTTCAAAGAAGCCACGGACCGGGCATATGACTATCTAAGGTCAAAGGAAACTGTCTCCCTGACAAGAGAAGTAGGCGGCAGGTCATGGACCGACACTCGACGAGATGAAAGGAGCAACAGGAGGTTTGGCCCATACGATAAACATGCGTCTGAGCCTGCTCTTAGCAAAACACCAAAAGAAATATTGATAAAAGAGCAGGTGTGTGCTACCTTCACACCTCCACCCCAGATGGAGCATAGGTCAGGTACGAAAAACATGAATAAATACTGTGATTTCCATGAAGACCATGGACACGACACAAATGTCTGTAGAGAGCTCAAAAGGGAAATCAGGCGGGCTTTGGAAGAAGGCAAGCTAGAACACCTTGTCCCTGGCGCTAAGCAGCAAGCAAATAAAACTCCACCTAAGAAGAATTATGCCTGGCAAAAGAAGGGGGAAGACACAGAACACCCCGGACCACCTGATGGCCATGTCTTCATGATACATGAGGGAGCCAATATGAACTGACCTATCAAGGTGCGATAGACTTTACAGTCATTTTTTCCTTTATGTTTTCAATAAATGTTTCCAAGCACATGGAATGACATGGTCATGTATGAAACTGGCAATAATAGCATTTGGTCTGATCTTGTATCCCAATATTATCTCACAATATCATTTTTCTATGGTATTTGCATAAACAAATAAATATTGAAGTAAGGATTCAATACAAAAAGCATAAGGCCCCAATAGACATCTCAGTCTAAAGCCAACCATGCACTTCCATTACGTACAATGTTACAATCTGATCTCACTTCAACACACACACAAAAGCTAAAACAGAGTTCTCATACTCTTGCTTCCACCCTCAACCTTGATCACCCTAGGTTCGTCAAGAACTTGTTGGGTTTGCACTGTGATCCTCCAAGGTTGATATCACCTAACCTTCGTGTTTGACAATCGTTGCTCGAACATTGGCGCCATCCGTGGGACCCGAACCATTGTCGACAGAAGCTTATGTCACTTCAACACACACACAAAAGCTTAAACAGAGTCCATATACTCTTGCTTTCATCTTCAACCTTGATCACCCTAGGTTCGTCAAGAGCTTGTTGGGTTTGCACTGTGATCATCACAGGAGATCCAAGGTTGATACCACACATTCCTTGTGTTTGACAACCACTGCTCGAACATTGGCGCCATCCGTGAGACACGTTTTTAACGGTGTTTCATTTTTTCCAAATTTTTTCTTTTTCCCATACCCCGTAATCAGCCGTTTCCATGGAGGCAATAAATGCATCCCAAGTCATTTCTTCAGTACCAGAAATAACCACTACTGTGACTACCACTGCACCGGAAGTTGTGATAACTTCACCTGTTCATACCACAATGCCAGAATCATACGTGGATTCTGAGTGGACAGTGTCGGACCTAAGGTCGACACGGGGGTATCCCTCTTTAACCAGTCCCCTTTTCTCCACAAGGCTGGCAGGTACCAGTACGTTTACTTCACCACCGCCAGTGACAGCCATCCCTCCCTTCCAGCCTCTTTTGTCCCACGGGACAAGCTCTCAGGAGGATGGCACGGATCTTGTACGAAAACCTGTTTCGATTGCTTCCCAGCCTGCTACTCAAGGGGTTCAGGAGGATCCCATTGTGGAACTGCTTAGAAGGTTGGCTCAGAGCACTCAGCCACCACCACCCCTACCACCACCTGCTTCGTCGGATCTGTTGTCACAGTTAGTGGAGGCATTGCGCCCAAGGCCTCAGCCTGCGCCTGTACAGCTAGTGGATCCGTTGTCACAACTCCTGGAGCGGCTAAGGCAACCAAGCACACACACCCCACCAACACCTCTACCACATGACACATCTAACGACATGCTCAGAGTCTTGCATACCCTAGTGACAGCAGCAGTTCCACCTCGTGCAGCCACTATGCCTTTGTCAGTGGTTAGTTCAAAGTTCTGTGACTGGGTTGCCAGATTTCCACTCCCAGATAAGCAAAAAGTCCCGTCCGTTGTTGGTACTTACGACGGTACTCGAGATCCAGATGACCACCTTGCTCTGTTTGAACAGGCTATTATGACGGAGAAATGGTTGGACCCAGTCGCTTGCCACATGTTCCCTGGAACATTACAAGGTTTCGCTCGTGATTGGTTTGCTGACTTGCCTGAGAGGAGTATTCAAGATTTCACAGATCTAAAATCCAGGTTTGTGACTCAATTTGTACAACAAAAGAAGCAACATAGAACTAATATAGAAGCTCATTTGATACGTCAAAAAGAAGGAGAGGGGTTGCGTGACTTTATCCAGCGATACACGCAAGAATGCCAGAAGATCGCCATGTTACCAGAGAGTCAACAAATGGTTTTACTCTTTCCCTACTTCCAGGACAACTTCAAGAAAAGTTAATCAAGAGAACTCCAGTTACTTTCAAAGAAGCCACGGAAAGGGCATATGACTATCTAAGGTCAAAGGAAACTGTCTCCCTGACAAGAGAGGTAGGCGGCAGGTCATGGACCGACACTCGACGAGATGTAAGGAGCAACAGGAGGTTTGGCCCATACGATAAACATGCGTCTGAGCCTGCTCTTAACAAAACACCAAAAGAAATCTTGATAATAGAGCAGGTGTGCGCTACCATGTCACACCTCCACCCCAGATGGAGCATAGGTCAGGTACGAAAAACATGAATAAATACTGTGATTTCCATGAAGACCATGGACACGACACAAATGTTTGTAGAGAGCTCAAAAGGGAAATCAGGCGGGCTTTGGAAGAAGGCAAGCTAGAACACCTTGTCCCTGGCGCTAAGCAGCAAGCAAATAAAACTCCACCTAAGAAGAATTATGCCTGGCAAAAGAAGGGGGAAGACACAGAACACCCCGGACCACCTGATGGCCATGTCTTCATGATACATGAGGGAGCCAATATGAACTGACCTATCAAGGTGCGATAGCCTTTACTGTCATTTTTTCCTTTATGTTTTCAATAAATGTTTCCAAGCACATGGAATGACATGGTCATGTATGAAACTGGCAATAATAGCATTTGGTCTGATCTTGTATCCCTATATTATCTCACAATATCATTTTTCTATGGTATTTGCATAAACAAATAAATATTGAAGTAAGGATTCAATACAAAAAGCATAAGGCCACAATAGACATCTCAGTCTAAAGCCAACCATGCACTTCCATTACGTACAATGTTACAACTTGAACATGCATGCGCACGTACGCAACTAAGAACATAGTTCAATACAACATGTATGAAGCCAAGAAAGACAACCTTGTCTGGCCAAATAACATACAATCATATTCGTCTTTTAATCTATTTGATAAAAGATAAGCACTTCTCACTGGGAAGCGACAATCCTCGCGAGTAAACAAAATAAAGGTTAACCAACAAAAGTGCCATTGGCACAGTGTCACAGGCACAATGTAAAGCATATCTACCTATGTCATTGACATACAAAGGAACCATGGGCCCTCAAGAAAGTGTCATACGCACAACCAAATATACACACTGTCATGCACACCCAAGACGGTGTCATGGACAACATCCATAATAAAAAGATAAAAAACAATAATGTGTTATTGGCTTGATCATCCAATAAAACATTATATTTAATGGCTAGAAAATGTCACACAAAGCAAGGCTAAGCCTAGACAACGCCATGCCAAATCACAACAACGACAACTATGGTATGCCTAAATAAATAACACGGTATATCAGTTATTGCTAGCAGACGCAAACAAATGAATGCAAAGGACAAGTAAGTCACATACCTGCAGGATAGCCTCCTAACACAAAAAACCAGTTACTCCTGCAACAAGACAAACAATTACAATTAGAAGGTTTACGACTTAAAACATCAAAACACGCAGCCGGTACACGGGCTACGAACAGCCGGTACACGGGGCTAAGACATTACAGCCGGTACACGATTTCACGCCTGCTCACGCTCCCTATCGCTAGCTCGGGCAAAAACTCCCGGTACCCGGGCTTAGCCAGCCGGTACCCGGGCTTAAACTGCCGATACTAGGGCAAAAATCTCCTGGTACCCTTTGCTTGCCCAGGCTTAAACTGCCGGTACGGTGCAAAAACTCCTGGTATTCGGAATGCTCGACCCCCAAACCGCCGGTACCCGACACTCTCACATGAACCGCCGGTACCAGGCCCTAACAGCCGGTACCCGGCTTTTGTTACTCGGTACCGCCGGTACCTGGCCTAAACAGCCGGTACCCGGCTTTGATTATACTGCCGGTACCAGGCTAATGCCCTGGTACCCGGCTCGCTACTCCTGATTAAAAAAAAAAAAAAAAAAAAAAAAAAAAAGAGACTTACGAGTAACGAGTGATGATAGTTACGACTTGCAAACCGTTGTTTTGGCAAATCCTAACTCGGGGGCATGATGAGGTTAGTAAGGACTACCTATGTATATGATGAGCTGTCAGGTTGAAACTGTCTGACAGGTTGTCACCAAAAATAGTCAGGCTGTCATAAACTGCCTGTCAAGTTGTCAGCGCCTGTCATTTGAAGCAAACGCCTGTCATTTGAAGCGAGCGCCTGTCATTTGAAGCGAAGCGAGCGCCTGACATTTGAAGCGAACGCCTGTCATCTGAAGCGAGCGCCTGTCATTTGAAGCGAAGCGAGCGCATGTCATTTGAAGCGAGCGCCTGTCATTTGAAGCGAACGCCTGTCATTTGAAGCAAACGCCTGTCATTTGAAGCGAGCGCCTGTCATTTGAAGCGAAGCGAGCGCCTGTCATTTGAAGCGAACGCATGTCATTTGAAGCGAGCGCCTGTCATTTGAAGCGAAGCGAGCGCCTGTCATTTGAAGCGAGCGCCTGTCATTTGAAGCGAACACCTGTCATTTGAAGCGAGCGCCTGTCATTTGAAGCGAGCGCCTGTCAAGGTCAAGCTATATAGCACCTGTCAGTCGCCTGTTAAGATTGTACTGCCTGTATGCCATCGCCTGACAGGCTGTCATCACCTGTTAGTCGCCTGTCAGGCTGTCATCGCCTGTCAGGTGGTCGACATATGTCATCACTTACCAAGTACCGCCTGTCAGGTTGTCTTAGGTTGTCAACGCTTGTCGTACCATATTTGAAGGTGCTTACCCTTGTCTTGGACCACAGTCATAATGACGCTTGACAACCACTTTACTACTGTCGTAATAGTGAGACGTCGCATCTTAACAATAATAAAGATAGAAGACGATTCATATACCACTGATTGATTATTAAGGCAGTTTAAGTATTCATGATCGTCATTAATTGATGGACGTTCCCTATACTTAAACTGGTCTTATAAATACATAGTCCAAACCATTGTCGACAGAAGCTTATGTCACTTCAACACACACACAAAAGCTTAAACAGAGTTCATATACTCTTGTTTTAATCTTCAACCTTGATCACCCTAGGTTCGTCAAGAGCTTGTTGGGTTTGCACTGTGATCATCACAGGAGATCCAAGGTTGATACCACACATTCCTTGTGTTTGACAACCACTGCTCGAACATAATGTTATTCGTATAATACATATATATTTTTACGTTTATACACATGTGTATAATTATAATAATATATAACACATTTACTTTTATACACATGTTTTGATATTTTGTATTAAGAGATTTTAGAATAATAATAAGGTAAATCATAGTCTAAATTGAACGATTATATAAATAAATTATAATTATATTTTTTATTTTAGTAGAGATGGAATGAAAGAGAGAATGTAATTATGTATTGTAAAAAGGTGTAAAATGAAAATAATATTTGATGACATCATCAATCTGATCTAACGGCTGATATCAAAGATGTTAACTCATCCAAAAAACCTTACTTTGTCATGTGACATTTAAGGTCCCTCTTATATTATATATTAAAGATTAAACATACTTGATTAAAATAGTTTAGTTCAGAAAATTAAACCCCCTCTCATTAATAAAAAATAGATATTAATAGTTTTGATATAAAGTTTTTGTGCACATATTTGCGTAAAACTCATATTTGGTGTAAAAATATTTCTTTTAACACTAAAATAGTTAAAACATTAGAGGTAAACATTAGAGATGCCCGTATGTAAATTGCTAGAATAAAGGAGTTCAAACGCCATTTTTCCTATTTGCGACTTAGGGAGTTGTTAACCCGCTATTACTTAATCATAATAGCATCCGTGATACATGAACTTTATTAAGTTAAAAGTATTATCATGTGATATCAAATCTGACTTTTTATAAACATCAATTTTTCTATACTGATCGACAAACACAATATATATTATCTCAATTTCTTTTCACCAGACCTTACATTAGAATTAGAATACACTAATATAATTGTGGTGTTGATAAGACTTGTAATATTTAATTAAGAGTTAATAACCTTATAATTTATTAGAATGGTGTTAGTCCAAATCCAATTTATAAACTTTTGTTAATATACTATTCTAATATAAATTACTCTATATATACATCCATAAAACTTAAATCTTGTATCATACATGTGTAGGAAACCTTTTTTTTCTTGGATATGATAACGATGAATTTGAGCCATTAATTTTTCTTCTAAAAATATGTATCAGTTTATGTTAATTGCTGAAACATACGATAGTAGTTGTATGGTATATGGCATTCTGTATTTGTTATATAGTCAAAGTTGACATTAGCAAAATGACAGAGGGAATATAACTGATATTTAGTTTCCACAACTTGTCATATATAAAAGTATATTTACATGCACAAATCAGCCTATAGAATTAAAAACAACAAGTAGGCCATGTAAGGAGAGTAGGTGGTACGTTGACGTTGACTTATACACAACTAGCGAATTCCCGCGCGTTGCGCGGTGACAATTTCTAAAGATATTTGTCACGAACAATTATCAGAATCGGGTTGTTTTATTTACCGGGTTTGATATCTTTCGAATAAAATTAGGGGTGTTGTTTTAGGGTTATTGCAACAATGAGCAATTTTTTAGGGGACTGTTTTGAAACTTTTTTAAAATCGGTACCGTAAGAGTAATTGGGGAATTATGTTCGAGGCGAATTGATTTCATCTTCTTATATACCTAATTGAGCCAAAAACAAGGCATATATGAAACTTTGTAAGGAAACGAATTCCATCTTTTTAGCACCTAATTGGGATGTTCCTACAAGATGGAATTCGACCTACAATATGCTTATTTGTGGTTTACGGCAACAAGGTAGTTTAAGTTTATTTCATAACGACTTAGTGGTAGCGCATCGGGGTATTGAAGATTTTCCGAGTGATAATTGGGAAATTATTCGTAAAATAAGTGAATTGCTAAAAGTTTTTAAAACCGCAACTACTTTGTTATCGGGTGTTTATTATCCCACGAGTCATTTAGTCCTTAAACAACTAACTTTTATGGCTACAAAGTTAGACGACTATGAACATAGAGGGAATTTGTATAAGTTAATGGTAGCCCCGATGAAAGAAAAAATGAGAAAATATTTTTCTAAATTGTCACCTTTAATTACCGTTTTCGCCGCACTAAACCGTGTTTGAACAAAATTGGGGTGGAATACAATATAAGAATAATCTAGGGCTAATTGTTTAGAAATGCATCGAACTTTACATCAAAAACTATTGTATGCATCCATATTTAAATTGGTCTATTGTATGTATCTAACTTTCAAAAATCGATATTTTATATATCCAACCAATGAAATCTTAGCAAAACGATGATGTGCCAACTTACGTGGCACATTATATGGATGACACGTATTGTTGAATACATACAATAGCAGATTTTTGAAAGTTGGATATATTCAATAGAGATTTTTGAAATTTAGATACATACAATAGACCAATTTAAACATGGATGCATACAATAGTTTTGGATGTAAAGTTCGATGCATTTCAAAACAATTAGCCCAATAATCTATGAAAAATTGAATCTTGTTAACAACCAATGTCCAATATTTGCCGATAAAGCCATAGTCGAATTTGATAATTATTTTCAAGGGTTATTTGGTGTTTATTTTAACAAGTTTAGAACATCAAATGTGGGTGAATCAACTTCTTCTATGGCCTCAACCTATGAAAACTATACTAGCGCGAACTCGGAAATTGACATGTATAACCAATTAAGACGAGAAAACATTAAACGTGCTAGGGGGGAGGGGGGTGACCAAACTAATACCGAATATGGGAGATATACGGGAATGGATTTTTTAGCCACTATGGGGGTTGAAGAATTCACCAACTTTGAGGTTTTGGCTTGGTGGAGAGCACGGAAAGCTCAATATCTCGTTCTATCCGCCATGGCCAAAGATCTACTAACCTCCCAAGCTTCTTCGGTAGCTTCGGAATCCGCTTTTTCTCTTAGTGGCAGGGTATTATCTTTACAAAGAATAAGACTCACACCGACGACATTGGATATGTGCATTTGCTTGAAGGATTACTTAGACGCCGCCCAACGTACACAAGACCACCAAAATCTTGAAGGTGAACTAGATTATGAAGGCGAAGTACTCGATATCGAGGTGGAAGAAGGAGTTGCAATACCACTTTCCGATGAAGAAATCGCTTTCGATGAAGCTAACCGAGCATATAGCTCCGAAGAAGAACAAGTTCCCGTTCAAGATGACTTTATTCAAGTAGACCAACAATGAGAATGAAGAAATATGAAGATTGGACGAAGACGAAGACGAAGACGAAGACGAAGACGAAGATGACTTTCCAATGTTATTACTTATTAGTACTTTTCCGCTTTGTTTAATAATTGTCGAATTATGAAACTTTGAAAATTTGTTTCAAGTTGTTTTAGTATAATACAATGTTTATGTTTGATGTGTGCCAAGAATTTCTAAAAAAAATCGAATTTTAAAGTGTTTTTGCAAGTTTCGGTTTTTTTTTTCAAACTTATTAGTTACATTCTAATAAGGAATAGTAGTAAAAAATAGTACTTTTTTTACTTTTTTTCGTTAATAATTCTCGGAATATTAAGCTTTGAAAATATATTTCAAGTTTTTTTAGTAGAATACAACGTTTAAGTATGATGTGTGCGAAAAAAAATTAAAAAAGTCGAATTTTAACGTGTTTTTGCAAGTTACGCTTTTTTTTTTTTATTAAATGAATAGTAACCGGTTTATAACCCGAACCGGTTGGAACCGGTTTGGAACCGGTTGGAACCGATTTCCACCGGTTTATGATTTTCTTGCCGAGGAACCGATCCAAACCGAACCGGTTTGGTAGGTTTGACCAAAAACCGGTTCGGTTTTCAAATCCGGTTCGGTTTTGGGTCAAACCCGAAATTGACACGACTACACTTAACCATCACAATCTTTTTTTTTTTTATGTGATTGTTGATAAACAATAACTTTATTAAAAACAACTCAAAAAGAAAAATAAAATGAGAGGATCAAGGCTCAAACCCTCGAACAACTAAATTTATTGTATCTAACTTCTGCAGATATTGTATTTATACAAAACAAAAAAAATTGCAACGGTATTGTTTGACCAATTTGACTTTTTAAAGAATATTATATATCTTTTTTCATTGCTAAACGGCCTTTTTGACAATCCTTTTTCGATAAATATATATAGTAGGAATACAAAATAAAAATACGAATGATACACATAAACATAAAATTATGATGTAACATCCCGGTTCTCGGAAATTAGAATATTTCGTAAGTATTTATTTGTTTATAAAATAAATGTTTTATATTTATGTTATTTGAGAAGTTATATAAGTAAAGGACTAGAATTGTAAGAAAGATAGTTGATTTTAGTTAGAAAGGACTTAATTAGTTAATAATTCTAGTTATTGTTGTAAATTAGAAAGATTTGAGAAATTGAGGGACTAAAGGTGTAAATTTCGAAATATGATGAGTAAGACCTTGAGGTGTCAAATGCAGAATTTTCCAATTTAAAATTTTAGGTGTTTGAGTGTATGTGTGTGTTCTTGAGAGTAAGCAAAGAGTATTTGGAAATTCTCAAATCAAATTGTGTTGAATTAGTTATTAAAAGAGAATCAAGAATAGAAGATAGAGTAATCTAGCTAATTTGGTGTTGGAGTGAAGAAGGTAAATTTATGTATATCCTTGTTATTATTTGATGAATTTGAGTTTATATTATGTGTTATAATATTACTTGGATGTTTAATTGAAGAGTAGAAATGCTTAATTGGTAAAATTAGGTTTTTATAATTTGGAGATAATCTTGAGAATTGTTAATTTGAGCATATGTGTATGTTAATTTAATGTTAGAATTGTATGTTTTAGTTCTATGAAGGAGATAGAATATGGTGTTATAATTTCTCCATTTGATGTTGCCAAACGGGTCAAATGTCCCAAGGAGTGGCAATGGGTAGAAAGATGTTAAGGAAAGAAAGAATTTATGCATTGTTGAAGTGTGTAAAAGATAGATGGTAATTAAAATGTTTCTATGTAAGTCTAAAGCCTAACGGGTCAAAAGACCCTAATAGTGGCACGTTGGATAGAAAGTAAATAGACAAGATAATGTTTAGATTCTTGAAGAGAATGTATGATAAAGTTGTTAGTTATGTTGTTATGAGTATTGAAGTTTTAGTATTTTTGACCTTGTAACTCAGATTTGAAAGATAAAGGCAAGGGGAAAGCAACGTAAAGATAGTGAAAGTAATTCGACATCAAGGTGAGTATACGAAGCTCATTTTTATAATGTAATATGTTTTAGTATGTATATTAACTCTTTGAAGTTCACAAGTATGTTATTTATTCATGTCTTTAAGTTGTTAGCGGAAATGGGAATTAGAAATATCATAAACTAACGTATAAGTGCAGGAAACGTTTGAAAAACGAAAATCAGCCAGGACAAGCCCAAAATGAGCCGCCTGTGAGCTGAATGCGCCGCATTCTGAGCTCCGTGGCTGATATTGAGTTTTGTCATGTTGAATGCGTCGCCTATGGGTCCGAATGCGTCGCATTCGACCCCTAGACCAGTTTTTAGTGTATTTTAAGGTAGTTTAAGTAGGTAGATGATACATTAACTTATTTTTATGATAGAGAAGAATGGAGAAGGCATTTATGTGTCAAGGAGAAGTAGAATCGACTTCCATTAGTCGTAAAAGGGTAGAGTTCACTATATTCGTATACCGCGAGGGTATAAAGTGAGACTTTATATAGTCTTGGAGATGTACCAATACTTTATTAAGTATACTCACTAGCTTAATGTTAATGTATATTGTTGATTGTTATGTTTATAGGTAAAAAGGTCTTTTGAATCGCAAGGCAAGCATATGAAGCATGGATGGGGACCCTACTAAGATTTAAAATCTTTTGTATGAGCTTCCGCTCTAAACGTTTAAGATGTTATTTTGGTTAAAGTAAAACATTCCCTTTTGTTGTATAAAGTTATATTAAGTTGAAGTCAATCGTAACATTGTAGAAGTCTTTTATAAAAAAAAAAATTGTGTGTTTTAGATCCTAGTGTTACAAGTTGGTATCAGAGCCTTGGCTTGTGTGAGTTGAGTATCTCGGTTGATACTTAAACCCAAGCTGAGGCTTTGTAAGGGGGGAAGAAGCTTGCCTTGCGGAAGAGATAAGAGTAAGAAAGATTAATTGTTGAGAAAGAGTTATTTGCCTTAGTCATAATTATGCGTTGATGGTATTGGATGTACAAGAGTTAATATGTTTAAAATTAACGTCTGGCCAACGCTAATTTTGGACATATTATGTGTATCCAATACGATTGAAGTATGTTAAGGATAAGGGACAAAGAAAGTTAGAAAGTATATATGTATGACGTATAAACTATAATTGTGTATAGATTATAGTTTTATATGTCATTATTAACTGAATTTAATTTCAGTTTGTAGAAATGGAAGAAGAAGGTAGCCATCATGATGATGGTCACAAGGAAGTAGATATGCAAACGATTGTGGCTAAGGAGATTAGCCAAGCCTTTGAGAAAGCAATACCGTTTATTATTAAACGGGTTAGAGATGATGTGGTAGAGATTATTGATGAGAAGATAGACCGCGTGCTCGCGGAGAAAGAATTGAAGCAGAAAGAGAAAGAAGATTCAGGAAGTGAGGATGATCATTCAGATCATCAAGAAGAACCCACAGAAAGTTATAAGAAGGGGTGTATGTATAAAGATTTCGCAAGCTGTAATCCACCACTCTTTCTTGGAGAGATTGATCCCATTGTTAGTATGCGGTGGGTTATGGAGGTAGAAGGTGCATTCTTAACTTGCAAGTGTGCGGATAGAGATAAGGTGATTTATGCATCAAACCTACTCCGAAATCAAGCTAAAGGTTGGTGGGAGTCTATAGTGAGGTTATTCCCGACTCAAGGGATTGTGAAGATGACGTGGGGAGACTTTAAGAAGAGATTTATGGAGTACTATGTCACACCCCGCTAAAGCGGAATACAGGATGTGAAGAGCAATAGCATTCGATACACAAGTTTATAATTCCACACCAAGTTGTATTAAAAGAAACATAACCTCAAAGGTTTACAAGTGTTTAAAACATCGTTTACATATCCAGAATACAAGATAAGTGTTCATAGCCAAGCCACCCGAACCCTTTCCCATTCTTGAAGTCATCAGCCCAAAGCATAAGTATCGTCTCCAAAGCTTACTCATTTCCTGAAAATACGAGTCAAGTGTTAACTACGGGAGACGTAGTTAGTGAGCTACAAGGTTTAAGTATTCAAAGGGTTGACGCATAGCAATGCGTAAAGTATAAGTAATCAAGTTTCGACGCATAGCAATGCGTAAAAATATAGCATTCATGTAGTTGTCGCATAAGCATGCGAAAAGTATAGTATTCAAAAAGTAGTCGCATAACCATGCGTAAAGTATAGCTTTCAAAAGATTGACGCATAGCAATGCGTAGTTTAGTTTTCGTGTTCGTAGGCATTGACCATATAGTGCGACTATGTGACAATCCTAGTATTGCCCAATGATCGTTGCTAAGCCTAAAGCCTACACATTTAGTATTATGCACCATCGTTATAGGTCGTTGTAGTGAGGGTCAATCTACCCTAATAGCGCTATACATATCTACTAACGGTCCTTTCCAAAGGGATTAATAGCAACTAATGTCCTTGGTAGTTTTCGAGAGTTTTCAATGGTTTCTCACGTCCATGTTGTACAAAGTCCGCAACATGACGATTGATTGTTTTAGTCATTGGCAAATATAGCTTTCGTGTCCTCGACATTGTTGGCAAAACCCTCAACAATGCCGGCAAAATAGTTATTCGTTTTAGTATTCGTTATCAAAGCAATTCATAGCAGCATTCAAAATACATAAGTGTTTTTGTAATAGCATTGAGTATCAAATCGTTTTCATAATAGTTTTCGAGTATCAAAGCGTTTCACAATTGTAACAAAGTGTTTCACAATAGTTTTCGAGTAACAAAGCGTTTCACAATAGTTTTCGAGTAACAAAGCGTTTCACAATAGTTTTCGAGTAACAAATAGTTTTCGTTTAGCATTCAAGTAGTAAAGCGTTTTTCAGCTTAAATATAGTTAAGCCTAAGACTCGCATTTCACCCCAAAAAGTATTAAAAGCGTTTAAAAGAGTAGGGGTTTGTAACTCACTGTTTGCGAAGATCGTAGCATGCTCGGAATAGCTCGAAAGGTGCTCGGAATCACCGGAATCCTATTTTATACCAAGTTTTGGCGTAAATAACATTGTTTATTAGTTCATACAATCGTTAGTCAACGAAATGCTTATGTCATAATGTGTTTGTAATTGGTTTCACAAAAATCGGGCAGCGCTTCCGCGCTTATAGTTTCTAAATCCAAGTTTTCAACACTTTCCCGCTTAACAATTTTCATATCAATACTTATAGTAATTCCCCAATAATAATATGTTATCATGTTCAAATAGTCACTTTATACTCAAGTTTAAGCTTATTACAGATTCTTTAACACGGTTTCAAGTAATAAGCTCAAGATCGCGTCTTATACCGAAAATTAAAATTTTCCAGAAATCTGCACATGGAATGCGCCGCATTACCTAGAATGCGGCCAAGTCGGCTTTATGACCAAAATCGTTTTTGTGGTGAAAATCGTTATTTGGTGGTAGATTTCGACATGCAATAGTTAAAACATCAAAATACTTGATAGTTTACAGTTTTTCTTGGATCTTTAACAACAAAATCAAAGATCTAAACATCCATTTCATAAAAACCCATTTTATTATGTAAATCTCCTTAAAACTTTATAAAAACTTGTTTTTAAGAGTTTGATCACACATGCAATGAACTATTCTTGTAAAAACAGAAGATTTAAAAGAGTTATACCAAATGGAAGATGATTTGATGAAGGTTGAAGAGTTCCTTTGGTGATTTTAGCCCCAAAAATGCTAGAAACCGTTTTTCCTTGACCCATATGAAGATTACTTGCTTTCCTCTTGATTATGAACGATTTTGGTGTGATTATTATGGTGATTTTTACTGTGATTTGAGTGAATAATCTCTGTAAATGAAAGGAGTTTGAGAGAGTGTTTGTTGAGAGAGTTTGCAAATGAGAGAGAGAGTGAGGAATGTGTGTGTGTAGGTGTGTTTGTGTTTGTGTTTGTGTTTATGAAATGAGTTTTGTGAGGTGTTTAAAATGGACTTATTGGACCAAATAAAGCTTTTGGGCATGGTCAAAACCGGAGCCAAAGAGTTGGGCTCGTTTTAGACAAGTTAAAAGAGTTTACAAACATTGCTGGTCTGCACCCAGAATGCGGCGCATAAGGCCCTTATGCTGCGCATTTGGGGCAGTTTCAGCAACTTTTCGTTTTTCGTTTGTTCCATCGTTAAGCATTTTCGTTAGTTGAAAGTTTATGATTTGTTTTGAGATGAACTTAGGCAAGTTCATTAAGTGTTTTCTTGGTATAAGGATTCATTTAATGCTTTGATTCCGATTTCTGGCTTCGATTCCGAGACACACACGTTTTATGTTTAAGTAACGTAAACCTACGTTAAAAGTTTTTGTATGAGTTACATCGAGCTTAGCTTAAGAGTTATGTCTACGTAACCACGTAACACATAAAGTTAGTTATATCGGGAATAAAAATAAACACTTAGAAGTTATAAGTTAGCGTTCTCAACCCTAGTTTAGACGGTTGTCACATTCTCCCCACGTTGAAAGAATTTCGTCCCGAAATTTCAACTTGTAGTATTTGTTGTGGGAGAAGTGAAGAGATGAGGATACTTAAGCCTCATTTGATCCTCTCGTTCCCAGGTGTATTCGGGGCCTCGTTTTGCGTTCCTTCGCACAATCACTATAGGGATTCGACTGAGTCTTAGTTTCTTAGTTTCGCGATCTATGATTTCAATTGGTCCTTCGTCGAGATGAAGTTTTTCGTCTAGTTGTACTTCTTCTAAAGGTGTGGTAAGTGTTTCGTCCGATAAGCACTTTTTCAGTCTCGACACATGAAAAGTGTTATGTATGTTACCGAGTTCTATAGGTAGCTCCAAACGATATGCTACTGGACCTACTCTTTCGAGTATCTCAAATGGTCCTTCATATCTTGGGCTGAGTTTTCCATGTTTTCCGCGGCGTATTGCACCTTTCCAAGGTGACACCTTAAGAATTACTTTGTCATCGATTTGAAATTCTAAGTCTTTTGTACGCACATCAGCGTAAATCGTTTGACGACTTCTAGCAGTCTTAGTCGTTCCTTTATCGTTGTGATTTATCAATCGTTTCTTGCACTACATCCATGCTAATTAGTCGTCGATCTCCTGGTTCC
Organism: Senecio squalidus; assembly: GCA_910822075.1. Taxonomy (NCBI): domain Eukaryota; kingdom Viridiplantae; phylum Streptophyta; class Magnoliopsida; order Asterales; family Asteraceae; genus Senecio; species Senecio squalidus. The sequence goes on from CAJVGC010000078.1 coordinate 26,816, forward strand.
AACCACACAGTGGAGATTCGCACTTCTTTCATAAAGAGTTTAAAAGGCGCATACTTGATTCTAGCGCGATAATTATTGTTATAGGAGAATCCTGTTAGTGGTATATGGTTATCCTGACTTCCTCCGAAGTCAATAACACATGCTTAGAATACCATAAGATTTGTATTGTAAGCTCGCTTTGACCATCGGTCCGTGGATAGTAAGCTGTGCTTAAGTCCAATCGTGTGCCAAACAACTCTTGGAATGCCTTCCAAAATCTGGAAGTGAAGCGAGTATCTCTATCCGAGATGATTGACGTGGGTATTCCGTGACGTGTCACTACCTCGCTGATGTATATTTGGACAAGTTTTTCTACGTTAAAACTTTCCTTAATGGGAATGAAGTGTGCTGACTTCGTTAGTCGATCTACTATAACCCAGATCATGTCGTTACCCTTTGATGTTCGAGGTAACTTTGTGACAAAGTCCATTGTGATTTGTTCCCATTTCCACTCGGGAATTTCGGGTTGCTGTAGTAATCCAGATGGCTTCTGATATTCGGCCTTCACTTTCGCATAAGTGAGGCATTTCTCTACGTATAAAGCAATGTCTCTTTTCATTCCAGGCCACCAATAGTGTTCCTTGAGGTCCTTATACATTTTGCTTGACCCTGGATGAATGGAATATCGCGTTCGGTGTGCTTCATCCATAATGGTCTTCCTTAATTCGTTAGTCGTAGGAATCCAGGCTCGATCCTTAAAATAATAGACATCGTCGCCCTTCCTTATAAAATCCTTGTCGTGTTTGTGCAAAGTATCTGCTTTCAAAGCCTCATGCTGAGAACTTGCTATACGCGTCCTCAAATCGGGTTTACTGTAGATTCCTAGTGCACGTGCTCAATTCGATTGCTGCCTTTCTTTCCTACTCAAGGTATCTGCTATAGCGTTAGCTCTGACGGGGTGATACTTAGTATCACAGTCGTAGTCGCTAAGGAGTTCCAACCATCTCCTTTGCCTCATGTTGAGTAGCTTCTGATCTAGTATGTGTTGCAGACTCCTATGGTCCGTGAATACCGTGCATTTTGTTTCGTAGAGAAAATGTCTCCAGATTTTAGGGGCAAAAACTATCGCTCCTAACTCTAGGTCATGAGTAGCGTAATTGACTTCGGGTTTCTTGAGTTGTCGCGATGCGTAAGCTAAGACCTTATTTCGTTGCATCAATACACAACCTAATCCTAGGTTAGATGCGTCACAATATACATTGAAGTCTTCGTTTCCCTCAGGAAGAGTTAGAATTTGAGCATCGCACAGTTTTGTTTTTAGGATATTGAAGGCTTGTTCTAGTGCGTCTCCCCAGTTGAACTTCTCGTTCTTTTGCGTTAACTTTGTTTGGGGTTTAGTTACTTTAGAGAAATCTTGTATGAATCGCCGATAATATCCAGCCAGTCCTAAAAATTGACGGATTTCTGTAGGGCTTTTGAGAGTTTTCCGGTTCTCTATTGCCTCGATCTTCGATGGATCAACACGAATTCCGGATCCATTAACTATGTGACCGAGGAATTTGACTTTACGCAGCCAAAATTCGCACTTAGAAAATTTTGCGTAGAGCTGCTGTTCCTTGAGTAATTCTAACAACAGTTTTAAGTTCTTTGCGTGATCTTCTTCGGTACGCCAGTAGATTAAGACGTCGTCGATGAATACAATAAAGAATTTGTCTAGATACGGTCGGCATACCCTATTCACCAAATCCGTGAATACCGCCGGTGCATTTGCGAGTCCAAATGGCATTACCAGGATCTCATAGTGTCCGTATCTAGTGCGGAATGCGGTTTTGGGATGTCGTCTTCCGTAGCTAGGACTTGATGATATCCAGACCTTAGGTCAATCTTTGAAGAATATGTCGCGCCTTGGAGTTGATCGTAAGGTCGTCGATTCGTGGAGTAGGGTATCGATTCTTGACGGTTAGTTTATTCAATTCTCGGTAGTCGATACACATGCAGAACGATCCATATTTCTTAGCATTACAACAAGGAAGTAGAACCGTGAATGAGATTACTAATGAATTTCTTGATAGAGGGGGGTTTTGTCCAGAATATGTTGTAAGTGAACGGATGAAGATGGATCGTTATTTGTGTTGTTTGAGTCCCGACATCAGAGAACGTGTTTCCACTAATAATCCTAAGACTTTTGAGGATATGGTTGAAGCGGCAAGAAGGAGATAGTTAGATCTTTTGAATAGAACTGAAGAAGAGAAGAAGAAACGCAAGGTGGAGTATGTGCAAGAACTGTATAAAAAGCAAAGATTTGAACAAAAGGGTAGAAGTTCGGGAAGAAGATTCGAAAAGAAAGAGTCATCAAGAAGAGATTATGGTTGTAGAAAGTGTGGTAAGAATCATCCGGGAGAATGCAAATTCGGTCAAATGGGTTGCTATACGTGTGGGAATCCGGGTCATATTAGTAGTGAATGTCCCAATCCAATAAGGATTTGTTACTACTGTAAGGACCCGGGGCATCTTAAGAACGAATGTCCAAAGTTGCCTCAGAATCAGAAGTAATTGGTGGGACCGAAAGCTCCTTTGCTTCTTGAAGGAGGAGGTAGTGGAAAGAAAGCTGAAGATAATAAAGGCCGTGGTCGTGCCTGTCAAATTTCAACCGTAGAAGCAAAAGAATCGACTGATGTCGTTTCAGGTATTTTTATTGTGAACTCTCAACCTGCTTATGTGTTGTTTGATTCGGGAGCAAATAGATCTTTTGTGTCAAATAAATTTTGTGAGAAGTTTTCTAAGCCCCTTAGTAAGCTAGAGTATCCCTTAGAAGTAGAAATGGCGGATAATCGAATTGTTCTTGTGTCAGATGTTTATCATGATAATCAATTAGAGATAGAATCAACAAAATTTACGATAGACTTGATTCCAATGGTCATGGGAGAGTTTGATGTTATAGTTGGTATGGATTGGTTAGAAAAGAATAATGCTATCATCTTATGTAAGATTAAAATTATTAAAGTTACAGATTTAGAAGGAAAAGAAATTATTATTTATGGAGAGAAAAAGAGTGGTGAAATTTCAGTTTGTTCCTTAATGAAAGCAAAAAGATATATGTCCCGAGGTTGTCAAGCATACCTTGCGTATGTAATAGATAAAAAGAAAGATAAGAAAGAATTAAAAGAAGTAGATGTAGTAAATGAATATGTAGATGTATTTCCTGAAGATCTTCCGGGTTTGCCACCAGAAAGAGAAGTAGAGTTTAGAATAGAATTGATTCCCGGTGCTGCGCCTGTAGCAAAAGCTCCATATAGATTAGCTCCGGCCGAAATGAAAGAATTAATGAGTCAGTTACAAGAGTTGTTAGACAAGGGTTTTATTCGTCCCAGTTCTTCTCCGTGGGGTGCACCGATTTTATTTGTGAAAAAGAAAGATGGTAGTATGCGTATGTGTATAGATTATCGAGAACTTAATAAGGTAACAGTCAAAAAATAAATACCCGTTACCGAGGATAGATGATTTGTTTGATCAATTGCAAGGGGCGAAATTCTTTTCAAAAATAGATTTAAGGTCGGGTTACCATCAGTTGAAAGTAAAGGAAGAAGATGTACCGAAAACAGCTTTTCGCACGAGGTATGGTCATTATGAATTTTTGGTTATGCCTTTTGGTTTAACAAATGCCCCCGCAGCTTTTATGGATTTGATTAATAGAGTTTGTAGAACGATGTTAGATAAATCGGTTATAGTCTTTATTGATGATATTTTGATATATTCAAAGAGTAAAGAAGAACATGCGGATCATCTACGACAATTGTTGGAGATTCTTAGACGAGAAAGGTTATATGCAAAATTTTCTAAATGTGAATTTTGGTTAGAAGAAGTTCAGTTTTTGGGTCATGTAGTAAATGCAGAAGGTATAAAAGTAGATCCGGCGAAAATTGAAGCAATTGTTAATTGGAATTCTCCGAAAAATGTAAAAGAAATCCGTAGTTTTCTTGGTCTTGCGGGGTATTACCGAAGATTTATTCAAGACTTTTCTAAAATAGCCTCAAGCTTAACCGAGTTAACCAAAAAGAACAAGAAGTTTGAATGGAAAGAAAAACAAGAAGAAGCGTTCCAGATTTTAAAGAAGAAATTAAGTGAAGCACCGGTGTTAGTTTTGCAGGATGGAACGAAAGATTTGGTAGTTTATAGTGATGCCTCATATACCGGTTTAGGATGTGTTTTGATGCAACATGGAAGGGTTATTGCTTATTCTTCGAGACAGTTGAAAGAAAATGAAAAGAAATACCCGGTACGAGATTTGGAGTTAGCGGCGGTTGTGTTTGCATTAAAGATATGGAGACATTACCTTTATGGAGAAAGATGTACAATTTATACGGATCATAAAAGTTTGCAATACTTCTTTACTCAAAATGATCTTAGTATGAGACAACGTAGATGGTTAGATTTGGTGAAAGATTACGATTGTGATATACGATACCACCCCGGAAAAGCAAATGTTGTTGCGGATGCATTGAGTAGAAAGAGTTCACAACCGGAAATGAAACTTTACTCCTTAGCTTTGATTATTAATGCTAATTTCTTTGATTCGGTTAAAGAAGCTCAATTGAAAGCAATTAAAGAGTAGAATTGGAAGAGAGAAAGAATTGTGGGTCAAGTGCAAAACTTAATGGAAGATAGTCGAGGTTTAAAGACTAGATTTGGAAGAATTTGGATTCCTAATACATCGGATTAAGAAAGTTTTACTAGACGGAGCTCATAAGTCAAAATATTCTATTCATCCCGGTAGTACGAAAATGAAAGAAGATTATTGGTGGCCGGGTATGAAAAGAGATATAGTAAAATATGTAGAAAAATGTTTAACATGTTTACAAGTTAAAGCGGAACACCAAAAGCCTTATGTAAAGATGCAACCATTAGAAATACCGGTGTGGAAATGGGAGAATATTACTATGGATTTGGTGACGAAATTACCAAAGTCTAGAAGAAAGAATGATGCTATTTGGGTGATTGTGGATAGATTAACTAAGAGTGCTCATTTCTTACCAATTAAATAGGCTATTTTATCGGAGAAAATGGCGGAGATGTTTTTGAAAGAAATTGTAGTAAGACACGGAGTTCCGATTTCAATAGTGTCGGATAGAGATACACGTTTTACTTCTCACTTTTGGAGAGGTTTTCAAGAAGAATTAGGGGTGAAACTCAATATTAGCACGGCTTATCATCCTAAAATCGATGGGCAAAGTGAAAGAACAATTCAAACATTGGTAGATTTACTCCGGGCGTGTGTGATAGATTTTGGGGGTAATTGGGATGACCATTTACCGTTAGTAGAATTTTCTTACAACAATAGCTATCAAGCGAGTATAGATTGTGCACCTTATACAATGTTGTATGGAAGAAAATGTAGAACGCCAATATGTTGGGGTGAGATTGGACAACGAGAATTGGGAGAAAAAGAAATTGTACAAATTACAACGGAGAAGATAGATCAAATAAGAGAAAGACTTAAGATGGCTCAAGATCGACAAAAGAGTTATGCCGATAAAAGGAGAAGACCGATAGAATTTGAAGTTGGTGATTTTGTGATGTTGAAAGTTTCCCCATGGAAAGGAGTGATCCGATTTAGAAAGAGAGGAAAATTAAGTCCGAGATTTATTGGGCCATTTAAAATTTTAGAGAAGATTGGAAAAGTTGCATACCGGTTAGAATTACCCGAAATTCTAAGTAAGATTCATCCTACATTTCATGTGTCAAATTTAAGAAAGTGTCTTGCGGATGAAACAACATTTGTTCCACTAGATGATATAGAAATAGATGAGAAGTTGAATTATGTAGAAGAACCGGTAGCCATTCTCGATCGGAAAATAAAACAACTTAGAAATAAACAAATTAGTATGGTTAAGGTTCAATGGAAGCATAGAAAAGGGTCGGAATTTACTTGGGAGCCGGAGAATGAAATGAAGAAATTATATCCCAAGTTGTTTGAAGAATAGATTTCGGGGACGAAATCTTTAGAAAGAGGGAAGATTTGTAACATCCCGGTTCTCGGAAATTAGAATATTTCGTAAGTATTTATTTGTTTATAAAATAAATGTTTTATATTTATGTTATTTGAGAAGTTATATAAGTAAAGGACTAGAATTGTAAGAAAGATAGTTGATTTTAGTTAGAAAGGACTTAATTAATTAATAATTCTAGTTATTGTTGTAAATTAGAAAGATTTGAGAAATTGAGGGACTAAAGGTGTAAATTTCGAAATATGATGAGTAAGACCTTGAGGTGTCAAATGCAGAATTTTCCAATTTAAAATTTTTGAGTGTATGTGTGTGTTCTTGAGAGTAAGCAAAGAGTATTTGGAAATTCTCAAATCAAATTGTGTTGAATTAGTTATTAAAAGAGAATCAAGAATAGAAGATAGAGTAATCTAGCTAATTTGGTGTTGGAGTGAAGAAGGTAAATTTATGTATATCCTTGTTATTATTTGATGAATTTGAGTTTATATTATGTGTTATAATATTAATTGGATGTTTAATTGAAGAGTAGAAATGCTTAATTGGTAAAATTAGGTTTTTATAATTTGGAGATAATCTTGAGAATTGTTAATTTGAGCATATGTGTATGTTAATTTAATGTTAGAATTGTATGTTTTAGTTCTATGAAGGAGATAGAATATGGTGTTATGATTTCTCCATTTGGTGTTGCCAAACGGGTCAAATGACCCAAGGAGTGGCAATGGGTAGAAAGATGTTAAGGAAAGAAAGAATTTATGCATTGTTGAAGTGTGTAAAAGATAGATGGTAATTAAAATGTTTCTATGTAAGTCTAAAGCCTAACGGGTCAAAAGACCCTAATAGTGGCACGTTGGATAGAAAGTAAATAGACAAGATAATGTTTAGATTCTTGAAGAGAATGTATGATAAAGTTGTTAGTTATGTTGTTATGAGTATTGAAGTTTTAGTATTTTTGACCTTGTAACTCAGATTTGAAAGATAAAGGCAAGGGGAAAGCAACGTAAAGATAGTGAAAGTAATTCGACATCAAGGTGAGTATACGAAGCCCATTTTTATAAGTAATATGTTTTAGTATGTATATTAACTCTTTGAAGTTCACAAGTATGTTATTTATTCATGTCTTTAAGTTGTTAGCGGAAATGGGAATTAGAAATATCATAAACTAACGTATAAGTGCAGGAAACGTTTGAAAAACGAAAATCAGCCAGGACAAGCCCAGAATGCGCCGCCTATGAGCTGAATGCGCCGCATTCTGAGCTCCGTGGCTGATATTGAGTTTTGTCATGTTGAATGCGTCGCCTATGGGTCCGAATGCGTCGCATTCGACCCCTAGACCAGTTTTTAGTGTATTTTAAGGTAGTTTAAGTAGGGAGATGATACATTAACTTATTTTTATGATAGAGAAGAATGGAGAAGGCATTTATGTGTCAAGGAGAAGTAGAATCGACTTCCATTAGTCGTAAAAGGGTAGAGTTCACTATATTCGTATACCGCGAGGGTATAAAGTGAGACTTTATATAGTCTTGGAGATGTACCAATACTTTATTAAGTATACTCACTAGCTTAATGCTAATGTATATTGTTGATTGTTATGTTTATAGGTAAAAAGGTCTTTTGAATCGCAAGGCAAGCATATAAAGCATGGATGGGGACCCTACTAAGATTTAAAATCTTTTGTATGAGCTTCCGCTCTAAACGTTTAAGATGTTATTTTGGTTAAAGTAAAACATTCCCTTTTGTTGCATAAAGTTATATTAAGTTGAAGTGAATCGTAACATTGTAGAAGTCTTTTATAAAAAAAAAAATTGTGTGTTTTAGATCCTAGTGTTACATATGATACCATTATAAATACCAAAACGTCACAGAGTTCATACATTATTATATATATGTACCCCTATTCACCCCACCCATATGGTTCTAAACCACTCTACATTTATATTTAATTATTAACAATGGTATTATACAATCTTAATATTACAAAAAAATCAATTTATTCATATTTCGAGAAACTGGTGAATATAATTCAAGACACATACAATAGATAAAAGAAGAAAACCTGCATGAGTACTCTCTCAAAGCAATTCATCAATAACATAACATAAAAAAACAAATAAAAGAAGCACATTATATTTGTTTAAGATAGCAAGCTTAACTTATTGGAAAAGGTGCAAGAATAGGAGATTATCTAGGTTCATTGACTGGGTATAAAGACTGAATTTGATCTGAACTGTAGTGACTTGATAACTCTATGGAGTCCATAAATGGATTAATCGAGGCACCATAAAGGTCTGAGTGTTGGCCTTCACTCATTCGGATCAAACCACTTTCGTTACCATTTTGTTGAACCCATGGTTGCTTTGTGAATTTCCTTAATGCCTCTAGTTCCATAGCCACTTCTTTCATTGTTGGTCTGTCGTATCCATTCATACTAAGGCATCGTTTTACAAGAGACGCAATTGCTTGGAGTTGTTCAATAGAACCCTCTCTAACAACTCGAGGGTCAAGTACCTGAAATAAGTTATTTGTTTTCAGAGAAACAAGAAAATAGGTCGCTATGCTTCTTTCCGCTTGAGTTCGCTCCATGCAGAGTGGCTTCTTACCAGTTAGAAGCTCTAGAAGCACAACTGCAAAACTATAAACATCACTCTTATCTGTTAATTGACTTGTGTGAAAGTATTCAGGATCTAGATACCCTAGTGTCCCTTGAACTAATGTTGTCACTTGTTCTTGATCTAAGGGTATCAATCTTGAAGCTCCAAAGTCCGAAATTTTAGTGACTAGCTTGTCATCTAATAATATATTGGCGGATTTCACATCTCGGTGGATGATGGGCTTTGAGGCAGCTGAGTGAAGGTATGCAAGTGCTCCAGCAGACTCAATGGCTATTCTTAAACGATGATCCCAAGATAACCAATCTAATCCTCCATTAGTGTGGATATGATGGAAGAGAGTACCATTAGAAACACATTCATAGACTAATAATGGGACTTCGCTCTCCAAGCAACAACCTAGAAGCTTTACAACATTCCGATGATTTATTTGAGTTAGGATGACAACCTCATTGATAAACTGATCAATCTGACTCTCATCCATAACCCGTGATTTCTTTATGGCGACAATACTTCCATCAGGTAAGATTCCCTTATATACGGTTCCATAACCACCACGCCCAAGAATCCTATCTTTAGAAAAGTTCTTGGTTGCTTTTTGTAGCTCTTCAGTAGTGAAAATTTTTGTCGAGTGATTTACTATGCCACCATCATTAGAATCAAGTTGTTGCTGTAACAACATGCCACCATTCTTTAAAAAGAACTTCTCCCTTAACTTGATAACTTTTCTTCTCTGGTGGCTGAAATATACCCACCCCATTCCTATAAATACAGACAAGAATCCAAATCCTATTCCTGCGTAAAATACAAGTCATTATTCATCACTTATTAGTATGATAGTAAAAAAAACTAAAATATGTGACGAAATATTCAATCATGAAAGCATGAATTTCCTCACCAAGAGATAACTTGAGTGCCGGAGATTTTGAATTCCTTTCCGTGCAACCTCTCCCATCCTTTCTCCCATCTCCTTCATATCCGCGAGGGCACGAACAAGTAAAACTTCCAGGAAGATTAGTACAAGTTCCGTTACAAGGATTGTTGTTTGGATCTAAACACTCGTCGATATCTAGAAATGATAATAGAAGAAATAGAGCAAAATGAAATTTGAATATATGAACTTTTAATGCTTTCCCTTGACCATTAAAATTACCGAAATTTACTTTTCTTAAGATAACTCGATAAAAAGTGATACTAACCATGACAACCGGGAGAAAGATAAGGATTTCCTTGATAACCATTCTTACAGGAGCACCGATACCCTCCATTCCCTTTGTCAAAATCCACACAAACGCTATTGTTTTGACAATAATAGTCGGTTGTGTTTTGATACTCGTTACAGCTCCTACTCCCAATCACCCAATTAAGCACCACTGGAACTGTCTCTGCAGTGCGGTTGGCAAAAGTGGGATCCGCCAAATCTGGTGCACCCCGAAATGTAAATGCAGTGTGCTCTCCAAGAAAAGAGTAGCCGCATTTATTGAATGACCAGATTTGGGTGTGAAAATTTAGTGTGAATACGGTTGCTAAATAAGTCGTTAAACCTGTGGGCAAGCTGGTTGCGCAACACCCCATACCTATGCAAGAGTGTAGGAAAATATGATGATTAAGAACAAGCTATGGCACATAAAAAAAATAAAAATTTTGAGTTTTATTGGTTGGTTGCTAGGCAAAGAGAGACAAAACAAGAAGCAAACAATCACACGAACATAATTCCACCGATCCTTTTAATAAAGTGTTGTTAAATTGATTGGTTTGGGGTTGAGCAAACTTTGTTTAGGTTCTCGGAAGCCCGGGTAAGAGAATTAATATATACAAGCATCATATAGTGCTGTTAGTGATACCTATTGCCATTAAAAGGCTTGTACTCCGTCGGTATGTGAGCGGGCCATTGATGTAAACATCATATCAAGGCTTTGAGTTCTATAAATAATGAATACAAATGTATAGTAATGTAATGTGATTATGTAGTAACTTTGTGTATGTAAGGAGAGTGATGGTATGAATCACTTCAAATGCTCATGTAAACAAACTTGCAAGATATTTGTTTCCTTAATTTGTTAATAAAACTCGATATTTCTAAAATTTAATTATATTTTCAGTAACAAACTTGCAAGATATTTGTTAATGAATTGCTACATTATAAACCGGATGTTGACACTTGAGGTCCTACTTAATAATTAATTTAGACTGGTAGACAAAAACTTAGTATGATCCTATTGCTTGATTATTAACATCAAAAATTAATTTTGAGTAACTAAAAAACAGGTAAATTGTTATATAAAAATTATTTAAATACATTTGAACCGACAAAATATTTTGTGAGTATGAATCGACTATCAAATTAAGACGGTGTATAAGGTCTTTCTGGATAAATTCAAACTCGGATTTGGTTTTTGGTTTTGTTTTACTTTAGATTAAAATTAAATGACTAACAGATTAATAATATATATATATATATATATATATATATATATATTAGGTCTTAGAGCATCCCTAATGGGGTTTATAGAGGAGGTCCATAATAACGTGAAAACAAACATAATAAACTTTTACATTATCTTAGCAAGTTGATGAAAGTTTATAAAAGCAAGTTTATGTACATGAACTTTTCATTGAAGTTCATAAAGAAAATTGGGTGATCCATAGGTATTTCAAACCATATAAATCACATACAAACTTTTTAATAATAATATAAATATTAAATAGGACTCGAGTATAAACTTATAAGCCTTTAGAAGTAAAGATGTAAATTTATAAAAAGTAGTAGTTTATAGAAAAATAACATTGCATGAGGTGACACTGTTAAAGACCTCCAAAAGTTTATAACATTACGGATGCTCTTACTAGTTAAATTCGACTTAGTTTTCAGTTTGTTTGATTCAAATGAAATCGAGGCGATTTTTGATTTTACCTAAAAAGATAAACATTTAATAAAACTTATAAGGGAAATTATTGCAAAATATAAGATAAAATGTTTTTTCAAAATTCTCGTAAATATTGGACAATACTATACTTATATGTAAAAAGAGAATTTAGTTAGTCTTGATTTTACAAACCGGAAAATCGAACTGGTGTAAAACCGAATAAAAATGTTCTCGACTTCTGATAGCCAAAAACAATTGGTAAGGTTTCTTTTATTCAAAACGAATCACACATGGCCCTAATATGTGTTTGAGTTAAGTATAGATAAAGAACCTGAACATGAACCCACTGGAACATCTTCGACCTTGGAACAAACGGAGACACATCCGCTGGTGAAATTCTTGCCCTCGATCCCAGCGACTGGAGCGATGGTGGCATATTCGTCACACCCAACCGTTATCATTTTGTTAAGTTCCGACAACGTGAAGTAGGAGCTAGACACGACAAGCCCAGAGACATTATTGCGAATCACATATCCGGTTTCATTGTAGCATCTGATAGCGACAGTGTTTTTGATTCTCACGTGTTCATCAGAAATATCCACCACCTCTATAGGGTGGTAATTTCTGGAACCAGTGTAGGAAAATAAGTCGGCTGGCAAGAATGCTTTCGGGGGATTAAAGGATGTGTTGCAGGTGATGTCGAAAAATGGACCGATTGAGCAACTTGAATCGGATACGATACCGAATGGGTATGGTACTGTGAGGTTTCCACATTTACTTTGACAACCAGGAAGTGTGATGTTGTTAGTGGTCGCCGCCGGTGAAGATGGAAGATGGGATAGATACATGATTACTAGCAAGAGTAGATGCATTTTTGATCAAAATTTGGAGCTGGAATAAAGAATGGAGAGTCGTCGGGGTGTAACTTCATATAGTAGCATGTCTATCATAATTCTTTTTTTTTGTCAAACATTTGTATTATTTCCTTATTTTTTTTTTTTGTCAGCATTTGTATTATTTCCTTATCTTGATAAAATTCCGATTTAATTAATAATTTGCAGCTTTGATAAAGTTGACTTAGGTCATCTCGAATGTTAATATCAAGGTTGTTAAGATCGAGATTATATCAAATATTGTTTTCGTGTTCGTAAGATTAGGATCGTATGATAGCATCGAGATCGTAAAATTCTACTAATATAGGTTTTTATCATGTTTATATAATAAATTCCATTTATGTAGACTACTTAAGTTAGTTTATGTTGATGTGTGTTCATTAATTAAAGCAATATATTTTTTGAAATTACCTTTATCAGTGTCTTAACCGACTAGACGATTTATTTTTAAGTTTATTTTAACAATGTTGATTTATTTATTGTTTTTTTGTTCTCTAATTCAAGAAAAATGGGATCATATTGTATAAAGATCATGATTGAGATCATAAAAAGATCCTATGCTTATATAGATCCTACGTACGATTGAATCGTTTTTGGCAAATGAGATCGTTAAATCGTAAATATTTAGATCGATCAAGATCGAGATCTTACTAAGATCATATGGATATATAGATCTACGCAGGATCGAATCGTTTTTAACAAACGAGATCGTAAAATCGTAAGATCTTAAGATCAAGATCAGGATCTTAACAACCTTGGTTAATACCAATACATATCAAAATGTTATAAAATTTGGTGTAAACCTTCTTCAATAAAGACACTAAAATCATGTAAATATTTGATATAATACTGTTTTATATAAATTTTACACCAAATTTGGTGTTATAGTATTTATCAAGGATGTTAAGATCGGGATTCTATCTAGGATCGTTTCGTGTTCGCAAGATCGGGATCGTAAGATAGGATCGAGATCGTAAGATCCTAATAATAAAGGTTTTTATCATGTTTATATAATATATATTTCACATCAATTACTAATAATATGTCAAAATCATTAATTGGGTAATGTGTGTAGTAAATTTCATTTATGTAGACTACTTAAGTTAGTTTATGTTGATGTTGATTTTACATGTGTTCATTTGTTGAAACAATATTTTTTGAAATTACCTTTATCACTCTCTTAGCCGGCTAGACGATTTTTTTTAAATTTATTTTAACAATGTTGATTTATTCATTGTTTTTTTGATCATATCGTATAAAGATCATGATTGAGATCATAATAAGAGCATGTGCTTATATAGATCCTACGTAGGATTGGATCGTTTTTGAAAAATGAGATCGTAAAATTGTAAATATTTAGATCAAGATCGAGATTCTACTAAGATCATATGGATATATAGATCCTACACATTATCGGATCGTTTTTGACAAACGAGATCGTAAAATCGTAAGATTTGAAGATCAGGATCTTAACAACCTTTGTATTCATCATACCAAATTCATATAAAGCACCTATTTAGTATATATATATATATATATATATATATATATATATATATATATATATATATATATAGGGTGAGGTTCTCTTACACTCCAATGCTTAAGATACATACTCGTAGGAACACTCCAAAATAAATTAAAAAAGTAATTTAAAAATAGTAAAAAAATGGTTTTTTCAAAATGTTTCGGGGAACATCCTAAAATAACCTCTACAATCATTTTATGAAATAAATTTCTTTTTTCGAAATTTTTGATTTTAAAAAACTTGGATGCATTTTTTCGGTAGATGGATTAGATAGAAAAATCGATGCATTTTAAAAAATAAGGTGTATTTTAACTCAATTTTTTTGTAATATTAATAATAAGATGTATGTTAACTCAATTTTTTTGTAATATAAAGTAAATTCATATTTGAAAAAAAGTATTTGCATTTTTTGTAAAACTAGAAAAATGCATCTACCGAAAAATTGCTACGTTTTTTTCACAAAAAAATCAAAAAAAAAATTATTTCATAAAAGGTTCTGGATGTTATTTTAGAAAGATTATCCGAAAAAATGTGAAAAAACTTTTTTCTATAATTTTTTAAAACATATTTATTGGTGTGTAGAGTTTATATTGTTTGTATTGGATCCTATTCGTATATTTTTATATATAAATATTAATTATAATATTCTAAAAGTTATATTATTAACTTAATATCTTTGAGATGTTTTAAGTGAAATGGATCATTAGGGTGTTTTAATTTTTTTTTTAGTTATTATATTTTTATGTCTTATTAATAAGTTTATAAAAAATTCATATAAAATCAAATTTGTTCTTCGTATTATATATAAAATACTTTGATTAAAATAATTTAGGTTAGAAAATCAAACCCTCTCTAATTAGAAAAAATAAATAATTATAGTTTGGATATAAAGTTTTTGGGGCATATATTTGCGTAAAATTCATATTTGGTGTAAAAATATTTCTTTTTAACACTAAAATATCTTTTTTTACACTCAAATAGTGGAAACATTCGAGGTAAACATCATAGATGCCCGTATGTAAATTGCTAGAATAAAAGAGTACAAACACCATTTTTCCTATTTGCGACTTAGGGAGTTGTTAACCCACAATTACTTAATCACAATAGCATCCGTAATACATGAACTTTATTAAGTTAATAGAATTATCACGTGATATCAAATATGACTTTTTATAAACATCAATTTTTCTATACACTTAATTCTTTAATCCTTTAATAAAATTTATACCTCCTATCAATACATTTTCTTTTTAAATATTTATAAAAACCTATAATTTTATATGAATCTCAATTTTATACTTCTTTCTACTTTCTGAAAGTTTCATGTTGATGAACCTTAAATTCTCTTATTTATGAGCTTTTATAAATTTTTTGAAATGCTGATTGACAAACATAATATATGTTTTTTCAATTTCTTTTCACCATAAACTTCAAAGAGACCTTACATTAATAATACACTAATATAATGTGGTGTTGATAAGACTTTTAATATTTGATTAAGAGTTAATAACCTTATAATTTATCAAAATGGTGTTAGTCCAAATCAAATTAATAAACTTTTGTTAATATACTATTCTAATATAAATTACTCTATATATGCAATCATAAAACTTAAATCTTGTATCATACATGTGTAGGAAACCTTTTTTTTCTTGGATATGATAACGATGAATTTGAGCCATTAATTTTTCTTGGATATGATAACGATGAATTTGAGACATTCTGTATATGTTATAGTCAAAGTTGACATTAGCAAAATGACAGAGGGAATATAACTGATATTTAGTTTCCACAACTTGTCATATATAAAAGTATATTTACATGCACAAATCAGCCAATAAAATTAAAAACAACAAGTAGGCCATGTAAGGAGAGTAGGTGGTACGTTGACGTTGACTTATACACAATTTTGACTTCCCCATACATACTAGTCTTTTTCAAATTATGGAAACTATTAATATTAAAGAATTATTCATTGCTGGTATTAATCATCTTCAACAACCAAAAAAACTACGAGGAACTGAAATGTTTGATGACTTGTAATTAAAGATGAAAACCCAATTTTTTTTTAAGATGAACATAGAGACGTCGAATGCTTAATTTATTAAATAATCAAATGAAAAAGAAAGTCGATTCGAGTTTTAATCTCCCGCTCACCTTTATAAAATGTGAGGGAGGATAACCCCTAGCCTAAATGAAATAACCAAAATCTATTATGGTATAGATAATTGAGAACAATACTTTTTATTGACTTTTTGGATTATTGTCAAGACTTATGTTTTTATTTTAATAAAATTTATTATTTAAAATGTCTTATTAGAGTCGTTTGCTATATCTTAATTGCGGTCCATAAAAGTCACAACTTTGAAATATTCCGCAAGGTCGAGGTGTGAAAATCACGGGTATACTTATCTTTATATATGCATTATAATTCATTCATTTGATATTTAATATATCTCATCAAAGTTTCTATTACATGAGTCTTTTCAATGGTTACTACTTATATGTACAAAGTGACGTGATTATTTCTTAAATCTTGTGGTCTAAATATTGAGTTTTTGAACTTATAAACTCACTCAACCTTTAGTTAACACTGTTTCAAATGCATTCTCACGTACTTAGAGTATTATTTAGCATGGGGTCTTCAAGAGCATTTTATCATTTCAAGACTATGAACATTTCACATTTCAAAGTTATTTTAAAAACTTTTTAATTATTGTTTGGATTGTCACACCCCGCTAAAGCGGAAACACGGAATGTGAAGAGCTGGAAAATCTTTACACAGGTCATATAAAACATAACGGTAATCAAGTCATTAATTAAAAATAAAAGTGTTTACAAGTTCATAAAACGACCAAGTCACACCAATTTAGTACATCGATACATAATTAAAAAGTTTCATTAAAAATTCCCAAAATAAATGGCCAAGTCTTTTCCCAAAGAGGGTCTCACACGACCGCCTCGACCCGTCCATGCCATGCACATCATGCTTACACTAATTTCCTGAAACATAAGATAAAGTGTCAACTACGAAAGTAGTGAGTGAGTTACAGTTTAAATAGTCGGCAGAAATATAAGTAAAGTATATAAAAGTAAAAGTTTCCAAGAAGGAGATTAGCGGAGAAAAGTCGCTTAAAAGTTTATATACTTTTAAAGTCCAAGTAATGGGCGGACTGGTGCCCTAAGTTTGTAAAGACCAAATATAGAGTCAAATTTAGTCAAATAGTAGAAGCGTATATCAATCGCTAAAAAGTTCATAAGTTTATGCGTAAGTAACTAATTAGATTTTCTTGTATCAACCTCTTGGCATCTATAACTTAAGTGTTCACACTAATCCGATTATCCAACCGTGTCGGCCCCAACTTCCCGCCTCTCAAACGGGAAGTTATTCAGTACTTAGTAATATGTACTTAGACTGCCATCTAAGCAAGGAACGGTTCTTTCCTAAGTATCGATACCCATAATTACTATACGGCTAAGTAGTTAATAGTGTGTAAGTCTAAGTCTAAAAATAGTCGGGCACTAAGTAAATTTTGTTTTTAAAAGAGAGATAGTCGTACGTCCATCACTTAAGATCGTGTTATAGTTCCATCAAGGGTTGGTCCGTATACAAGCATCAATGATTAGTTTAGTCAAAAGAGAGCGAGCCAATAAGTCCAAGTAAAGTAAAATATTTTACGCATAAGAGTTCAAATAGTCGTTCAAAATAAGTCTAAGTACGTTCCAAAATAAGTTCAAATAAGTCCAAGTACGTTCCAAAAGTCAAATAGTTTATAAGTTCAAAAGTCAAAGTTTAACAAGTCAAAGTTCGATATATTGCAATTTGTTTCATAAGGTTTTTAAAATACAATTAATCTTATGTTTCCCCCAAAATTCATGTAAAGTATATAAAACAAGGGGTTGTAACTCACGGATTGCGAAGAGAACGAGAACTCGAAAACTCGGTCGGAATATGAAAGCCGGGAATCACGGATTGCCTATTAATACCAAGATAGTTTAATTAGTTGTTATATTATTATGTTCTTATATAATAACATAGATAAAACTTTATTAAACTTTAAGTGTCAAGGTTAAGTATAGTTAAAAATAGTCCGAAAAGGTAATTGTCGCGTTTTTGTCCAAAAAGTCCGATCTTTATCGTTTTTGATTATTATGTCTTAAGTGCTTTTGCTTGCTGAAGTGATTTTATAATTTCTAAGGAAATTTGGGCAGCGCTTCCGCGCCCAAATTTCATGCCCAAAAATTATACAATCACTTCCGCTCACAAATCACCTAAAACACAATATCATATATAATATAGTTCAATATAGTCCAAATAGTCCAATATAAGTCACCATTATACTTATTTTTATTTGTCTCAGTCTCATAATAATGTTAGAACAAGTCCAGAATGTACACATAAGTTTTTAACGAGTAAAACGACAAGTTTTCGGGGAGACAGCAGCCCGGTGCGCGGCACCTGTCAGGGGGTGCTGCGCACCTCCTTGCTGTTTTCCCCGTTTTTGTGATTTCTTTGCTAAAAACGTCTTTTTACCCATAGATTTCGACATGCAACCGGTTAAAACTTATTAAGACACCTTTTTAACAGTTTATAAAGCATTTTTGGTTACAAAACCGTGGATCTAAGGGTTATTTCGGTTAAAAACGTTTTTGACCATAAAAAGTCATAGATTTGTTCAAAAACACATTTTCAACAGTTAGATCTTACATGCAATTGATTATTTGTATAGAAATAGTAAAAAGAAAGAAATCTACCGAAGGAAATGCTCGGATGATGAGTTTTGGTCGGATTTTAGCTCCAAAAATCTTTACAACACTAGTCCTTTTTGATAAAAACGACACCCCCTTGCTTCTCTAGTTGATTAGAACGGTTTGTATGGATAAAAGGTGGATTTTTATGGTGAAATGTTTCTGGAAATGGTGTTTGTTAGAGAGAAAAATAGAGAGAAGCTAGAGAGAATAAGTGTGTGTGTGTGTTTTTCAATTTGTAAAATGAAAAATGAAATGAAATTAGATGGAGTGTTGTTTTAATTGCCTTGGAATACTGGAATGGCAGTAATGGCAGGTCTAGGCTCGAGTTGGTTGGTTGAAAGTTTACAAAAACGAGACAGGGACTGAAAATGTAAATATTTTGAATTCTGGCGTGAGGTGCTGCGCACCTCATCACTAGGTGCTGCGCACCGGGTGATTTTTCAGCCTAAATCAGATTTTTCGTTTTTACGTTTTTGCTTCGTTGGACCTTTTTGTTAATTGAAAGTTCTTAAGTATGATTTGTTATGAACTTAGGAAAGTTCAATAGGTGTTTTCTTGGTATTAGGACTTATAAATTTGATTCCGGAAGTTATTCCGACACTAGTTCCGACAAAGTACAGACTCAAAAGTTACGAACTAGGATAAAGCGAACGCGATAAAAGAGTAACTAACGTTTCGAACCGATATAATAATTGAACAAGTACCTGAATTTTGACGGTTGTCACATTCTCCCCGGGTTGAAAGAAATTTCGTCCCGAAATTTAGTGCGTCCCATCATGAAGAAGAGTTCTCGAAAAGATGTGGATACTTCTGACGGAATTGGTCTTCACGCTCCCATGTGAATTCGTGACCACGTCGAGAATTCCACCGAACCTTGATTATCGGAATACGGCTCTGCCTAAGTTGTTTGACCTCGCGGTCGACAACTTCGAGCGGTTCCTCGATGAAGTTTAGCTTGCTGTCGATTTTGACCTCGTCAAGAGGAATGACGATGGTCTCATCAGACAGACACTTTTTCAAGTGTGAGACATGGAACACGTTATGAACATTCGCGAGAGCCTGAGGGAGTTGGAGACGATAAGCAACGGGACCGATACGCTCAGTGACTTCAAATGGACCGGTGTACCTTGGACTCAGTTTACCGCGCTTTCCGAAGCGGACTACCCCTTTCCAGGGCGATACTTTGAGGAGTACTCGGTCGCCCACTTGGAACTCGAGGGGTTTCCTTCGGTTGTCAGCGTAGCTCTTCTGTCGGGTACGGGACGTCTTCAGTCGTTCACGAATAGTGGTGATCTTGTCGATGGTCGCCTGGACGATATCGAGTCTCGTAAGTTGTCGGTCGCCAGCCTCTAGCCAGCATAGCGGTGACCGGCACTTACGCCCATAGAGAGCCTCGAATGGCGCGCACTTGATGCTGGCATGGTAGCTGTTGTTATAGGAGAACTCGACCAAGGGGAGGTGAGTGTCCCAACTTCCTCCGAAGTCTACTACACATGCTCTCAGCAAATCCTCAAGTGTTTGGATCGTTCTTTCGCTCTGGCCGTCAGTCTGAGGGTGATACGCCGTGCTGAGGTCTAATTGAGTACCTAAGGATTTCTGTAGAACGTTCCAGAAACGGGAGGTGAATCGACTGTCCCTATCGGAGATGATGGAGAGCGGGGTTCCATGACGAGAGACGATCTCGTTGATGTAGACTTGAGCGAGCTTCTCCATCGAATGATTTTCTCGAATTGGCAAGAAATGAGCGGATTTGGTCAGACGGTCCACGATTACCCAAATCGTGTCGTTACCCTTAGCCGTACGGGGTAACTTGGTGACGAAGTCCATAGAAATTTGCTCCCACTTCCACATGGGAATTTCCGGTTGTTGGAGTAAGCCTGAGGGCTTTTGATATTCCGCCTTGACCTTGGAGCAAGTAAGGCACTTGGCTACATACGAGGCGATATCCTTCTTCATGCCCTAGCACCAGTAGTACTCTCGGAGGTCCTCGTACAACTTGTCGGATCCCGGGTGGATGGAATACCTAGATCGGTGGCCCTCGTCCAAAATGAGTTTGCGAAGCTCCTCAGATCTTGGAATCCATGCTCGACCTTTGAAATAATAAATTCTGTCCGACTTGCGTTCGAATTCTTTCTCATGATTATGGAGCGTTTCGGCCTTAATGTTCTCGGGCTTTAACGCCTCTTGTTGCGCGTTTGCAATCTGTGTGCGAAGGCTCGTCTGAACTTGAATACCCAATGCTCGAACTCGAGATGGCTTAACCCTTTCCTTCCTACTCAGGGCATCTGCTACTACGTTTGCTTTACCTGGGTGGTATTTGATCTCGCAATCGTAGTCACTCAACAATTCTATCCATCTACGTTGCCTCATGTTGAGCATTTTCTGATCTAAAATGTGCTGGAGGCTCTTGTGATCAGTATAGACCGTACACTTAGTACCATACAAGTAGTGTCTCCAAATCTTCAAAGCAAACACGACAGCTCCCAACTCTAAGTCGTGCGTGGTGTAGTTCTGTTCGTGGATCTTCAATTGCCTGGAAGCGTAAGCGATGACCTTGTCCTTCTGCATTAGGACGCACCCAAGTCCTTGGTGGGAGGCATCGCAAAACACTATAAAGTTGTCCGTGCCCTCTGGCAGAGATAAGATCGGTGCGTGACATAATTGGTACTTGAGTTTCTGGAAAGAATCCTCCTGATCTTTTCCCTAGATAAAGTCCTTATCTTTTTGAGTGAGCTCGGTGAGGGGTTTTGCGATTTTTGAGAAATTCTCAATGAATCTTCGGTAATAACCCGCCAATCCTAGAAACTGACGGATTTCCGTCGGGGTTGTCGGGGCTTGCCATTTCTCAATTGCTTCGATTTTGGCTGGATCTACATGAATCCCTTCTTGGTTGACCACATGACCAAGGAAATGTACCTCTCGGAGCTAGAATTCACACTTTGAGAATTTGGCGTATAACTTCTGATCTCTGAGGAGTTCTAAAATGAGCTTAAGGTGTTTCGCATGTTCTTCCTTGTTCCTCGAGTAGATGAGAATGTCGTCTATGAATACGATCACGAATTTGTCTAGGTATGGTCTACACACTCTGTTCATCAAGTCCATGAACACTGCCGGTGCGTTGGTCAGACCAAAAGGCATGACAAGGAATTCGTAATGGCCGTATCGAGTGCGAAATGCGGTCTTCGGGATGTCGGTCTCGCTGACACGAACTTGGTGATAGCCTGAACGGAGGTCGACCTTGGAAAAGTAGGTTGCACCCTGCAACTGGTCGAAGAGATCGTCAATCCTCGGAAGAGGGTATCGGTTCTTGACGGTCAGCTTGTTCAGCTCTCGATAGTCAATGCACATACGGAAGGATCCGTCTTTCTTTTTGACGAAGAGGATTGGGGCTCCCCAGGGGGACGAACTTGGACGAATAAGACCATGGTCTAGGAGTTCCTGTAACTGTTTCGACAGTTCTAGCATTTCGGGTGGTGCCAGACGGTACGGTGTCTTGGCAACCGGTGCTGCGCCAGGAATGAGGTCTATTCGGAATTCCACTTGTCGTTTAGGTGGCAGTCCTGGCAAATCCTCGGGAAAGACCTCGGGATGATCCTTGACCACTGGAATATCTTGGAGTCGAATCTCAGAAGGTTTACGCTCGACGACATGGGCAAGGAATGCGTCATAGTCCCTCTGAAGGTACTTGCGCATTTTGGTGGAAGATACGATGCGGAGTTGTCGTCCAGGCTTGTCTCCCTGAACGACGAGAGTCTCTTTTTCCGAAAGAGGGATACGAATAAGCTTATCGAAACAAATGATTTCCGCTCGAAAGCGAGATAGCCAGTCCATCCCAACAATAATGTCAAAACTTGAAAGCTCGATAGGAATTAGATCAATGGGGAAGGTTTTGTCAGATAGGCATAGTGAACATCTGTCACACCCCGCTAAAGCGGAAACACGGAATGTGGAGAGCAAAGAATCATTTCACGAGTTATACCAAAAGTCAACGGTTCAAGTCATATAAATTGAGATTAAAAAGGTAACCATGTTCGAAAATACAACCAAGTTCCATGAGTATAAAACGACAATACATAATAACGTATTTTAATAAAATTCCCAAGTATCAAAGGTCTTTTCCCGCATTACTCTTCACATAACTAGCTTGACCCGCCTGAGCAATGCACTTCATAACTTACGCTTAGTTTCCTGAAACATGAGATAAAGTGTCAACTACGAAAACGTAGTGAGTGAGTTACAGTTTATGAATTGAAGAAAAGTTCAATTTAAAAGTTTATAAGAGTCCGAGACGAATTCAAGTTTTATAAAAACTCAAGGGTCACTCGGAGTCAAAGAATTTCAAGATAAGATCAGATACTTTAAAATTCGAGAATAACTTAATTAAATTAAGTGCTTAAAATTCAAGAATAACTTAGTTTCAAATAAGTTTAAGTATGATCAAGTGTAAGTAAAGTATATAAAAGTAGAAATTTCCAAAAAGGAGATTAGCGGAGAAAAGTCGCTGAAAGAATTTATATACGTTAAGCAAAAATCTAAGTAACGGGCGAATCGGTGCCCTAAGTTTGTAAAGACCAAATAGAATCAAATTTAGTCAAATAGTAGAAGCGGATAACAATCGCTAAAAATTTATAAGTTTATGCGTAAGTAACTAATTAGATTTCTTGTATCAACCTCTTGGCATCTATAACTTAAGTGTTCACACTAATCCGATTATCAACCGTGCGGCCCCAACTCCCCGCCTCTCAAACGGGAAGTTAAAAGAAACTCAGTAAATATGTACTTAGACTGCCATCTAAGCAAGGAACGGTTCTTTCCTTAGTATCGATACCCATAATTACTATACGGCTAAGTAGTTAATAGTGTGTAAGAGAGAGACTAAAGAATAATTGGGCACTATGTAGTTTTATTTTAAAAGAGAGAGAATCAATATCACTTAAGAACATGTTATAGCTCCATCAAGGGTTGGTTACGCATACAATCATCAATAAATAGTTGAGTTAAAGAGACGAAACAATAATTATAAATGGAGAAAGAAATGTTTTACGCATAAGAAACCAAGTAGACGTTTCAATGTCAAAGTTTTAATAAAGTCAAAAGTCAAAGTTTCATAAGTCAAAAGTCAAAGTAGTTCAACAAGTTTAAAAGTCAAAATAGTCATACAAGTTTACAAAAGGTTTGATCTCATGTTTCCCCCAAAAAGAGTACTTAAAGTGTAAGAGTAGAGAGGGGTGTAACTCACGGGTTGCGAAGATAAGAACTTGGAAGAATGGTCGGAAATAAGAGCCGGGAATCACCGGATGCCTAAGGATACCAAGATTTATTCAAGTGTTATCATTATATTAAGTTATTAAACCTAATATATAATGAATGAAATTTGTGTTATATTATGTAATATAAGTAAATTTTTAGTCAAACTTTAAGTGTCAAAGTCCATTTTGCCCAATATTGTCCGAAACGGTTAACGTTTTGTTTTAGTCAAAGAGTCCAAAGTTGGCGTTATTGTTGTTATGTTAAATATGTTTTGTTTGCCAAAGTGTTTTATATTTCCTAACGAAATTTGGGCAGCGCTTCCGCGCCCAAATTCTACGTCCAAAAATATTAACCACTTTCCCGCTTACAAAACACATATACAAACATAACGTTTTCAAACATGTTTATTTTAGTCAATTAAGTCCAATATAAGTCACCAATATGTTCATTTTTACAAAACTCAGTCCTAAATGTCAAGTCTCAAAAGTCAGAACGCGTAACCAAGTTTTTAAACGGTCAAAACAACATTTTCGGGAAGGACAGCAGGTCGGTGCTAAGCACCTATGCATAGGTGCGCAGCACCTACCCTGCTGTACTTCCCATTTTCGAGTTTTTCTTGCAAAATCGTTTATGTAAGTGATAGATCTTGACATGCAATCGGTATAAACCTTATTAATCATCATTATATCAGTTTATAAACAACTTTTATCCATAAAAACAAAGATTTAACCATCATTTATTATAAACCCGTTTTTGTATAAAAATGGTTATAAAAGTTCATCAAAACTTGTTTTTATGGTTTTGATCATACATGCAATGATTTAGATTGATAATATAAGTAAAAAGGAAGATTTCTACCGGATGAAAATGCTTGGATGATGTTTTGGAAGGATTTAGAGCTCCAAAAGTGGTAGAAAACGTTTTGAAATCGAAATCCTTTGCTCCCTTTTCTTCCTCTTGATGTTAAAACGTTTTTAGGTGATGATTTTTGGTGGGTTTGATGGCTGTATTTTCTGGAAAGGATGAAGTTCTTGAGAGAAAATGGAGATAAAAGAGAGAGTGTGTTTTTGTGTGTGTAAATGTGTGTGTTTTATGTTTTATAAAAATGAAAATGAAAGAAAAGAAAATAGGTTCTAATGATGGTATGGGGGTTTGGGTCTGTCAAAAATCCAGTAAATGAGTGTAGAAAACGAGCTTGGATTGGGTGGTGGTTTATAAAAACGAGACAACAATAAAAATATAAAATTTGAAATCTGGTAGCCTGGTGCTGCGCACCAAAGCCATAGGTGCGGCGCACCGGGGGTTTTTCCAGCTTTTATCTGATTTTTCGTTCTTACGTTTTTGCTTCGTTGGACCTTTTTGTTAATTGAAAGTTCTTAAGTATGATTTGTTATGAACTTAGGAAAGTTCATCAGTTGTTTTCTTGGTATTAGGACTTATATAATTGATTCCGGGGGTGATTCCGACACTGTCGCGTATCCGGCTATTTATCAGTTAAAGGTAACGGTAGACAATAAGAGAGACATAGAGCATAAATTGTACCTAGAATTTGACGGTTGTCACATTCTCCCCGGGTTGAAAGAAATTTCGTCCCGAAATTTAGTTTCGTACCATCATGGAGGAATGTTCTAGAACCGATGGGGATATTCCTGACGGATTTGGTCCTCACGTCTCCATGTGAGATCGGGACCACGTCGAGAATCTCCACTGAGACTTGATGATGGATGAAAGACTTGCCTGGGTTGTTTGACCTTCCGGTCAACAAACTTAAGCGGTTCATCAAAGAGTTTGAGTTCGGCGTCGATTTTGACCTTGTCGAGGGGGGTTGACGATGGTCTCATCAGATAGGTGCCCCCCCCCCCCCCCCCCCGAGGGTGAGACATGGAAATATGTATGTATGAACGTTTGAAGGATTTAGGTGGGGCTGAAGGTGATGAGCGGTCGGACTAACACGTCCTAAGACTTAGTTTGGACTGGCGTACCTAGGGCTCAGTCAGCCGCGTCTCCAGAAGCAGGCTATCCCTTCCCATGGCGATACCTTGGGAGGTACTCTATTGCCATCTTGGGGCTCGGGGGTTTTCTTCTGGTTGGTTACGTAGCTTTTCTGACGGGTACGGGATACTTTCAGTCTTCCACGGGTGAAAGGAAGCGTCGGACCTTGCAAGTCGTCAATCGTTAGCTTCCAGCCAACAGGGCGGTGACCGACACTTGCGTCCAAATAGATATTGAAAGGTTAGCTCTGGATGCTGGCATGAAGTCGTTGTCATAGGTGAACTCGGGAGAGGTGAGTATCTCGGCTTCCTACGAAGACAACTACCTGCGCTCCCAGCATTTCATCAAGCGTTTGGATCGTCCTTTAGCTCTGACCATCGGCCGGAGGGTGGTATGCGGTGATGAGGTCTAGTCGTGTCCCTAGCGATTCTCTGGAGGGCACTCCAGAGAGGACGGGGCGCAAATCGACCATCCTTATCGGCGGTGATGAGGAGAGGGGTTTTGATATTTCGCCTTGACTTTGGGGTGAGTGAGGCACTTGGTTATGTGCAAGGCGGTATCCTTTTTCGTGACTGGCCACCTTCAATATTCACGGGGATCCTCGTACAACACGTCGGATTCTGGATGGATGGAACATCGAGATCGGTGGCCCGCGTCAAAAGGAGTTTACGAAGATCCTCGGATTCTGGGTTTTATGCTCGGCCATTGATGCAGTGGGTTACGTCTAGTCTGAGTCCGAATTCCTTCATGGTTGATAACATGATCAGGGAAAGGTATTTCTCGGAGCCCAAATTTACGCCTTGAGAATTTGGCGCATGATTTCCAACTTCTGGGGAGTCCTTAGAATGAGCTTAAGGTGTTTCACGTGTTTATCCTTGTTCCTGGAGTATATGAGAAAGTCGTTTATGAATACGATTACGAATCTGTCCAAGTATGGCCTACACACTCTGTTCATTAGATTCATGAATACTGTTGGTGTGTTGACTAGGCCAAATGGCATGACGGGAATTCGTAATGTCCGTATCGAGTTCGACTGCGGTCTTAGATATGCCGGTTTTTACTGACACGAACCTGATGATAATCTGGGCGGAGGTCTACCTTTGAGATGCAAGTTGCTTCCAGCAACTTATTCGAATAGGTCGTCGATCCTCGGGGGTGATTATCAGTTCTCGTCGGTCAGCTCGTTAGGTTCACTATAATGGGTGCACAGGCGGAGGAATTCGTCTTTCTTTTTGATAGGGGAAACTCTGGGCTCCCCAGGGGGCGAACTTGAGCGGACAGAGTCATGGTTTAGAAGTTCTTGCAGCTGCTTTGGCAGCTTTTGCATTTCGAGTGGTGCCAGACGACATGGTGTCATGGCGACCGGTGTTGTGCCAGGAACGAGGTCTATACGGGATTTCGCCTTGTCAATGCGGCGGTAGCTCAGGAAAATTCTCAGGAAAGACTCTGGGTGGTCCTTGACTACAGGAATGTCTTGGACTCGGCTTTCCTTAGGTTTACGTCTGGTGACATGGGCGAAGGGTGCGTCGTAGTCCTTCTCGAGGTACTTGCACATTTTCAAGGAAAACATGATGCGAAGTCGTCGTCCAGGTTTATCCCTTTGGACGGCGAGAGTTTGACTCCCTGAAAAAGAGGGATACAGATGAGTTTGCCGAGACAAACGGTCTCGGTTCGAAAATGAGATAACCAGTCCCTTTTGACGACAACGTCAAAACTTTCCAGTTCGATACGAATGAACTTGATGGGGAAATTTCGTCGGGTAAGCATGGTGACCCTCCTAAGATTGTATTCATAGCTTCGAGCTCTTGACGGCTGGCATATTCGATAGTGAGTTACCCTTAAGAGCTTTAGATCCCAGGTAAATGAGGGGTCTAAATTCTACGGAGACAGAGCTTCTTTCAGCTCCTGTATCGAATAGCATGGAAGAAGGATGGAAGTTGATAGGGAAACGTACACGTAACGGTACTGGGGTCCGTACGTGCTTCCTTGGCTGTGATTTCGGGAGTATAGAAAGCTTTTGTGGTATTCGCTATGGGGAAAGTCCCACGGATGTGTTGGTTGCTTGTTATTGTTTCTCCTTGTGGGCTAATGATGAATATTCCTTTTCTCATTTCCCCCTTCGCTGGATGCGGTTTGGAGGGAAAGGGAGGTTGTTGGTTCCAAGGTCCTTGGCCTTATCCTGTTGGGTTGGTACAGGAGGGTGACGGGGTTTATTGTTTCTGGGGTGTTCACCTTCTTCTCGCTCGATGGTGGCTGGGAAGGAGGGGAGGCTATGGCCAGGGTCGTACTCCGGGTAGTCGACGTTGGGGTTGTCGTCCCCGAAAATTCCGTTGTTGGTCCCATCGATGATCTGGGCAACCGTGCTTGGGAGTGCCGCTTTGAACTGCGCAGTTATCTGCTCAGCCATAAGGTCAACGCGGCTTCTCTTGGGCGGCATGGTTCCACAATGGAAAGGAGGAATTAGTTTAGGGTGTACGAATAGGAAATTGCGATAAGAATTTAACTCAGGGGTTAATAGTAACCAATACACAGGAGTAATATGAACGGATAATTGGTACATGCATGATGATGATTTCAAGTGATAACAATAGAATGGTCCAGCGACGATGTCAGGGTTCACACGAGGACGGCGAGTATAGACGATAAGGATAGAGGATTTCCATTAATAATAATACTAAGAAGTCAAGTACATAGTTCGGAATAAGAAGAGAGAGTACGAGTACGATACAAGGAAACAGAAATGAGAATGGTCTTGGGTGGTGTTCACGGGAAAGTTACAACTCGAGCCTTTGGTACAAATACAAGGGAAATCTGATTAATGACGCCTTCCTAGGAACATCTTGGCGACAATAACCGCCAATAGAGTCCACATGATCAAACACGTCCCATCGAGACGCTGCACAGTTCGTGTCGTGGCTCGGGTCGATGCGATGATTCGCAACGACTGCTCGGACAACTGATGCGCAACATCGGTGACTTCGCCGGTGAGGAGCCCTTGCTACTGGGTCTCCTTGCAAGTCCCCGAACCTCCTGGTGGAAGTGGAAGAATGCAGCTGGCGGGGGAGGCTGAAGGGAAGGTGAAATCATAGGTCGGGAGAGTCTGGCCTCCTGGGCACGTCGTCTCTCCTCTAGGAACTGGCTTTCCCCATGGTACCAATCCATGGTCGGTATATGGAGAGGAGTGGGTGGAGACGGATAGGACTGTTATCCGGTAATCCGATCAGGCAGACGGCCAGGGTGGATGAACTGTATACGCGCGGTCAACCTAGGGTGAGGCCCTTAGGACGGTGGCGATGCTGTAGCGGGCGCTGGTGGAGGAAGGGGTAGTACAGTCCTCGGGCTGGATCCGCTACTGCTGCTGCTCGCCATCAACGTATCCTCCGTCGGGTCGGTCGTCTGGTGACGTTGACTCTCGGAGGCCGTGTGGCCCTTTGAAGGTTCGCGCAATGGGGAAACGGCTCGGGAGGGAATCGTGACTGAGATCGAAAAGGTGATCGAGAACGGGACGACCGAGACGTGTCGAATCTGCGAACATCGAGTTACACAAGTACGGGGGAAACTAGAAATAGGAAACACATAAGTAAATTGCATGCACGGGCCAGTTATGTGAGAATCGGGAATCGATAAGACCGGGAATTTTTCGACCCAAAAAACCGTTAACGATAGCAATTCCTTTTTCGTTCTTGCATAATTCATTTTGAACTACGGGTGGTTGATCAAGTCACGCATAGTTGAAAAAGATAATCATGCAATTGCGGAAAATAATATACTAAAGTTTGAACCCGAAATGATTTTTCTGAAAAGCCTTGGTTATAGTTTTGGTTTCGAAAACTTTTTGAAAAATTTTTAAAACCGTTTTCACTATAACCCGTGCTCTGATACCAAGTCTGTCACACCCCGCTAAAGCGGAAACACGGAATGTGGAGAGCAAAGAATCATTTCACGGAGATTAAAAAGGTAACCATGTTCGAAAATACAACCAAGTTCCATGAGTATAAAACGACAATACATAATAACGTATTTTAAATAAAATTCCCAAGTATCAAAGGCCTTTTTCCCGAATTACTCTTCACATAACTAGCTTGACCCGCCTGGGCAATGCACATCCTGACTTACGCTAATTTCCTGAAACATAAGATAAAGTGTCAACTACATAAAGTAGTGAGTGAGTTACAGTTTATGAATTGAAGAAAAGTTCAATTTAAAAGTTTATAAGAGTCCGAGACGAATTCAAGTTTATAAAAACTCAAGGGTCACTCGGAGTCAAAGAATTTCAAGATAAGATCAGATACTTTAAATTCGAGAATAACGTAATTAAATTAAGTGCTTAAAATTCAAGAATAACTTAGTTCAAATAAGTTTAAGTATGATCAAGTGTAAGTAAAAGTATATAAAAGTAGAAATTTCCAAAAGGAGATTAGCGGAGAAAGTCGCTGAAAGAATTTATATACTTTAAAAATCTAAGTAACGGGCGAATTGGTGCCCTAAGTTTGTAAAGACCAAATTGAATCAAATTTAGTCAAACAGTAGAAGCGGATAACAATCGCTAAAAGTTTATAAGTTTATGCGTAAGTAACTAATTAGATTTCTTGTATCAACCTCTTGGCATCTATAACTTAAGTGTTCACACTAATCCGATTATCAACCGTGCGGCCCCAACTCCCCGCCTCTCAAACGGGAAGTTAAAAGAATCTCAGTAAATATGTACTTAGACTGCCATCTAAGCAAGGAACGGTTCTTTCCTAAGTATCGATACCCATAATTACTATACGGCTAAGTAGTTAATAGTGTGTAAGAGAGAGACTAAAGAATAATTGGGCACTATGTAGTTTTGTTTTCAAAGAGAGAGAATCAATATCACTTAAGAACGTGTTATAGCTCCATCAAGGGTTGGTTACGCATACAAGTATCAATAAATAGTTGAGTTAAAGAGACGAAACAATAATTATAAATGGAGAAGAAATGTTTTACGCATAAGAAACTAAGTAGACGTTTCAGTGTCAAAGTTTTAATAAAGTCAAAGTCAAAGTTTCATAAGTCAAAAGTCAAAGTAGTTCAACAAGTTTAAAAGTCAAAATAGTCATACAAGTTACAAAAGGTTTGATCTCATGTTTCCCCCAAAAAGAGTACTTAAAATGTAAGAGTAGAGAGGGGTGTAACTCACGGGTTGCGAAGATAAGAACTTGGAAGAATGGTCGGAAATAAGAGCCGGGAATCACCGGATGCCTAAGGATACCAAGATTTATTCAAGTGTTATCATTATATTAAGTTATTAAACCTAATATATAATGAATGAAATTTGTGTTATATTATGTAATATAAGTAAATTTTTAGTCAAACTTTAAGTGTCAAAGTCCATTTTGCCCAATATTGTCCGAAACGGTTAACGTTTTGTTTTAGTCAAAGAGTCCAAAGTTGGCGTTATTGTTGTTATGTTAAATATGTTTTCAAAGTGTTTTATATTTCCTAACGAAATTTGGGCAGCGCTTCCGCGCCCAAATTCTACGTCCAAAAATATTAGCCACTTTCCCGCTTACAAAACACATATACAAACATAACGTTTTCAAACATGTTTATGTTAGTCAATTAAGTCCAATATAAGTCACCAATATGTTCATTTTTACAAAACTCAGTCCTAAATGTCAAGTCTCAAAAGTCAGAACGCGTAATCAAGTTTTTAAACGGTCAAAACAACATTTTCGGGAAGGACAGCAGGTCGGTGCTAAGCACCTATGCATAGGTGCGCAGCACCTACCCTGCTGTTCTTCCCATTTTCGAGTTTTTCTTGCAAAAATCGTTTATGTAAGTGATAGATCTTGACATGCAATCGGTATAAACCTTATTAATCATCATTATATCAGTTTATAAACAACTTTTATCCATAAAAACAAAGATTTAACCATCATTTATTAGAAACCCGTTTTTGTATAAAATGGTTATAAAAGTTCATCAAAACTTGTTTTTATGGTTTTGATCATACATGCAATGATTTAGATTGATAATATAAGTAAAAAGGAAGATTTCTACCGGATGAAAATGCTTGGATGATGTTTTAGAAGGATTTAGAGCTCCAAAAGTGGTAGAAAACGTTTTGAAATCGAAATCCTTTGCTCCCTTTTCTTCCTCTTGATGTTAAAACGTTTTTAGGTGATGATTTTTGGTGGGTTTGATGGCTGTATTTTCTGGAAAGGATGAAGTTCTTGAGAGAAAATGGAGATAAAAGAGAGGGTGTGTTTTTGTGTGTGTAAATGTGTGTGTTTTATGTTTTATAAAAATGAAAATGAAAGAAAAGAAAATAGGTTCTAATGATGGTATGGGGGTTTGGGTCTGTCAAAAATCCAGTAAATGAGTGTAGAAAACGAGCTTGGATTGGGTGGTGGTTTATAAAAACGAGACAACAATAAAAATATAAAATTTGAAATCTGGTAGCCTGGTGCTGCGCACCAAAGCCATAGGTGCGGCGCACCGGGGGTTTTTCAGTATTTTTCAGATTTTTCGTTTTTACGTTTTTGCTTCGTTGGACCTTTTTGTTAATTGAAAGTTCTTAAGTATGATTTGTTACGAACTTAGGAAAGTTCATCAGTTGTTTTCTTGGTATTAGGACTTATATAATTGATTCCGGGAGTGATTCTGACACTGTCGCGTATCCGGTTATTGATCCGTTAAAAGTAACGGTAGATAATAAGAGAGACATAGAGCATAATTTGCACCTAGAATTTGACGGTTGTCACAAATGGTAATTTAGGATAGGGTTTTGTAATATTAGGGTTTTTGAAAGCAAATATGGATTTTCAGAATTAGGGTTTTGATTTTAAAATAGTATTTGGGGTTTGATTAAGTTTTTGATGGATGAAATGACTTATAATAGCGTTCTTAAGACATTTTTAATTTTATTGTGACCTACGGGATTGTGAAACATAAATATTACACACCTAAACCGTGATTTTAACGCGTACCGGTTGGAATCTCGGTTTTACAATGAAAACAATATTTTAGTGTATAGAAATTGGTTTAGATAGTTTATTTTGTTTTATATGAAGTTTATTAGGGTAGTGTGGGAGTATTGACTATAAATGGTAATTTAGGATAGGGTTTTGTAATATTAGGGTTTTTGAAAGTACCTATGGATTTTC